>CM021767.1:113382698-113682284 GCA_011076525.1 Nettapus auritus
GGGGGGGGGGGGGGGAGGCGGCGGCTGCCGGGGCCGCTCCAGCCCTCCCTCGGGGTCTTTCCCACGGCCACATCGGGGGGCCATAGCCCCTGCCCCCTGCACGCAGCTACGCTCCTTCTCACTCTCTATTTTATTTTAAAAATATTTTTTAACTTTTTATTTGATCAGTTTTTTCATTTCATTTTTTTCTTTTTTTCCCCCTTTTTCATTTTCCTTTTTTTCATTTATCTTTTCTCATTCTTCATTTTTTTCATTTATCTTTTCTCATTCTTCATTTTTTTCATTTTTCTTTTTTATTTTTTATTTTCCCTTTTTCCTTTTTTTCTCTTTATTTTTATTTCATTATTTTATTTTTATTTATTTTTGTTTTTATCTTTTTATTTCTTTGCTATTTTTGATTTCTTTACTACTTTTATTTCTTTAATATTTTTTTTATTTCTTAACTTTTTTTTTACCATTTTTATTTCTTTATTATTTTTATTTATTCATTTTTTATTTCTTCATTTCTTTTCTATTTCATTTATTCATTTCTTTATTTTTTATCTCTTCATGTCTCCACTTTTTATTTCTTCACTTTACTTTTTATTTATTTATTTTTTACTTCTTTGTTTTTCTATTTTTTCATTCCTCTTTTCCTCCTCAAATATCAGAGGGAAGTTTCCTAACCTACTGCAAATATGCAGTCTCTATGGGTAAAGAGCAATCCCTCCCCTGAGCTTGCCCCACTCCGGCAGCAAGGACAGGAGGCTGCTTTTCCCCCAGGGGCCACAGGCACCTCCAAAGGACCATCACACTCCACCAAAAGCCCAGGGGATATTCAGAAGCTCTGCTTTGCTATAGTCACAATACAGAAAAAAAACACACTTTTTCATAATTATTTGGGTAAAGTGTTTGTGACCACCGTGGTTTATTAATTTATTTCCCCTCCCACCCCCCTTTAGCTGGAGGGGAAAAGCTTTCCATTAGAGCCATTCCAAAGGTGCTAGAAAAAAGGCAAGAGGATGTCTTATACCCGAATGCTATATATACCTGACAAGCATTACATTTCAAACAAGAAGATACATTTCCACTTTTAATTAGTCGCACTAAAAGTTTTACAGTTGCCTCTCTTCCTACTAAAATAAAATAAAAAGTTAATTAGGATAAACCCAAATATGTTATTGGAAGCTACCAGTGTAAGGTCACTTAAAATAGTCCACGGTTATTTATAATCATGAAATAAAATTTTCCACTGAACACCCTAACAAAGTTTCAGGTATCTGGCACAGCTGATTTTCGGTCTCTGAGCAAAAATATCTTTCTGCTGAACATTTACACATTTAACAGGAACTTACTACAGCCTGGAACAGATCACAGCTCAGAGCACTGAGCATTTTCTTTCAATGGTTATGGACAAATTAATAAAAGTACCAGTAATGTTTATGGACCTGCAAAAAAGCTGGATGGGATTTTTTTTTTCAAAATAGTAATTCATGTTATGATATATATAATCTGGAACTTTGGCTGGGATTTGGCTGAAATGGAGAGCAACCCTGCTGCTCGGCTTTCCTCGGCTTTCATTTCAGAACTTCTCGGAATTTTAGCCCTGGTTGCAAAATGGGTCATATTTTAAGATGTTAGAGAATTGCAGGAGGTTAGTGAAAAAATGTGCTTGCACAGCAAATTATGTCTCAACAAACACCTTCAGACCCACTTTATAAAATAAGATTTTCATCTGTACAGCTAGGATTGCTGCAATTTTGATTGTCTTTCAGCTTTTTCACTTTTAATTAAGTTATGGATGCAGCCATAATTATATCGCTTTTTGCCAAAAAGGTAATGTTTTAAACAGCACAGGGTTTGTTTATTGTTACTTTTCTAAAACCCAGGCCTAGTGCGCTTGTGTTGTAAGTATCGTATGCTTGAGAGGAGAAATAATTGTCGAATTTGAAAGATGCAAACCTGGATGATATTCCCTAAATAAATAGTTTCAATGCCAGTTTGCCGGGCTGGAATGTGCTGTAAATATGATGAGTACAGAATTTATTTTGAGCTATAGAAGTAAATAGCCTTTGTGAAAAAGGAATAAGTGAACGGGTTCACAGAGTTTGTTATTGCCTTGGATATTTTTAGTTGGAGTGACTACAGCAATGTCAGCAATTATTACTGTAGCTGAGGGACGTGCCAATATTTTCTTTCCAAAATCTACCTGCCCAGCGTTTTTAATTCACTCGTGAAAACGAGCATCAGGTCAAAACGTGTCAACTTCAGTAAGCTTAGTGCTACAGAAGGGATTGCCCAAATTTCCATTCATTTCAGCAGGGGCAAGATAAGCTCCAGTGGCCCTTGGCAGCACTTTAGTTTCGCTTTGGCTGCAAATTGACTGTTTGCCCAGCTATTCTTTGCCTTTTTTAAAAAATAAAAAATAAAAAAAATATGTCAAATAGTAACTCTAGATTTGCACGTTATTTGGTCAGTTAAGTAGATGTGTGGTAATGGGTTCTGTTACTACAACGTTCGTATTCAGGCTGGACAACTCTGGTTTGTTTAACTACTGTGTCCCTGTCCCCTTGATTTACGGCCTAGATAAAAGAATCCTCATTGTATCCTGAAATTAGCTGATGGCATTTAATATTTCAGCACTGTGCACTGATTTTTAGTATTTCTAGTCCCCGATACAAATATAAGCACAGAGGTTCAAAAGTCAGGCTGCAAAATGATGATATTAAAATAAATAAATAAATAAATAAATAAATCGGTGGACAAATGAATAAATAAATTCCAGAATATTACTTTTTAATATTACTTTTTTTCCCACCATATTTTTGGTAGGAAGCAAGGACTGATGGCTGAAACTTGTGCGCTCTGCCTCCGGATTTGATGCTGGCTGGTTCTGGGACAAGTTTTGCTTCAGTGTAGAATGGGGTACTAATGATTTCCGCATACTTTAAGATATAGAAATGTGTGTCAAGTCCTCAGAAGTCAAAAAATTAACAGGGCTCTGCTCCCGTAAAGCATACCAATAATACCAGGAGATGAATTCCAAAAGCTGGTAAGAAAGCTGCCGTGTCACTACTGAAAAATAGTTGGCTTTTCCATGGCATGCAACGAAACGCATGTTATGCAAACAACAAAGTAAACAGTTACTGAAGGCTGGATTTTCTCCTAATGATTTATTTTCTGCTCCACTAACAAGCATAGGCTGCAAATCTGGGTCTCAGTACTGCTGTAGGGTTCTCCCGTTCCCCAACCTGGCTGCTACCCTAGTGGGACGACGTGATTTTCAGTGGGGTATTGAGCAGATGATGGCCATGACATTGTTGTGAATATTGTACCAATATTTTAAAGGGAAGGTATGGCCTCTCTGACAGTAAAAACTGCCAACAGACTATGATCAGAAAAAAACATTTGGCCCATCTTTTTCAAGTAAATTAAATTCTTCTTTGCTTGCAGCATGCAATCTAAAAATCCAGCTGCAGAAAGTTGTTAGGGTCCCATAGTTAGGGACAAACATTTTTCATGGCAAGGTTGACTTAGTCCCTTTCCATTAATCACGGTCACAAATTCTGTGTAACCAATTCAGAATGAGAAATAAAGAAAATTATCTTGAATAATTTCAGACAAAATCAGCACATTGTTTTAGAGACCTAAAGGCTAAAAGATGAACTTACATTTTCTTCTTTTTTTTTTCCTCTTTTTTTATTTTTCTTTTTTTCTTTTTTCTTTTTCTTTTTCCTACTTTCAGTATATATAAAAGCAGCATGAGCCAGAAACTTCACGGTTATTTTTTCTGTTGACCTCAATGAAAACTGGTTCCCTTGACTAACTGTGGGGAAAGTGGGTGGTATAACTGTTTGTAATTAAAAAGGGTTTATACATTTGGAACCTTGCAGAGCCCCTACATTTTGCATGCTGGTTTTTAAGAGACTAATGAAGTGCACTCTGGCCAGATACAAGCTCCATAAAGCTCTCAGGGAAGATCCTACAAGATGTATGTCAGTCTCAGGTGGCAGAGGTAGTTTTTAATGCTCCCAGTCACAAGCATTTCAGATCCTTGAACTCTCTTAGTGTTGCAGTGTTGAGGATTCCCTTTGGAAATCTATTCTCAATCGCATGGATGGCAGAAGTAATTGTTTAGGCAGATTTTTTGTTAATAACACGAACCTAGAAGCTGGAGCGATAGAAAGGAAACAGTGCAAAACTTGTTCTAAAAAGGGATAGAAACATGCAATATTGAAAGAGGTAGGGCAGCCTACAGGAGTGAAACAGAAGATCAAAGCAATCAAAGCATTGAACAACGATAAAAGTGAAGTAAACATAAAGTAGGTAGTAAATCAACTATTTGAGGAGCTACAATAATTAGTCTATTTTTGCCCTTTCTGTCCTGATAATCCCTTCCAATGATGAACTGAGCACAGTCAGGCCAGACCAGAGGATCGAGATCATAACCATATTTATGACATAATGTAATCCAGAAAATGCTGAGCATGCTGCTCACGTTTTAGCATAAAACACCTGCACCCCATGTTATGTGTGCTCTTAAGGCCTTTGGTGTATGGAGTGAAATATAGGATCACCCCTTGGCCAACGGCTGGGGCATTGGAAGCCATGTCCCAGGAGACAACAGCATCCGTCCAGAACCAAGCCTTGAGAGCTAATGACAAAATGTTAAACATCACAGGAACGAGTCTCTCTAGTAATAAAAGATCTGGCAGAAAAAATGTTATAGGTGAAGCTGCCAGCAGTATCTGCAGTTAAGCCTGCCTACCACTTTCCAGTGTAAGACCTTGTTTTCACTCAGGTAACGCTGCCAAATTTTAACTGTTCAGGATGAGATTTTCAATCCTGAGTCTGCCTCAAGCTGAATTTTTTTGGAACCTTCCAGCAGGAATACTTCTGTTGCTTTCTAGAGCGGTGGTAAGACAAAGCACATTGTTTCACCAAAGTTTAAACATTCTTAGAGTCATCCCACTGTCTATTCCAGAGCAGCAATGGGAAGCTTTACCAAAGAAGAGAGGAGCAGGGACAGAAAATCAGATAAGTTGCTTTTGTTGCCCGTGACCAAAAGGATCCACCCAAACTTGGCTGAGTTATAGCTTTCTGAAAATTGTTGAGGTTTTCTCCTGCGCGTGCGCAGTGCAGCCAGAGCTGTTGGCAGCAAAGCCTCCGTAGCAGCACCAGGCTCGCTAGACTGGATTGGATCTGTAGTCAGTCTTGTCTGACTGCTGTTCTCCCTGACAGTAGGCTGCACGAGATGTTTTAGAGGGAAGGATAAGAAACCCTAGAGTCAGCAGTGAGATACGGGGATGTATTCCTCCTTTAAGATCTCATCCGAGTTAATGGTAGCTTATAAAATATGATCAGAATGACTGTCAGCAGTTCGGTTTTAAATTGTGTCTTTTAGAAGTCTATAATTCAACCATAAAAATTCCTTCCAGGCTGAAATCTGGCTTATGCTGTCAGTTCAGAAGTCAAAATTCTTTACAGATTTTTTTTTTTTAAATAGCCTGTTTTGAAGTGATAGAAAAGAAAAATAGTCGTGTACAAATTCTGGACATTTCTGTTCTAATGCACTTCATAATTCAGTGATGATAAGTTTCAAGATATTTGTCTCGAATGCTGGTCAGGCCCCAAAATCAACGCAAGTAGTTAATATCTTAATAATTAACACTAGACTTTCAAATGTGAATAAGATTCCCTGAGCTCAGAATATTAGGAGTATTCTTACAACAGGAGCTTATGTGATATAATACCAAAACCTGTTATTTAAGTTTCTTTTATAAATATTTAATGTATTAAATGCATATGTATTGAAAAGCAAGAGAGAAATCCTTCTCTCTTTTCATGCCAAACTCATAGTGAAGTCAGTCAGTCAAACATTTTCCTAATTTAAGCAACAATAATAATAATAATAATAAAAAGCTATAACCTGGAAGTATCCAGGAATGAACAAGAGGTCCTTAGAGGGGGCAAAGCAGGGGCAAAACCTTTCGTGTAAGACCACAGCAGCTCTCATTCCTACCAAGCTTCCCTTTGTAGTGGAGAAGATGCAGCAGCTCTTCCCATCCTTGGAAAGCTTTCAAACACACTGTGCTTGGCACCCTGAGGTTAGCGTGATTTTGAGCAGATAAAAGCCCATTACATGAAAAGGCAGATCCCACCCTCTATTTTTTTTTTTTTTTTTTTTTTGGTAAGTAAGAAAGAAAAGCCTTATTCTGCCTGCAGTCCCATTGATTTCAATGGGAGCCTTCATGGAATAAGGTGCTGCTTCACGTAAGGGAAGCAGAGGCAGGCCTTTAGGTAACTGGCTACTTTGCATTGTTCTCTTATCCTTTCCCATTTCTATTTCTGAATGCTGACGAATATGCAAAGTCTCTCAGTTCTTCGTTTCCACTTAAAGAGCTGGAATATTTCTTAGTTTTAGCTGTGAGAAGGTCTGTTCCACTGTTTTTGACAATTGAAGTACATGGACTGAGAGAATCAGAGAAAAACTCTGTTTACTAAACACCACATGGAGATTGCCACTGATAGTTTTTCTAACGAAATTTATGACCTGTGTGGAGTAAATAAACTCCCTTTTTGGTAAAGAATCTGCAAGCCAATCATTCATGCTTGCTTAGAGACGTTACTGTTCGTGGTGCTTTTATGTGGAAGGCTACAGCAAAGGGTGATGTTATGTCTAAAATAGACAGTTGGCAGCTCCAAATAAAAAATAATAAAAAAGCCATTTCTGACATTTACATATCATAAGATTCTTAAGAGATTATGGCACATTCACCCTGATTCAGGAAAGAAAGAAGAGATAATGACAGGATAATTATAATTCTTGTAACTAATATGTTATCTTCATGCACACACTTGCATGCCTAGTTGCATTTACTGGCAAGTTGTGTTGTTTTATGTATCTGAAATAAACAGACTGCTCTCAGTATGTTCAAGATGCTTGGTAAGTCTGAAAACTGTCTGGTCTGCAAGTCTGTTTGCTCTATATCTTAGAGTAAATTAGAATCAGACAGACACTTCTCTTCTCCTGGCTGCCCACCCTGAACTCCTATCTTATGCTCCTTCTCTGCTCCTTTCCTCTCCATTTTGTGCTCTGGATCCTCTAGAGACATAGCTGCTCAAGTCAATCATGAAAATTAAGTGAGGGGAGGGAAATTCAGCAGTGTTCTTATGTCATATTTCTTGAAATATTAAAGTGTTTCTTGTGCATAGGTAACGAAATGTCTTTCAGTGGTCCACCTCTTGATTTACAGTGGTGGGAGAGGAGAACAGGACTGTCAATATTTGTGATGTCTGCCTAATTTAATATATGTATACAATATAAATGATGATTTTCTTTAGCCTATCATATTTGAAATTATCGATACAATCTTTAGTAAATGCTATTCTACCCGTGAAAGCACTCTGAGTTTAAAACTAGTAAGTGCCTCCCTGAGTGATGATCCCATGTCCTTACCTCACCCCATTGTATTTCAGCACATATGCTATGGAATGTCACTGGGGCTTTGCTTTCTCTAGAAAAATGACCTGTTTTTGAAAAGGGGTGTCAAAAATAGTTTTCCCCCCTCAGGTTCACTCAAGCAGCAGTAGAAGTGGTTGCCTCACTCGTGCGGACAAGGTCAGGTAAGTTCATTGCTTTCTGTAGCAAATCATACCTGTTGAGGGCTCATGGGAGAACTTGCCTGAAGAAGGCAAACAGGATTTGAATCGGAGTCAAAATCAAAGAATTTGTTACAATAGGTGTCGAACTTCGTGGCTTTGTCCACACTGGAAGAGCAGTTGGTTTCAACGCTACTCCAAGATGAGTGGAGAGCAGGTGGGCATTTTGACAACACTCATCAAAAACACATCATTTGTTTGGGGTAGCACGAACCTACTGCTCTGAGATACCAGCAGTAGAAAAGGCACAATTCAGTAGAGTTAGGATAGTGCAACGTCTACAGCATCAACATAGGTTGAGACTTTCTCTGCCAACGTATACTTACAGAACATCAGATGATGACCACTTTTCTAATAGTGTTGTTATCTTCATAAATACAATATGCAAGGCCACAAGCCAATCATCCAAACTGGATGATTTTTAAGATTATGCAGTCAAGTTTAAAGAAAAAAAATAACTTTCATAAAAGAGTTAGTAGAAGAAAGCACCTATGCTATAATCAAGTGATCAATATTCTCATCACATGAAGCTGACGACATGATGCATAATGCAAAGATTCATATGCCATTTGCACTTATCTATTCTTACGTGAAAAAGCATAGGCAATAGGATTTATCAAACAGGACCAGACCAAGTATCTCTGCTTCTTAGATTCTTCTTGCTTGTTATTAACTGACCAACTCCACAGGAGCATCATGAAAGAAGTGGATTATTATATAAGCTTCCTTTCAGCTGATATTTATTCCTACAATTGGGCAAAGAAACAGGCAGCATACAAGGAAGGAAACTGAAGCAGAAGTTTTTCTCAATCTGATTACATACGATGCTGTTTTGTATGGAACAACTTCTAGTTGACCTTTGCAATGAATGCCATGAAATAGTATTTTGACTAGAAATGGAACAACACTTTTAGAAGGATTACTGTTTTATCTGTCTGTCTGTCTGTCTGTCTATAGAGGAACTTAAAAAGACTAAAGGAACATAGCAGCTCACTCTCACTTATAATTGCAACTGTAAAGCTTTAAAACTGTGCAAGATCTTTCTTGACTCTGCTGGATGCCACTAGCATTAGCATATTGCCACAGAAAAAGGATCTAAAATAGACAGTGAAATTCATAAGAAATCTTCCAAAAGCCTTCCATCCCTCAAAAACTTTAATCCCCAACAAGAACCTGACTTTCAGAAAGCCCTCTAAAATATATGAACTGTTCAGTACACTCACAGAGTTGATAACAGTCAGAATATATTTTTTTTTAATAATGAGAAAATCCAGAGCTATATTTAAGATGGGAAAGAGTAATTTTTGAGGAATTTTGAGAGTGGTCAGTCACTGCACTTATACTTGTGAGTATTTTTTTCTTTCTTTCTCTCTCTCTCTCTCTCTTTCTTTCTTTCTTTCTTTCTTTCTTTCTTTTCCTTCCTTCCTTCCTTCCTTCCTTCCTTCCTTCCTTCCTTCCTTCCTTCCTTCCTTCCTTCTTTTGGCATTATCTCTTCTTTTTGGCATAGTACAGGTTTCTATCAGACAGCATGTTCTATGGCTTTCACACAAGATTTCACAAGTACCACACAGTCATTCTTTGTCTTCCCTGGTCCTGGATGCTACACGATTGTACAAGTACAAGTGAACTTACAAACAAAATGGGCACTCAAGAGTCTAGATACTTTACAAATACTTTGTAATAGAGGGATAAGGAAGATAGCAAGTATATGGAAAGAATTTCTTCAGATTCAGGACTTCTTTACTGGCACTCTGTCTCAATTCCCAGGCAAAATGCTTCAGCTGATCTCAGCTGTAATATTGGCTCTTTGGAAAGAGTGACTGGATATGTCTCTTGGCTGATCTGAACACATTGCTTATAGTTTAAAATCAACACCTTAAATTGTTTATAAACACACAAAAAAATATGTATCTAATTCATTAGTCCAAGAGTATTTAAAAACGTTTCTATATTTTCTGTCAAAATGCTAGGTCAAAACTAGCAGAGTGGAAATTGCAGAGAAGCAGCAGAGAAATAAAAACGTACCCTACTCCATTTCCCAGCTATGTAAATGATCAAAGCTGTCGAAGGAGCACCTTATAAACAAAAGGAAGACTGTCTAGAGAAGGGTTAAGAGTATTCTCAGGAGCTCTGCTGAAGGCAGTGCTTCTTATCCAAAAGAAAGACAGGAGCATGTAATTGGACCCTTTAAAAGTAGGTCTTACCACTTTGCTGTGTGTTACAGATCACACGTTATTTTACACTGGAAGCTTAGTGCTAAAATCTAAAACATAAGGGCCAAGTTCTGCTCTTAGATACACACACACAACTCCAATGAACTCAAAGAGAGCTGTGTTCATATGTTTAGCAATGGAATTTGGCCCTAAATATTTAAACATTTATTCAGAGAAAAAAAAAAGTTTCTCTGATACATTTGTATCTGATATCTTACGTACACAGATTACCACCACTGGGTGCCCACATTAAAGACTAAAATGTTTTGGGGAACCATAAACTCAGCATTCTACCTGCTCTGCATGGTCAAATAGCATTAATTTGTTCCAGGACGTTGAGGAAATTAAATCCTTAGCAACCTGTGGCTGATGTTATTTATTCTGCAATCTGGGAGTAATGTGATGCAAATTCCTGGCACTATTCCTATATTTCAAAAAATTAGTTTTGGATGTACCTGATTCTGGAAGTTTTCATTATATTAATATGCAATTCAGAAAAAACTAATGTCCTTCTCTGCTCACATTTCCTCTGCAGAGCAAAGCTCAGTATTTGAGTTAATTCTCACTTATCTTTCAAAGGGTAATGACAGGAGTCCCTAATAACCCAAACATGTAATTCAGAAATGGTTAACCTGAGGATCCCACCTGCTCTCAGTGCCACAATGACCCCAGATGTATTTTTATTAGGAATACACAGGACTCAGAAACCTGCAAATTTTCTGTGAGCAACATAATGCTTTAATTTGTATGTCCAATATGACTATATGTAACTATATATAATGCTATTTTCCTTGGACAAATGACAACTGGAGGAGAGCTGTGTTCCGTGTTCAGACACCTGAATTTAGTTGTCTAGAATGTAAAAGTTTACATTTAAGCTTCCATTATACTCAACAGTGATCTAAAGGTCAATTCACTTGCCTATAATTAAGTATCCAGTGCCATTAGGGGTGCTTTGGGTTGCCTAAGAAATGGGGCTGGCACATGAGTCAGGACCTGTGGGAGGCCATTTGCTCTTTGGAAAGGCAGGTGGAGGCCAGACAGCATCGCCCAGAGCACTTGGCATAGAGAAATGCAGTCAGTGGCTTCTGGAGAGCAATTCTGAGGACCAAGCATAGGTGTCTACTTTAGGATGAACTGAGCTGGTCTATTCCTTGCACTGGTGTTGACTGGGTTTCCATTGACTATAATAGCAGCCTAAAACAGCCCACATGCAGACAGCTAATTTTGGGGGGACTACAACTGAAACTAAAACCTACTCCTGATATCCCAGTTGCCAGAATATGCACTAGTATTAGAGTAATCACTGTGCTTTGGGTTCACCAGAGTTAAGCTACTTCGGTTGCCTTTTTGTGCAGGAAGGTGTTTTCAGTTAAATGTTGGCAGGCAGGAGTAACAAGCAGGTGTAATTACATGGGTGATGAATCTCTCGTCATGTTGCTTTGCTTCACTGAGTTCCTTGAGATACAGAGGGCCAATGTTTAGCTAAGGCTGCTACCTGCTCTCTAGCTAGGGGAGTCTCTGGCTACTAGTCATGGCTTTTCCCCTTGCTTGGGAGAACTGGAGCTTTGCCTTATTTTCTTTGACTTAATTTCTGTCTTTAGGACAGAAACAGCTCTGGGCTGGAGCTCTCTACTCACAGAGGTCACCCTTGAGTACTTCTGGCTGTAGAGGTGCAATGCAGGACACTCTGAAATGCTGTCGCCGTTGTAAGAAGTAGGTAGGACCAAGAGCATGTGCAGGCTTCAAAGTCTGTTATTGAACCATGGAAAGTTGGGCCTTGCACTCGGGTTTTGCATCACAGCTAGCGAGGTAAGTTATGAACGATCCAGAACCAAGAAATTCTTCACTGGTACAAATCATGAATTTGGTTTGCTCTGCTAGTTATCTTGGCCAGGATCAAACCCCAAGCGTTACTTCAGATAATATATACAATTATTAGCATAAGTTTCCCTGATTGTGTATGGAAACTCCTAACCTCTTTTGTGGAAGCCATGGTTTTGAACAGTGCACAATAAACCAGAGTTATTTAAAAGACTCTTTCAGTTAGGGTGGTTGATTGGGCTGGCTGAAGGAGTCAGTAGCAGGGAACAGGACCCCCCAGCATCTTTTCTTCAAGTGAATTCACACAGATCAGTCAGGAACAAAACTCTGCTTTTATCCTATTTTCTATTTCATTAGCACTCTGCTTGCATGAGGATGTGCTCATGGCGTTGGCTTCTGAGAGGAGTGCAAACGTGTGCGAAACAGATTGAAGCTCTTCATCAAAACTGGATTACACTTCACAAACTTCTATCTACAAGCTCATGATGCTACCTAATTCTGTTTCTCCAGGTCTTTAATTTCCAGGCATTGGAGTTGCCTCAAATCCTTTTTGGCACAGAATACATCATTATTTTCATATTGTGCTCATCTACTCTCCCGCTTTTATCCATATGAGCCAGGAGTGAATAAGAGTTGGCAACTTCATACTCGACTATTACATTGCAGAGTACACTTTAATCAGCACCCTAATAAATAGCACGCCCAATTAATTGGGACAATTGCCAGCAAACCAATTCAATCTCTACACTTCAGTGGTTGTAAATGATGGATAAATAGCATGCTTGCTGTTGTCTGCAAGCATATTTGTTGTAATTAACAGGTATGTTTTGGTGTTTGCTGGCATATGTTTCCTCTGTAGTGCTCTGCTCATTTTCTTAAGCACGTTCCCTGTTCCAGTGCAGTTACAAAAAATAAAGGACAGATTTCCCTTTCAGTGTTTCCTGAAATCAGCTCGGTGCTCTTCTATTAAATAAATAATACAATATAACTGAAGGGGCTTTCTATGTATTGCATTCCTATATAGTTTTGACAATACATGTGATAATTTAATTAGCATGTTTCTGTTTTAACGTGAATAACAAATAAGACTTTGCCATACCATGGAATAATTTCAAGTAAAGGGAATGATTTTTTTTTTAAATTATTATTATTATTATTATTATTTTATTATTATTATTTTTTAACCAGGGATTGCATGATGGTTTGCTTTACATTGTTGTTTCCATTTGGCAGACCTGCAGAAGTACAATTTATTATCTAGAACTGGTATGTGCTATGATTTTCTGTATGCATGTGACACTTCCTCTGATTTGGACACCCTTTGCCAGGAAATTACATAAAATTGAACACAGAAAACCTTTCTAATCCCTTCATTCCTCAAAGATTGCTTTTATGGAGACTGAAAAAATATTGAAAGTAAATGAATATGAAAGGGGAAATGGTACTGCGGAAATCTCAACAAGGGATCTTAAAAACCAGGATGGCTATGGATCAACTGAGGGTAGAAACATTTGTGTAATTAAAGGAGAACATCATTTGTGGGTTATCGGAAAAGAATAGTCCATGTTGGCATTTACTTTGACTTGTTGGCAGGAGGAAAAGAAACCACCCTGTACCGCTGCGTACGGTTCCTTATTAGTTGTGGCTTCTGCAGAGGCTCCGTCTCTTCTTTGGAGCATGGAGGATTTCTTTCATTACATAATCTGGATACACTCTTTTTTTTTTTTTTTTTTAAATAGATTAAATTTTTTTTCTCTTGTGTGTGCAAATTCTCTTTGCACCAATGCTTCTATACTGAAGTTATTATGCCAAAGGAATGCAAGCGTCTAGAGTAACAATGGTTCATTTTCCTTTAATGACTTTGTCGACAGGATGGAGACATTTTTGTGGTGTGATGAATTCACTCGGTCTCCCGTTGTGTTTTCTCCACATGCTTTGGAAACTCTTTCTCTCTCTTTCTCCGAGAATTGTGGCCATCCACTCCAGCAAGAGCTTCATTACTTTATATTCATTGTATTTAAATGACACCCCAGTGGTACTGACCTCCTGGGATGATTGATGTAAATTATATGCTATGTAGGGGAAAATAAAATCTTTTTCTGACTTTTTATGTTCTGCAGAGAAATAAAAGTGAAAACAAATGACAGAGAAAATCGGGCCTATTCAAAGAGAAACTTCGTAAGCATTATGGTTTGAGCAGACTCCAGTTTGTAAAAGTGCTGAGACAGTTTATAATGACCTTATGATCTGAAAGGTGACCTGAAAAGGAAAAATAATTCTGTTTGTGCCCTTTTTTGGTTCTATGTAATGCATAACAAAAGCTTGATCAGGTTTTTTCTCTCTTCTCTATGAAGTTTCCTAAGAATTCTGACTTGATTAGGGAGCAGCTACAGCAGTTTACCAACTACACAAGCACACAGTACTATAAGGGACACAGTGTTCCTCAGTCCTCTTTCCTACTCTCTTCTATTTTTTCGGTATTGATTTAAGATTTCATAACCAGTAAGTACCTGTTTTGCTTATCTGCTCTGCCAGAAGTTATCATCTATAGACACGGCAATACAGGGAACGTTCTTTCATCAGCCCAGCCCATCGCTGGGCTCTAATTTAAACCACTTCATAGCCAGTAACCTCTCACTGTGAGCAAAAGAGTTTTGCACGGCAACAAAATTTGTCAGTAAAAGTTCTTTCAGTGCTTTTTCAGGCACCTCACCAAGTTTCATTGCTTCTATTCAAGCTCCTGGAAATTATGTAGTTCACATTGGACATACTAAACCATATTATCACAGTAACTACCTTATTAAAATTACCACAAGGAATTGGCATAGTAACTTCTCTAACTTCTGTGTTTTCACATTAGTCCGTCTTACCAATTCGGATATATGTAAAGATATGCATGGTGCATATCACAGAAATACCAGCAATATGCTGCCTTGCCTTCCTCACTTTAATGTAGGGTTTTGGCAAATCAAAGAATTTGGCTAAAAACTTGAGCTGTCTCATGAAAGACTGCAGTATCTTTCATAACTTGACAGAATACTTTGATTTTCCTTTTGGCCAGGAAAATGCTTATCAGTAATCCTGTTTTAGCTGGGGTTGTCCAGATGTTTTTAAAATGTGTAATAGGAAGGAACAGTTCAGGTCATCCTCCTTGCAGCAAGAGCTAGAATTTGCTGTAAGTGCAAGAATCAGCAGCGTGAGGCCTCTTGTTCTCTAGGATGTTATCTTAGCTGCTTGGTGTTTTGCCCTGCTGCTGTCAGTGCTTAGGCTGGTATCAGCTTTACTTTCATAATCACAACCAACAGAACGAAGAGCAGTGAGCAGCAGAATCGCCTCGTCTTCCTAGTGCTGATGTGGGAGGCAGGAACAGAGGAAGCCACCAGGAGAGAGCCCTAGGGTCTGAATGGTTTGGGGATTGTTTAGTGTGCAGCAGCAATGCATATTCAACTCGGACTGGCCAGGGCACAGCAGAAGACTTAGACTGTAACTTTGGCTATTATTCTCCCCGCAAACCTTCAGTAAAGCAAGATTTTTGCACATGTCATGAGTAAGAGGAAAAGTACTAACAATTACTCAGTGTGCCTCTGTTGGTCACATTTAATAAGTCCAGCTTATGTGACGGTACAAATTAGCCAGACAGATGAGTGGAATGACCAAACTGAATGCACAAAACCCTACAATCAGGAGGTGTCAAGGATGGTTAAAAGAAAAAAAGGAAAGGTTTTAGCCTGGGTGTCTCTTAGTCATGCCCTTCACCTTCTGCCTGCTGGATTGAGAGCACAGGAGGAAAGGAGCTATTGCTGTGAAACAGAAAACAGGCCCCGCATGTATGTGGAAGATACTTAAGTAACTCCACACATTTAACTACCCCAGTATGATTTTATGTTACATTGTAGTAAGGATCTACAGGTAAAAACTCGTTTGCCCTCAGTTTGCTGTTTTACACCGTCAGGTGAAAACACTGCTATTTCCACGCGTCTTTACAGCCCTGCCACAGCGGAGCCAGGAGCGCAGCACTACCTGACTGAGGCACGCAACCCAAACACCCGTATAAACAGAAGCTCCGGGGGGATCAGCCTCTTCTCCCCAAAGCCTCCCCGGTCTTTTAACACCGAGAGCACCCCAAAACCCTCCCTCAGCCGCCAGGCCGCACCTGCCCGAGGCGGGCGGGCGAGAAAGCGGCTGAGGGGAGCGGCGGCGGCGGGCAGGAAGAGGCTGGGGAGGAAGGAGGGAAGAAACCCAGCGGCTGCCGAGGGAAACGGCCCAGAGCCTGCCGAGGGAAGGATCCCATCGGCGGCCAGCTCCTCCCCGGTCCCACCCCTCGCCCTGGGAGGCCGCGGCTGCCACACAGCAGATGGAGGCAGCGGCGGCCGCTGTGTGGCGGAACCGGCCCCTCCCCCGCGGGCGGCGCCATTTTCCCCCCCGGCAGCCCTGCGCCGGAGAGCGGCTGCTGCTGCTGCTGGGGGGGGCGAAGAGATATTAGCCCCACTTTTCGCCCCTCTCTTTTCTTTCCTCGGTTCACGCAGTGCCTAGAGGGGAAGGGACGAGGTTCAGTTCCTGCCCCTCGCTTTCCTGTTTCGGACAGCACACGGGGGGGAGGGGGGGACTGGGCACCACCAAGCCAGGCTGCTCCTACCTTCCTTCCCCCCCCTCCCGCACACCTCAGCCTCCTCCTCCTCCATCCAACCATCCATCCATCCATCCATCCATCCCCGGGGGTGAGCCTTTGAGTGAGTCACCAGCAAAAGCAAGCAAGCGATGCCTTGCTCTTAACCGACTAACTAAGCAGGGTCGCTCCTTTGGGGGGGAGGGGGGCGGGGGGGCTTTAGGAATATTAACCTCGCTGCTGGGCTGGGGGGGTGGTGGGGTGTTGTTTTTTTTTGGGGGGGGGGGGGGGGGTGCATTGCCTGTGGGTTGGGAGGTCGCTGCTAACCCCGGGGGTGTGCAGGGATTTTTTAACATTCCCCAGGTCGTGCTGAGCGAGGTGCGAGCAGCACAGGGTGCACCGTGCGACCACCGCCGGGCTGGGTGGCGAGCAGCCCCGGGCACGAAGGGTTTTCCCTCCGCAGAAAGCCTCCAGCGCTGCTGCCAGAGCCGAGATGCTCGGAAGGGGTCCTGCCTTCACCCAGGGCTGTGGTGAGGGTTGGTACCCGGCTGCCAGCTCCCTCCCAGCTCCCCAGCCCCTCGGTGCTTCACAAAAAAGTGCCAGACCCTGGGACTGCCGCAGCTGGGGGGCTGCAGCCAGCTGCCCTCGCTCTGCTCTCGCATCACTTGTGGCCTTTGTGGTCGTTGTGCCCTGTCTTGTCGCGTTGGTTGTCCTCTAGCTAAGTTGGAAGATGGTTCTGGATTTTTTTTTTTTTTTTTTTTAATTGTAAACTTAAGATTATGTAACTCTGGTTGGACTCTGGCCTGCCATATGCTGCCTACTGTGGGGTAGAAATCATTTCTTGTCTATTTGATGCTGTGAAATGTCAGGTGTTTGTAATGTTTCTCTGGAAGGAGTGGGTTTTGTTTATTTTGCACAAACAGGCATGGTGGTTTGTTGATAGAAAGCTTGTTATTTTTCCTTATGGAATTTGTTAGTCCGTGCAGAAGTTACTGTTAAATGCTAAAACCTAGGGATAACTGCTGTTCTGGAAGAACACTTCTCTGTGTAGACTCTATGTGGCTTTATTATTTGCCTACTATATTTTCCCATGTCCTATGTGCAGATCAGCTGCTTATAAGTTCCTAGAAGTTATACAGATGAATTCTTTGCAGTCTATGAATGCGAAGCAATACACATGCAAAATATTTATTACCGTGTACGCGAAGGGGAGGCAAGAGCCTGACGTTGCGGATTACCAACTTTGCTGTGTGGCGTTAGTGTTAATGGCTTATTGTGAGACATCAGATTTCCTGAGAGTGAACCTGTTTCCAGGTTTGCAGTTCTGTTGATGATATGCTTAAACTTTCTTTTGAAGCCTTTGATCTAACTCCCACGTCATTCTCTTTCTCGGTGCAGGCCTCTCTTTGCTTTTGAATTCAGGCACTGCACCCAGCGCAGTGCTGGCTTACTTGGCAGGGTGCAGGGCACCCTCCCTTTCATCCCTTTTACATATTTTTCTTTATTGTTGGCCAGATCCAAGTGGCATGGAAGGCGGTGTCATTCTTTCTATTCACTTTGATGGACCTTGCACTGGCTCATGCTTGCGTGTTACTAATATGCAAATCAGATTTTATTTTGGAGACTTTTTGTCCTTTGTATTGTTGCTATATGGATATGAATGCTGATATTGCAAGCAGCATTTCCAGTTTGTATGGCTTTCTGAAAGTCCTGTCTCTGAGGCTTGTGAATGTACGAAGTTGTTATGTTTCGTTTACGTAAAGGAAGCTGTGTTGATTCTGGAGAAAAGGTTGACATCTAACCAGAATATGCTAAAAAGCCAGGAGCAGGAAATCTCAGAGACATGACTTCAGAGCAGTAAATGAGAAATCCCTCCATGCTTTAGTGGCTCTTTACTCACAGGTTTTGAATATATGGATTTGGAAATATGGCCTAAGGTTTAACAGGATTCAGTGGCCTTTAGATTATTTTCTAAGCCTCTGAGTGTCATAACCAACTGAATTATTCTCAGGGACTAAATGTTGAATAACATAGAACGGAGCTGTCTGAAATTTGATTAGTCAATTAGAAACTTGTCAGCATAAGCAAGCTATTATTTAGTAAACTACAAATGTTTGAAGAATTACTTACTATATAATAGTGTAAGGTGACACTGAATGCTGTTCGTGTTGTTATTATTGCTCTTCTGTTGTGATGCCCTCAAGCCGTGAGACCAGCTAGACAGTGTATTTCTGGGTCATTATTGCAAGGGTGTTTTAAGGCATGGGGCCAAACCCACACACCGTGATTATCCCATAGAAACTAATTGAGTTGACGCTCTTGTTGCAGTTGTGAAATACCCGTAAGTGTAGATATATCAAGTATGTAAAGAAAAGGAAGCTGGTTAGGCCTCATGTTCTCATGGAAGCAGGCAGCAGTGACTCAGTTATGAGCTTTCTGGGGGCTGAGCAGAAAGCTGCGTGTCAAAGGTACTGCAAACATTATTGATTAGATCTGTAATTTGTGCCTGGGATGCTTGGCATTCATAGCGCTACATGTAATTGTTATTAACTTGAACTACCCTTAGTAAGCGTTCATCTGCAAGCTAATGCAGTATAAAGTTCTATTTATAAATAAGCTTTGGCTTTTCACTACCCATATATTTTGCATATGTTTGAAGTACTGTATTTGATTACAATCAGGTATTCACAGAGTCAACTGTAAAGTTTCTAGCTCACACGGCTCGCTGTGCCGCCATAGGAGAAGTAACAGTAATAGCAAAAAGGGGCCAAGAACTTGCCTGGAAGGGGGAATCTGAAGCACCTCGGTGTTGGCCTAACTCTGGTAAACATCTCCCATGTAAATCATATTAGATATCTCTCTTGATATTTCTTAAGGTCTTTTAAAAATGATACACTTAATAATGAGGAGAAATGCATGTTTTCAAGAAAGGAATACGTTTTAGCAGAAATCTATCAGAAATCATGTGTGATTGTGAGATTTCTGGAAGGGGGTGTTACTGACTTAGCACTAGACCTAGCTTTTGCAACTGTTAGACCTACTTCTTAGGAACTAAGTTTAATATAAACTAAACCCATGAATATTGCTAACTATTAATGACTCTCATTTACATTGAAGCTGTGGCTGTTATCATTTTTGTTTTCTTTGTGCTGGCTGTTGTGCAAATAAATAACAGCAGAGGTAAGCGTTTTCTGCTTTAGCGAATTTAAATTAATGATGGCAAGCAGTGATCTCAGAAGACAAACAGGTCAACAATGAAACCAGAAAAAAAAAATCTTATAGTTTCAGCTATGTACTTGACTTCTGTTGCTTCATTAGGAATTTCTGATATACTTGAGGGCAGCAATGGGGCAAAGTATGAAAAAGTTCATATGCCAGAGCATTTGGGTAAGATCAGGATCAACTGTATCACAAAATGATTATAATTGTACTCCAAATAGAGAATTAAAGACAGCTCAGGGTGATGTTGAAGGGGAGGATCAATGTGACGGGTTGGGCAGAAAATGCTGTCTTGAAAGGAGTTGAGCAGTTGAAGGTAAGGGAAAAAAGATTTGGAAAGAAATTGTACAGAGGAAAGTATAATTTAAAGCTGTTGCTAAAGGCAGTAAAGTTGATATTGCTTTGCAGAGAATCCAGCTGCATTCATGAAACCTTAAAATTGAAGTTACTCTAGATGGAAGTGAGGGCAGATGGGAGCCGTGATGACGGATGGATTTGCTTGTTGGCTGAAGAGCAGTAAAGCAGACTGGTAGAACAGGGTTGAGGTCTGCGTGTTTATATATGGATGTTTTGCTCTTCAGGAAAAACAAACTATTGAGTAAATTACAGGTTGGGGTCAGTTCTTTGCGTGCGGGAGTCGTGTGTGTCAGTTCCAAAGGTTCGAAGCCAGTTCTTATCACAAGATGTGCAAGCTATGGTTGCTTCACTGAAAATTGGCACGGGTTACCGCAGGAAGGTCCTGGTCATTGAATTGCAAGTCTATACAATAATTAAATTATTATCATGGAATCATTAAGGTTGGAAAAGATCTTCAAGATCATGTGGTCCAACCATCACCCTACTGCCAGCGTCACCACACTACTGCCAGAATAATGCATTTTGGAGAAACAAAAAAAACCTATTGCTAGTGCAAGGTTAGGGTTACAAGAGCTGGGTTCTGGAAGCGGTGGAAGTTTGGTGTCCACAGGAGGGAAGAAGAAGTCATTGGTGTTGATTTGCAGCGCCACGAACTGCCAGAAGTGGCAGATTTTTGCAAATGTGCCGCGCGTTCGGTTCAGGGGGAGGTGAGCATATACATTAGCTTAACTTTCCCTGTCTTCTTGGTTAAAAAATTCACTTCTGGGGAAGGACAGAGCTCTGATTAGACTTCAGTTAGAAGCTCTGAGAGAAGTATTTATAAACATCTCCAGATGTGGAGACATACCTCTGATGTAAGATTATGCTGTATGTTTCTCAATCTCAAATAAAATAGTTACATCTGGGTATTAGTATTCTTTCAGTAGTCCAGGCCATTCTGTGGTCTGTTTCTGAAGAGGCTTAAATAACTGTCATGTCTAACTCGTGGATGGACAAATAATAGCTTAAAACACGAGCACACAGAGTCACTTCTAGTCAAATGCAGTGGTTACAGCGTAACCGAATCAGGTTGTGCTCTAGTCTGTAGTAGGTTAGCGGCTTTCTTTCTCCATGAAGGTAGTGAGAGAGAGTTGTGCTTGTTCATTGCTTTCATCTAAGGGCTTCAGCAAAATTAATACACAAAGATAAATTCTTATCAGGCGTGGAAATGAACATTTCGGATTATTTTCTCCCTAGGCATGTGGAACAGGACAGTCGTAAAGATAAGATCAGTACGATACAGTTTAATCGCAGGGGCAAAAACAGTGGGTGCATGTATTTGAAGATTTGTTTTGCTGTTTGTTTTCAGGCATACGTGCTTCTTGTTTTATTTCTAAATGGGAATGGATGATTGAATGGCCTTTTAAAGGTAAAGAGGGAGAATGATGTTCAGTTGTGTTCTTTGTGTTCATGTGGGCTTTCTGAACGTGTTTTGCTCCAAGAAAGAGAGTCAAGGTTAAAAATGAGATGCTGATTTGTCTGGGTGACAAAATCTGGGCAGCACCTTGACAGCTGTCAGATGAATATTTCATTGTTAACTCACTTTAAAGTAAAGCTATCGTAGGAATCAAGTCTGTCAGGTAATAAAAGGAAGCAGCAATAGCAGATGTAACGTGTTATCCTTAGCGTGGATAGTGCGTGCATTCCACTTTGTGATACTTTGTTGAGTAATTAAAAAAACGGAAGAAAGCTCATATTGCATCCCTAGCTTTGAACGATATTACTGTGTGCAGACCTGACGCAGATGTATCGCTGCCTGCCCACACACTTGTAGTCCTGCATTTGATCTGGCTGTTCCTGAAATGTTTGGCCCTTTGCTTTATCTGTTTGGCTTTTAAGAGGCTGTTTTTAGTGAATTTGGAAGTTGTTAGTGCTTATTTCTTATTTGTTACACAGCAAGTTGGTTGTGACCTGGCGAACCTGGATGAGTTAGGGGCTGATAAAGGAGTTTTGTTACAGGTTTTGAATTGATGCTGCAAATTCTAGGTCATCCAGACGTTGTACTTATCTGAGACCTTTTGCTCGAGACCATTTCTGGTTCCAGCCTGCTTGAACAACTCAGGGGAACTTAATACATTTTTAACTTTGAGTTATTCCATGCTACTGGAGGAGTGGACGATCAGTGAAACAATATACGTACTCCAGCATTTGATAATGTTTTAAGAATTTTTTCATCATACACTTACAAAGCCAGTCTTGCATGTGTTCAACAGGGTTTATTTATTTATTTATTTATTTTTAAAGAAATGCACTAACAAAAATCTGATTTCCTGTAGTTAATTAAGTTCTTACATCTCCAGTCCTAGAAGGCTGAATCTTCTGCTCTCTTGTGTGCTGGTGAGCTCATGTATGCAGTAAAATCCTTGGTGGTAATAGGCTAGTTAACCTAATTGCTCTGAAGTAGAGGGTGTGAAAACACAACCATTCATTTTAATTTTGTGTTAACTCATTGTCGTCTTGACATTTATTTCCTACCTGTTTTGCTTGGATTTCTATAGATGAAAATACGTCAGTCTTTAAATTTTTGCATCGTTTTGGGTTATAAGCAGAAGGTATTTATGAAAAACAAGAAAAGACAACTGGTGCAGTATCCACAATGGATGCATGTTTGAATTAAGTCACTATAAAATCTACAGTAATGTATTTGCTGTAAGAATTTGTGCAGGATCATTGTGGTTTTTTAGCAGTACCATGCTTTACACTGTCATAGACATAAGAAAATTTACAAAATCTCAAGGAAATATAGAAAAGTTAGCTATGTGACTTGATTTTGCGAATGCTTTGGGGGCACTGAAAACAAATGCAGCCACTGACTTTAATTATAACTTACTGAGTTTTTATACATTATTTAATTATACATACACCAAGTTTTACTCAAAACTCTGGTAGGCCTTTCAGATTCAAATTTTCCCTTGAATTTCCCTTGAAGAAACGCTTTGTTTTAAACTGACCCAGTTAAGATGCTCATTTGTCTTTTGTTTCAAAGTGAAAGCTGCAGAGATGCAAGTTTGGTCTTCCAGATTAAGTTTCAATCGATTCTTTAGCAGATGTATTGGAGGGCTGGCAGCCCTGAGATCCTCACAGTGGTGGCTGGTGGAAGTATTTGAGAAGTATTTCAGAGTAGAAGATGGAGGTATGGACAGTATCTTTTTTTCCTTCTCCCCAAGGCTGCTTATGTATGTTTCAAGTGAAATTGAGCAGCTTGGAGATTGGTGCTCTATAGCTCTGGGTTGTACATGTAGCCTGTGTATTAAATCCCTTTTCAGGAGCACTGGAACTTGATCTCTCAACTAGATCTTGAATGAATGGGTTGTACGTGTGGCTTATTGATGGAACAGCTTTAAATGTGAGTTAGCATTGTTTGGGAACTTTAGTTGGATATAAAAGATGGCTCTGAAGTGCAAGTCTGCCCATGCATTTTAACTCAGTGAAAAGAATGGGCCTACGTTTGTCAAGAAATAGCCTAGATTTGGTTTCCCCCTGCCAAGATTTCTTTTCTTCCACTGCTTTATATGGAGCAAGTGCTCTTTTCTATTGTGACTGCTTTATGTGAAAGATATCAAAGTTGCAGTAGGTGCTTTTAAATGTTTATTTATATTAACTATTATATATTTTTATTACACATACGACTGCAAGATTCTGATTCTGGGAAAAGAATTTGTAAAAGCTGGACCTGTCTGGATAGGACCTCGTAATTGCTAGTTCTAACCAGCGTTAATCAGAAGTTATCTTCTCTTTGCTAGAGTTCGTGATTAAAATGCTGCATGTTGAAATAATCTGTGACCTAATCTGAACATCTGAATTCGTTTTGTAGAATATGGCAAACAGCTGCATTTCAGTTTGGGGCTAAAATAAATACAGTATATTGACCCATTGAAGATTACAGTAGGCTTTTCAGTTCCATGTTAGCTGTACTTATTGAAGAAAATTGATTTGAGAGTGCTTCTGCTTTTGAATGATTTTTTTTTTTTTTAATGTCCGGAAGAAAGGAAATAGAACATACGGATGATGGGACTTTGATGTGTAAAGAAGTTAATTATCTAAACCATCAAACAAAACATGGGCTGTGGAAGTAATTATTGTGAAGGGTCTGACGAAGCCTGACAAGCTGTTGGTTTTATGTCAAGAAAATGCTGTACACCTGCTTGATTTGAAAGTTAAATTATTTGGTTGCAGAAGGAAGACCAGAGCTTGCAGGGAAGCAGTAGCTGATAAGTTTTCAGCTCCCAAACCTACTGATAATTGTACAGATGTACAGCCCCTCAGGTTTTTGAATAAGACTGTTCTGGTCCATTGGAAGCGCCTTAAAAAGTATTTACTTGAAAATAGGACAGTTGTGAATCACAAGTGTTACGCTGAGGCGGTAACTGTGGAATTGTCCCATGTTTTGGGGGAGTTTTGTAAGGATGCCTCGTTAAATTAGCAGAAGAGACTCCATGGATAAAACAAAATGTCTGTACTGAATGTTCAAAGAAAATAGCCATGTGCTTTAAATGATCTTGGTAGTTTAAAAAAAAATCCTTCAAACTTTTACAAAGGGTTGGGATTTTTTTTTTTATTACTCATTTTTTAAACTTTAAGGAACATACAAATGGTATATTTCAGGATTTTTTCTAAAGCCATTTTTTGGGAATATTAACAGAGGTGTTCACCTGATTGCTTCCTCTGGGGTCTGTGAATATCCTAAGACTTGCTGTCCTCTACCGTGAGAGCTCCTTGGCAAAGACTAAAAGGACCAATTGTAGGAACGTGATACATTGTTGGGATCTTATTGTTTCTGTAATGAAACACTGTTTGCCAAGCGATAAAACCAAGTAATCAAAAAAGAAACTACTGGTCTGCATTCTGCGGATGATTACAGGCATATAGCGTTGGTCATAGACGTAGAAGGCAATGGGTGTACTGATGACTGCAATTAATACAGATGAAATCAAATGGAAAATGGGTGTGTTATGGGAGTTTGGTGGGCAGAATAATTGTGTTGTCTGATGTTTGAGTAAGAGTTTCCCTGGTTTCCACTAAAACTTTAAAATAATGCATAGTCCTGTGGGATTGACTGCATTACTTTTTATTGAGGAAAGACTGGTACTGCGGTATTGAATATAAATATATAGCTAGTAAAATGAATCACAATTTGTCTCAATGAAACGACAAACAGTAAAATGCAGATCCATTTCCAATTCTTTGGGCTGTTCCCAGCACGTGGGTATCAGTGCAGCTTCCTCTTTATTCTCCTCTGTGTGTACAAAGAGCTTTCCTTGAAACAGTCAGCTTCCTTCACGTTACAGAGGCATTTTTCCCATTTTTTTTGTTGTAACTCACTCATTTGACAGTTGAGTTTCTATGGCTCTTTGGTGACTGCTGCCTGTGGCAGGATCCTGCCAGCACTGAAGCCTGGTGTAACTGCTCTTGTGATTAAAATCAGGCTGCAGTGGGAGTGAGCATGTGATTAAAGTTACACATGTGCATAAGTGCTTGCAGGACGGGGACCTAAATTAGAATCTGCTTGAAGATAAACAGAAGTCTGTTTAAAATCTACTTGAAAGCACTAATAAAAATGTAAACTTATATGTAAATGCATAAACTTCTTATTATATTTGTTGTCCATCCATAAGCTATTATATCCTCAGCCTATGAAAATACTAGTTTTGTTGCTTTTTGGAAGTGTCTTGCACTCCTTATGTAGTGTTACAAGTTTTTGTAAACCAAAGCCTAATATTTGTGATTATTTGCAGTGCTTTTAATGGCATGTAATATATCCGTTCTGGGTTATATTTTTAGAAAAAGAAATCCATCTTAACTTTAACGTTCAAAGTGAGAAAAGGTAAAATCTTATGGCAAAACAAGTTAACATCTGCTTTTCATTATCAGTGCTACTACTAATAGTACAAGAAATGATCAGTACAACTGAGCTGATACTAGCGTGCAGCAAACTTGATAGAAGAGGTAAAAAAGAAGTGGAAATGTGTTCTGTTTGTGAGAATTATTGCTTAGTGTGTGCAGTTCTGTGTTTTAAAAGAAAACCTTGAAGGGGAAAACTGAAACTCCCTATTCTATGGCTATGGAATTTTCCATAAATAAGCTTCGATTTCCCAAACTTGTAGTAATTTAAGGTATTTTATAAAATGAATTTGCTTAAAGGCATTCAACTGGCATTTTATTAAAAAGGAAAATGTATGTGTGTTAGATATACTTCGTAGCATAAGAGAACTGTCCTTGAGTTGTTTTTTTCTTTATAAGAAACGTGTATGGCAAAGCTATAAAATATTTTGCATAAATATAGTACCTCTGGTTCTGGAGGTATTATGAAGATGTGCAGGTACCACCCTTTCCTTTTACAGTGCATTTCTGTTTTAAAGACTTAATTTTGGTTTTCTAGCTCTACTGTTGAGGAGCGGCTGAGGGAACTGGGGGTGTTTAGTCTGGAGCAGAGGAGGCTCAGGGCAGACCTTATTGCTCTCTGCAACTGCCTGAAAGGAACATGTGGGGAGCTGGGGGTCGGCCTCTTCTCACAGGTAACTAGTGATAGGGCTAGAGGGAATGGCTTCAAGTTGTGCCAGGGGAGGTTTAGGTTGGACATCAGGAAGAATTTCTCTGTGGTCAGGCATTGGGACGGGCTGCCCAGGGAAGTGGCAGAGTCCCCATCCCTGGAGGAATTCAAGAGATGTGTTTGGACAAGGTGTTCAGGGACATGGCTTAGCAGAGTGCTTGTACTGTTAGGTGTGTTTCAGAAAGGAACTTGTGATCCTAGTGCTCTTCAAGTTTTACCTGGCTTTTTCTAATACTCCATTTTATTCCTCTTGGTCTCAGTGGAAGCAGCACAGACTGATTTACCACTGCCTATGATAGCACAGGAACAGAAGAGAATGTTTTGGGTAGCAAGACACTAGTGGCTATGAATATAGTATATTCCAGAATAACAGTAACTTTAGTCTAATAATTTTCTGTGGTGCTTTTAGGGTACCTCTAAACGGGTTCCTGAGAAGATATGTTTAAAAATAGAAGATAAGTTTAAAAATAGTTTCCAATTTTTCCTGAGGTTACAGTAAGCATCTGCTCTCTTATGGTGTCTCAGGCATCTTTTTGCAGGCAGAGCATTTATGTTCAAGTCCACCCTGGATAGCTTGTCTTCCCTTTTGAATATCTAGTGTGGAACATAGACAGCAGCCACTGAGGTGACCTTCTTTTACAGTTGTTACAAGTTTCTCTTACATGTTCAGTTACTAAAAAATGTGCTTTTTCAGTTGGCTTTCGTAATAGCTTTCACGTATCTCTGCATGAAAAGCATTATGAAGTTCCATATGAAACACAGAAGTAGGCTTGGAGTTTCTAAGGCACATACACTTAAGTGAAGGGATATGTAGTTGTTACTGTTCTTCCATATGTTCTCTAATAAAAAATATATTTATAAGTTTTGTGTTTCTTTGTTTACTCAGATGAGCAGCACGGTGGCTAGCCCGATGTCAACGGTCGCCTCTTCAAGCACTGGAAGAGGGACAGGAAAATCGACAAGCTTTACACCTGAATTGCAAAGTATGATGTAAGTAATAAGTCAAAATACCTGGTAATATCTGCCTTTTGTATGCTTCTAGCTAGTTCTTAGAACGTGTGTATAACAGGCGGGGGAGAGCAGGTATTAGTGATGAAGCTTCTGGATTTTTCTGGACTTTTTTTCCTAATTGATTTTACTTCTCATTTGGAAAACATTCAAAGATTTAAAAAACAATAACTTAGATAAATAACAAAACATGCCCTGTTTTGAATGGAGAGAAAAATCTTGCTGATTAAATGTATCTTTAATGTTACTTCAGAAGTCGTTTAAGACTTATGTTTCTCAGTCCTTCACCAAAGAAAGCTGTTCCTGTTGTCCTTTTGCTTATTTAAGTTTTCTTGTGTTAATCTTGCAGTGCTAACATAGAAAGGTAGACTGCCTAGACTGCCGAGATCGTAATACTGCACATGAAATTAAGATATGGAACAGTTGCAAATAAGTTATCTTTGTAACAACTTTACTTCCTATTAGCCAAAAAGCATTTGTTGTACTTAATGAGACTTCCAGGCTGTGATGCTGCATGATTTTGTAGTTTACTTCTAAACCATGGATGGTATATGAACAGGTGGGCTTTGTCAGTCTCCAAGGTACTTGCATAATCAGAAGGGTTCCTTCTGGAGAAGTCTTTATCTTGGCTAGTAACCTATTTCACTGGGCTGCTTGCAAATCTTCATTTGGTGGAAAGCAACATATTCATCAAAAATGTGACTTGCCATTTTTTTCCCTTTTTATGTGTATCCAAGACACTGTATTGTTGGGATGGGGGGTGGGAAAAATAATGAGCTTCTTCCATGTGGATTTGTGCTCCTGATTTATCAGGCACTTTAAAGAGTATTTCAGCTTAAAGCTACAAGATATCTAAACTCAGATAGAAAACTAGGCTGTAAGGGCTCGTGTCTGAATTGTGCATTTTTCAAAATATATGATTATGAATGTTACTTATTGAGGGGGAGAGGATGCACATTTTGCCAATTGCTGATGTCAGCTGCACATAAAAGGGAGCTTTGCTTTATGAAATCTTGCAAAAGTATCTTAAAGGATTTTTCCCTATGTTCATTTGTCAAAGTTGAAAACGAAATGAAGAAAGCTAGTCCCAGAGTACCAAAACATAAATCCACATTTTCAAAAGATAGTGGTAATCATTGGCTCTTTTCACTAAAGTTCGAGTTCTGGAAGACTGTTCAGGATGTTGTTTAAGATAGGCTGAGTTAAAGTAGGATGGACTTAAAAGGGAATTAATTTTGGGCTACTGATCTTTACTTTGTCAAGGTCATTGAAAACACTCAATATTTGAAAGCTAATTTATACTATGTTGCTTCATATTTTATTTTTTAATTTATTTTTCATAAGCTATATTTTGGTCAAAATAGTCATAATGTCCGACTTCTGACCTATAGGTGAGTAACTACATTTTAAAGGTAGGGAAGTTTTTCTATATTCAAATTATGTATGCATCCTGATGGTTTTTATGATGCTGTCCTTTTGATTATTTTACTTCAGGTCGGTAATATTGAATGTGTACTCATTTGTATATGTGTCAGTATTTAGGTAGTTTTATCTTAAATGCTCCATTCTCAACCTTCCTGTTTCCATGGTGTTAGAGCTGACTGTAAGGATAGGATGAATGTTAAAGTTTTATTTGTGTTTATATTTACAAATATATAAATATTTTTTCCTGCCAGTTGTCTTCTTCAACCAGAAAGAAGTTAAAGTATCTCAGGCCTCCACAGGTTATAATTATTTGCCTGGATAAAAACTATATTTGGCTTTTTGATGTAGTGAAAATACTTCACGTCTTTAGTATTGCTGTTTCATTCTAGGTACTCTCCTTGTTTTTACTACTTTTGTAGTTGTGAAGGAGTTCGGTCAGGAATTAAAAGGTGTTTTAGGTGACTTCAGGCTGCATTTGAACTGCATTTTTGTTTGTTTTGATCAGCTATGGGCATGATGATTTTATATAAGAAAAATGGTAAATCTCCTCCATGTCACATGCCAAAGAGTCAGGTTCTACAAAGAGTTCCCTGTCCAAAAGCGAAAGATGTAACTCATTTTCATTTAAATCTCCTTAAGAGACTGTTGTAGGTGGAGCACGGGACACATTAGAGTATTTTTCACTATAATGTAAATGAGATAATGAACTATTTCCTTTGTGTAGCTTCTAAAGGAGATGAGCACTTCGTTACAAACCCGGTGGTTTGCTGCACTGAGTTCCTTTTCAGATAGAAAATGTAGGTTCTCTCCCTCAAAAGAATCCTGTTTAGTTATTGTTCACATCTATAATAGTCATGTACACTGGAAAATGCATGTGTTGTTCTTTGTGGAGAAAATAGCTCTAACTAGGCTTAAAAACAAAAGAAGAGCCAGGAAGTTTGGAGTCAAAGGAGGCTGTGCATCTCTTTGGGTCAGTATCTGAGGAGCCTGCGTTTTATTTAATTGTGTACTTCCTGATAAAGTATTTGAAACTACCCTCCCCGCCAGTATACACATGATCCTGTCAGAACGGAGAAGTTATTGTTGGCCATATAAATGGAAGAAATAGAAATTTTCCTTTTCCTTCAGAACTGGTGAAGTTATAAGAGAGCTATACAAACAGCTCTTCTGTGCGTTAAATGCTTTTCACAAACAGTTTCGTCGAAATAATAGCAACTGAGGAAATTCCCTGAATGTAATGAGCGTGTTGAAAATAACATTTTTTTTATTGTTTGCTTGGGGAAGAAAAAAAAAATTGGGAGTCTTGAAATGATAAAGTGCCAGGGATGAACCATGCGGAGAAAAAAATGACAACTGTTTCTTTTGGCCTGCGCCGCCAAATGAAGTTACCACTTTAAAAGAACTTTCCAGGCTCTGACAGAAGCTGACATTTTTTATAAACTACATAATTTAGGAAGTTACAGATTCTCCCATTTAGGCGATTTATAATAAATCCATGCTGTCATCCTAAGATCCTGGGAAATACTAAAGGCTGGAGGATTACAGTGCAGAAAAGGTGACATCTTTCTTAAAAGAAAATAGAGGTTATAGCTGCATGGTTTCTTTGTGAGGTTGAGGAGGAGCACCTATTTCAGACAATTCATATGGAGTATTATGAAGAGTACTTTCAGGTTGTCCTGCCTTTCTCTACGAAAAATGTGAAAAGATGAATTTGTGAGAAATAAGTCATGTTAGGGTGCAAAGCAAGAATGGCATTTGGTAGCTGCTAATGTTAAAAAATGGACTGCTGGATCACAAGGACTTAAAAGGTGGAAGAAATGTAGAGAAACTCTATCACTGATGTAGAATATCCAATTCTGTTATGACCCTGCAGTGAGATCTGGAAGTCTGTGTTTAGCAGTGCCTCACAGGCACCTTTTAGGTACCTTTTAGGAGTTTGGAACACACAGCGTTTAAATGTTGAGTATGGTTTGATTCCCCAGAATGCTGAAATTTACGTGTAATGTGAGTAATCCTCTTTAAGGTGACAAGGTTATTTACATGCTATGTGTATCACATATCCTATGCTTATTTTTTTTTTGAACTGAAGCATTAGGGAATTAACTGAATCCTTTTGGGAACCGTGTTTTTATGATAGCCTCAGAAATATTATTTCTGATGCATTTGAGGAAATGTATAGGGGCCTTGAAATGAATTCACAAAATACTGCGGAAACTTTGTCTTAAAATGCATAAATCAGTTTTTCATAATATGTGCGGATATATGCATACTCTACTAAAACAGTTCTGGTTTTTCTATTGATGATTAAGACTTGAAAATATTTGCTCGTATTCGAAGATTTTTTTTTTGTTTTTCAGAATAAAATCTGTATAACGTCTAGCACCTGCATAAATGGCGTTAAGTATAGCTGGGGATAGTACTTATATGCTGATTACGTTTAGAAGCATAGAGAGTTACTGTCAGACTGTCACAGACTGCACGAACACATGCCAATGTACAGGGCACTACCTGGGTTTGTTTGGCTTTTAATTGTTAAGTCCTTGCAGTTATTTGATATTTTATCTAACAATAGTTTAAGGGAACATAATGCCGTGTAGATTCTTCTTTGACTCCCACATCGTTTACTTGTATGTAGATATGTTATGTTACTGTTGTTATAGCAGTAAGGTGTTAAAAATTAAAAAACAAACAAAAAAACAAACAAACAAACAAAAAAACAAAAAAAAAACCAGCAGCTTCAATGTATTTTTCTGAGGTTTCTTTTACATGGTTTCATTTGGCTGATATACAGCCTGTTTCCAAACTAACTGCTAACCTTAGGTCAGTTGCACTTCAATTATAGTTCTGCCCAGAAGGTTCTCAACCATGATGATTTCACAGTAGCAGCTAAAATTCGTAAGTTAGTTGAAATCATCTATGTTGTAATATAAGCACTGGTTATAGAAGGAATTTCTAGAAACCGTGAAGTTCTAAACACTAGTATAGGACAATTTGAAGATGGAGAGTTTTTTCTTCTCCTTAATAACATATCCTGAAATCAGAGCTATTTTAACTGCTTACAAAACTAAAAAAATACTAATTTATTTTAAAAATACTAATTTATTTTACTAATTATTGTGACCTGATGTTCATTCAGAAGTTGTTTTAATTGATTCAACCTTTTTTTTTTTTCCTGAAAACTCTTAAACAGAGGGAAATGAGGCTAAGTTCAAGATTACTTTATCAACAGAATAATTTTAAAAATCACGAGTAAGAATTTTACAATGGCAAATGTATATAGAAAACTAATCTGAATAACACATTTCAGTTCACTATACCCTACAGCTTCATCCCTTAGGTGACCCCAGTGTTCAGCTATGTATGCTTCAGCGATTATATGTCAGCTAAAAAGCTGTAGAACTGGGCTCAAAGTTGATAAATCTCAGCATTACATAAAGTGCTACTTAATTACATTTCAGTATCGAAGAGTGTGTTTGTGTCAGCTGCATTCGTAGTGCCAGAACATGCAGTGTCATTGGTAATGGTATGCTGTGTTACCCTGTTAATGCAAGCTGGTTGAAAATAATGTCCTTTTTGTGAATTGTGTTATTTTATTTTCAGACTCAAAGTTGTCCCTCCCCCTATCTATTTTATATGTGTTCTGTAACCACATATTTTGCCTGAAAAACAACTTCTTTTTGTCAACTGTAACATGATTCTATGTTTTCTTTATAACAGATTTTTTTAAAAACAAAATGTTGAAAATGTGGTCCTTCAAAACAAAAATCAAAAAAACTCTACTTTCCATAACAGAAAAGGCCCTACTTTCACTACTCTGTTTAGTCAAAACTGCCTATTTTTATGGATACCACTACAAATGGATTTATTTTTCAGGACTAGCTCTTGGGTAAACATACCTCGTGGTGCATTTAAACAAGGAATTCTGTCACTGAGACCTCTCTGTTGTCTTGTTCTTTGCCCGGCCGTGTGGCTGCGGATTGTCTTGCTTGAGAAGATACAGATACACATTTTCTGTAAAGTTTAACTCTTCTCTTTGTTTATGTTAGAAATTGGCTTTAATGCAGGGCAAAATGCAAATATGTGAGAGCAGATTTATTTTGGTTGTTCTTTTGGCGTCAGTATATAGTGTGAAGACCATCGTGCTGTAGAAATATTTAGGTTGATGCAAATTAGCTACACAGAAGGCCTTGGATAGGCAATACGTTTGAATTAAGAACAACTTTAATTCCATTTTTAATGGTTTATTTTTCTGATGCTTATAACTGTCTGTAACTCTGGTGATGAAAAGAAAAATCAGTATTTTATGCTTAAAAAGTAAATTTAAACATTTTTTTTGCATATTTGGTTCAGCTCAGAGTTACCAAAGCAAGGAAAAAACAGTTAGCTGCCTAAGTGCTTTTTATAAACGTGTGCTGAAATAGCTGAAAAATAAAAGTAAAAAACAACTCTTTAGATCTGTGGCACTGCTTTGGAAAAGTTGCATTGTTACAACTAACAAAAACTCAAAACTCAGTGTAGTGACACTGTGCTGCACCACGCCACAGGCAGTAGCTGGATGCTCTGTGTTGACATAGGAGGTCAAAAGCATGATCCCTGAACTAATCTTTTGTCCCACTGATGTATTTAGATAACTCCTGCTGACTTTAGTTGGATTAGAATTTGTTCAGCACTGAATGCCCTTGAACGTCTTGCTGGTGTTTCCCAGTACTGGCTCTTAAATTGATTTTCAAATAGAAAAATGCAAATGTTGTTAATAATGAGTGCTTTTGTATGCTAAAATAGCATTTCCATGTCAGTTGGAAGGTTCAAGGAACTTGTTTCTCAGTGCTGAAGAAATACATACCGTATGTAACATGAAAGGACTATGATGCACACAGGTGTGTTTTGCCACCTAGGTTTTTGTTTGTGTTTCTCCAGCTCCAAGTATCAGAATAATTATAATTAAATACTTCATTAAGATTACATGCTAATTACAAAAAAATAAATATGCATTTTATGCTGTTTGCAAGGCATTACTCCCTGTTGAATATTCTCCCTAAAGTGTTTTGTTTTATGAATTAATAAGAAAACTTTTGAAATATTCTCTATCTGATTCCTAGCTTCTGCTGCTACTTGTTTTTTGATAAACATCTGATTTATTATCCTGGTCTTCAAAACTTTGTTTTTTATAATTCGCTTTGTTGCTGGTAAGTCTAGTTTTCAGTTGTTAAACCTGGTCTTGGTTACTTTTGTGTGTGTGTTTTGTTTTCTGTTTAACACCCAAATGTATAAGCAGACTGACCCTTGTGAGCCAGCTCTAAGCATAAACACCAGAGCTGCCATTCCCCTCATGCCAGGTTCCTCAGGAGGTTTCCCCTCATGCCAGGTTCAGTTCTTCCCCGGGAGAAAGAAAGTTTTTAGAGTGTTGCCTTTCATATATCTTAGGTTTCTTGGAATGCAGAGTGCGTGCAGGCCCTGATTCTGTTTGAAACAAGTAAATGATTATAGTGACTAGGAAGTTATGCTGAAGAGACAGTCTAGATGATTTGTTTTAATAAAATGGTGCAGAATCCATACAGCATGCAACACCCAATAAACATGTGCTTGAGTAGAATATTAACAATAATTTGTTTTATCTTACTGTAATGAGATATGATAGTAGTCGCAGAACCCTTTTATGACTCTAACCTTATGACTTCAGTCGTTCCTGTGCCTATCCCTCTTTGCTTTGAAGTTGATCAGTGAAATCATCTGACTTTGGATAGTTCATTTGGAATGATAGTGGAAGAAAACAGCAGTAATGACCTGGCTTAGGGAGCATTCTGGTTAACCAAACTGTAATTTGGGATTGTAAAGAATTTCTCTATTCTGTCTTGTACTTGTTTACCATATCTGAACCCTGAATTTTGCTGAGATTGCATTGTGAAAAAATAACCAGTTTAGCCTACTGAGCTGAAATCCCTCTCTGCAGGCTTTTTTTGACCCTTTACTAAAGAGGCAATGGCAACAGATGGGATTGAAACTTATTTACCCAACAGTGTTTTTCTTTTTTTGTTTACCTCGTCAAATACATCAGGCAAGAGTGGTACAAGATAGAAAACTAGGAGCAGAACTAAGTTTTTCTTTGACAGGCAGGGCAGAGTAGAGGAAGGATATTCCTTAGAGAAATTAGTGAAGATCTTCCTGCTGCTGAGATGATCAGGTATTTTTAAGCTTTAAAAAGCAGAGTCTCTTCTGTGTACAGTCAATAGCACAACAGGATTTTTTTGAGGAGGCCTGGTAAGGTTCAAACAACTGATGCTAGAAGACTTAAGAGCTGAAAATGGAAAATTGTACCACATTTCTCTACCATATTTTTAAGTATAGTTATTTTAGGTGACCCTTTAGAAACACTGAATTTAAATTTTACCATTTAGTAGCAGAATTCGCTTGAATGATATCTCTTAAACATCACTTCTGAAATGCACTCACTTTCTCTTGCCTCTCCTTTTTCTGTTGAGTATCTTGTCTTTGATTATGAAAGGAGCAAAAGGAGCTGGAAGATCTTTGTTAACGTACAGTGCCTGAACAGTCTCTTACATAGAGGAAATACAGTGCTATGTCTCTTCACAAACTGCTGAAGGAAATTTCCCGTAACTAATTTCAAAATTACGCTCATATTCAGAAGGTTTGTAAAAGAAACACATGAAGGATGTTTTTATGGGGAAAGGCTGGTGGGCTTAATCTGGACAGCAGTGTTTACCCTGAACAGAATTAGCTGAAGTTTAGCATATATGAGATGCACCATACCCAGATGATTCTGCTCTACTAGCGATGTATTTTTCTCTTGACAGTTCAGCGTTAATGTAGGTTTTGCAGTTTGTGAAACCTGTTTTTATAAGCACAGGAAGAGTTCTTCAAAGGAAGGTTACAGCATGCACAGTTCTACTTAGTTATTTGTTCTGAGTTGCATACAACTTCTCAACTATGTCCTATGTTTGATTTTTTCTGTTTGGTATGGAAGTATTTTGAGATATATGATTCCAGGCTTTTACAGTGAGATTCCTGGAATTCTCTGGTCTCAGATTTTGGTAAGTTGCTTTAATGTATCATCTCATAGCTAAGTAAAAGATTTTTAAATTTGGAAGTGAACTGTCCTTATGAAGGCATATATGTAACTGAGTACCTATTAAAGCATAAGCTAGTACGTTAAATGAGTTCAGCATTCTCTCTTTGTTTTCTCAGGTGTAAAAAAAAAAAATAATAATTCTAATACATTTGTTGTAGCAGGCTGAATCTGAAAATCCAGTTAAAGTACAGCCATGACCATAACTGGTGAGTGAGTCGGCTCTTAACTGCTGAAGTCTTTAAACTGCATCTGCATAACTTGTACTTTCAATTTATTTGTTTTAATCGCATCTAATTTGACGGTACAGATTGTACGTGTCAGTGCGCAACGCTGTAGTAGAACATTATTCATCCATACAGAGCAGTAGGGGAACAGATGCTGTAATTACTGTGTGCTTTTTTTGTCCTGCTGTTGTCATTGCACTCTGTGGAATTATTTACGGTTGTATCAGATAAGGAATTGGAAGTTCACAATTGGAATATATGGGAGCAGAGTCAGAAGGAGCAGAAGGAACCCCTGCAGACTGCACTGTGTCTTACGTAGCTCAGTCAGAGTATTTTTCTCATCCAGGTGCGCTTTCTGCTCCTTCATCTGTCTGCCATGGCTTTGGAGAGGAATACTTCCATAGTTTTGTTTTTTTTTTTAATTATTAGTCATTTATTTTTATTTTTTTCCCTCTGAGGCACAAAGGCTATATAATCCTTCCCGGCTTTTGCTTGACTGGTGCTGATGTCTGCCACCCCTGGTATGGAATTGCCTCTTCGGAGGTACAAGATATCCTTTAGTGGTTAGAGCAACACAACGTGTTTGTGTTTTTCTGTCATTGTGATTGCAACATAGTAATTTAGATTATGACGTTCTCCCTAAATTGGTCTGTAAGGTGATTAGTTTATCCTCAAATCCCACACTGGCTCTGGGACTTGCAATAAACCAGCTAAAGAGTGATAGCTGGAGTTACTTCTCTTGAATAGTTTCTAGCATTTGATGACTAAGTAACATAATCACTTTTTTTTTTTTTTCTAATATAAGTCTATAAATGGCTTTATTATACCTTTAATTTCCATTGGACGACTCCCTCTGCTTACTTTTCCATTTGACTTTGTTATATATAACAATAACGTATATAATATACTGCACATTAAATATTCCTGTCTCTTTATTATCACTTTTAATGTTCTTAATTTGCTGAATAACTGAAAACTGTTTCTTTTAGCTTGGATTTAGAAATAGTAAATAATAATTTAGCAGTTGCGATATAATTGGCTGGTAGAAACGTCAGTAAGACTAACAGCTGAGTGGGAGGAGGGTGGGGAAAGGACATGCGCAATAATAGTCTAATGGCAAGTGTTAGGTTTATTCCGCAAAATAGTATTGGCAATTCCTTAATATGTTAGCAATGACATGCTTTTTTAGCTTTAAAATAATCCACTGCCCAAAACAGGTAGTTTGTGCTTAAAGCTCTTTTTTTTTCCTTTTTTATTTATTTTTTTTTCTTACAGAAAATACTGAGCAGACAACTTACTTGCTCTTCTGATTTGGTGATGGTGACTTTTTGTTTCTGCTTGGCTTTTCGGACAGAAAGCTGTAAGCACTTTATGCCATTAAAAAGCAGCAGCTTCTGACCTAATGTACCCTTGTCTGAATGATAATGTTTCTTTGTTACTTATTTTTAGCTCAGATTGTTTTTCTCCCCTTTCCCCTAACATGATTTGTACAACCTTTAGAAAATTGAGTAGTTGTGGTTTTGAATCATCCTCCATTTCTAGCCTCAGTGAGTATTTCTGAAGAAGCACTGCCTTGCTTATGTGTGGGCCTTTTTCTTACTTAAAAAGGCAACAGCCATGACACAGTGTTACGCCTGGAAAACGAAGATGCAATACTATAGAATCTTAGTAGGCTGTGTTGTGACCCTGGAAAGGACAATGTGTTAAACACTCATTTAATTTTGAACCAGTGTTGTATCACTAGCAGATGGCTTGTTCTCCTTTAACTATGATTCAGAGTCATTTGGATAAAATATCTTGAAGGAGTATGTTTTGGTCCTGAAATAAAGCATGACTATCCATTGTGAAACTGTAGTGATACTCCACTATGAATCACTCAATGTTCAGCTCCTTGTTTGTGTAAAGCCTTCAGCATATCTAGTCCAAGCCTAAATCCTGTTTGTGCTTTTGGTGAAGTACAGCAAGATAACACAGACGTTTGATATGTACACAATGATATAAAAGCCTTACAGGAACACAGCTGAGTTCTGCCAAGTATAAATTAATCTGGCCATTTTAAAACTGGGGGAGATGGCAAATAATGAATTTCATGGTAAACTCCACTCTCTTATTAAAAAATAACTACTTTTGATTTAGGAAAGGTTCCTGGCATTCCACAAATAAGGTAGCTCTCCTTTCAACCAAACCCACAGTTTTCAGTTGTGTAGCTTTTTACTCGGAGTTTTTAATTGGAAATCAAGAACCTGAGGGGTAGGTCTATGCTTTTTTTTTATTATTATTTTATTTTTTTTATCATACAACTTGGGTTTCTGTTCAAATTGGTACACATGCGTGCACATACATACTCATTATCAACAGATTCTGCACCAGTTAAATAATACCATAGAAAAACTGAGTTTGGAAGGGATGTCTGGAGGTCATCGGGTCCAGCCTGCCTACTCAGACTTTATATCGGATTGCTCCACAACTATATGAGGAAACTGTGTATTTATTTTATAGTCTTCTTTGTTTAACTTCTCCGACCTGCAGTAGAAAACTGCTTTTTTTCCAGTGTATCTAAGCTAGTGTAACTACTCCGGAAAAAAACTTCTAAATGAAAACTAGACCTTAATATTAAACAGCATCTAAAGTTACGAAAGAATATTTAATTTTGTGGAAAGTCCCTTTCACTAGCCCAGTAAAGAGGAGAAAATATATAGTCCTTATGGAAGGTATGTATCAGTGTGGTTTAATAAGCCACTCCATACCTATAACTACTTTTTTTTGCTAGACCACAAAGCTAGTGCAGATCTATATTTTAAAATATAAACAAAGTAATTCTGCATATTTCCCTGGGAAAAAGAATGAAATAAAGTTAACAAACTCTCCCCAAACCCCAAACACTCTGTTATCTGCCTGTAGTTTTTGGAAAACTTACTGCACAAAATATTGGAAATTAGTGTTTCACTGACCATTTGTGACAAAACATACTGGTAACATTGCGTTACTCTTAAACCTGACGTGTATTTTGTATTACTGTTACAGTGCTGAAATTTATGATATTTTAAAAAAAGTTTTTGAAAAAGCTTTAAAAAGTTTGAGCCAACCTTGAGACTTTATCAATTATTTGGAAAAGGTGGAAAAATATCCCTCTATTCCTCTCTCTTACTAAAAAAATATGCATTGTTTTAATTAAAATAAATACCATCTGCTTCTTCTCAAAGAAGCTACCTAAAGAAGTCAATGTTTTGTTCCTCTCTTAGTAGCTTTAAACTGAATGCGTAACACTGTTTGTGACAGGCAGATCTCTTTTCCACAATTACATTTCATTTAATAATTAAGTAAGGTGGTATAGTCAATGAGTTACTTGGCAGCCTGCATTGCTGTCTTTTGATTTGCAATCTTAATAATGAGGACTTCACTGTGGTATGGGTAGTATACAAATAAAATATATATACATTTAAATGTATGCATATCTGTGTGTATATACAGACTTGAGAGAAGAGCAAACATCTATTCATAGCATGATGCTGATATTAGGGGCTGAATAAGCCTAATGTTATCTTTTTAAAGGTTGTATGGCTTTGAGAACTATAGAACTGGACAGAATTTTGCTTGCTAATGTAAGCTTTGATGCAAGTGAAACCATTTTTCACTATACCATCTACTAAGAGGAAATGTGGACTCTGAAGATGGTCACAGTAGTCTTTTGTGTTTAATGCAGAAAAATGCTACATCTGTTAGACTGCCTAAGCTTCTGCTGATGCCCCAGCAATTCCAGTTTTGCTTTTTATAGCAGACAGATCAGTTGTGGAAATCAAGGTTTGTGCAACTCTGAAATGCAAATCGAATGTGTAATGCAAATCGTGTAATTAAATCTAGCTGTATGGAAACTACCTTTAAAAACTGTAGGTTTATAAATGTTGATTGTTCTGTGCGCTTCTAGGTCTGTTTGTGCTTTCTGAACTGAAATGGCCAGTTAAGTAGCCCTGTGTAGGGGATGCTGAAAAATCAAGTAAACTGAACCAGCTTTAATGCATGCTGCACAACTGGGCTAGATACCTATCAGGTGACTTTCAATTGGAAGGCTCTGTAGCTAGTTGGCAAGCTTCCTTATGCTCTGTTTCTCTATTAAATGCCAATCTTATACCTTCGAGAATGAGACCTTCTTTGGAAAGAAGTGTATTAAAGCAAGCTATGCCTGTGAGTGTGCACTGGCAGGATCTTCCATGCCACCTCCCCAAACAGGACCCCTGTACAGACGTACTGCTCTCGTTATAGTGACCAGCACTGCCTTTGACGTGACATCTCAGTGTCTGTCAGGTCCTTTTATGCTTCAGATGACTGAACAGATGTGTGTGATCAACTTATGGAAAAAAGTGCTAGTGTTTCATCTCTCTTTCTAATGAATTACAGAACTATTTTTGAAAAATGGGCAGCTTTTGAATAATCAAAGTCATGTATGTTTCTGGAACTGGGATTAGGATAGCAATATTTATCTTTGAATTCTTAAGACAGATAAAAATCAAAAATCCAAACCACCAGCTGTTTTTGTTAAATGTTTAGATTAATCTAGAAAAATCGACTGAATCTTTAAAATTGCTTATTCAAATGTGTATTTAAGAACTTTATGCTGAGCATTTCATTTCTTTCCTAAAAGACTTCTCTATATGGCAACATAGCTTTTGAGGGAAAGATATTATTTGATTAATCATTATGATCTTTTTGAAACAGGCAAGTCATAACACTATTTTCTCAATTGAAAATTGAGGCCTTAGGCAGAAACTTCTGCAGACCATTTAAAGTTTTAACTAATACTTTTGTCTTCTCCTTAGCAATTTCATTGAAGCTTTCTTTATTCCGATAGCTGTTACAATAAAATGTATTTGATATCTCTAAGGATGTCTGATTTTTTTTTTTTATTATTTTTATTTTTGCAACTCTATTTCCTCCATTCGCACCCAAGTGAAGATAGTTGTCAGAATGAATAGAAATAAAACAGGAATTAGAATTTTTCTTTCTGTATCATTCTTTGCTACTTATTAGCTTGCCACATGGTTTTCCCTGCATGTTAAGTGTTTCAATCTACTGTTACAGACAAGTGTTGGTTGTTGGTATCAGTAACAATTCGCATCCACTCTTCTGAAAAGCTAGCATCTCCTCCAGCTGATGATGGCTGTCATTGCTATGGTTATTTTGGTCTTTTTTTTTCTTTAAATGTGGGGTGGTAAAAGCATGAAGAACAGTTGCTGCTAATTTACAGAGGTAACCCTGACTTTATTTTTGTGGTAGGTGAAAGGCTCATATCTTTCTTTTGTAGGTGAAAACAAAGACATAGGGAATGTTTTACCGGTGATCACAGAAGCATAGCTATCCTTTAGGCAGTTGAGACTTTCAAGAAACAGTCTATGTACTACAGCCAAAGCTGGTGAAAAATCAATTGCGGGGAGTTTTAAACTTGGAGAAGGGAAATAATGTTTTGGACTGAAGGAAAGACTATTAAAACTCTGCAGTTGAGACTGTACACATAGCACAGTAGTTACAGTTTAAATTTGATTAATGAAGCCTTCTTGATATGTTTGCTTATAATTTATACAACAGCTTTTGTTAAGTGATCTTTAATTTTCACCAAATGAAAAGGCCAATTTTTTTTCAAAGAAGTGATGATGAGTGACTTGATGCAGTCTTTCACCTCGTCAGTATGTTTCCTTTCTTTGAGACTGCTGGCAGAGCGGTATAATTGTCTGCATCTTCTTAACTTTATATATATATATATATATCAGTCTTGAATTAAGTCACATCTCTCAAGTCTTGGTCAGGTCATCTATCTTAAAGTATTCAGCTTGACTTATACGTCAAAAAAAAAAATTAACGGGATAATCCTTTACCAAAAAAGAAACATGGTGTTTTGATTTGGTATGTTTTACTAGGAGGGGGTTCTAAAATGTATCTGAACCAAACCAGCACCACTCTGTAGTGAAGTCTGTAAGCTCAGTTCCCTAGCCAATTGTGCCATCAGACTATTAAAAAATAAAAATAAAAAATACAGCAGCAAATGTGCCTTGACTAGGTAGTTAAGCTGCCAATTTAGCTGCTATTTGCTACTGAAGCAGTACAAAGCAGCTGGAGCCAGCCAGTTCATTTGTCTGACTATGTTTTTTTTTATTTTAGTAATGTGTAAGAATATATATATATATTTATAATCCACTTTTTATTATATATGTATTTATTAGCATGCACATGATTTTTTCTTTGCTGAGTCAACATTCAAATGCTTTAAAACTTGCCTGAAGTTATCTTGAACAAATTTAAATTTAATTCTAAACAGGAAAAACCGTCTTGTGGAGGTGATTCCTATCCTCATAGTTTGACTTCCTTGTTGCAACTACAAATAAAAAATGAGTTGGGCATCACTTATCAAACTCTGTTGTAGGATATGGACACATTTTTTAATGTATACTTTACATGGATTATCAGGGTGATTTGAAATTTTGAGCAGGATATTAGTATTGACTTTGCTGGGACAGTCATAATAATAGTTGTACGTGTACTTCAGTGTTTCACTAAGTAAGGCCCATTTATAAATAAAATCTTTCACTGAAATGTAGAGATGTCAAGATTAGTGATTTTTTTTTTAAAGTCATATTTTTCTTTAATTTGGGCATGCAGATTTCCTATAGATAAATGAGGAGGTGATCTTACATCGCGTTATGTACTCTATCATACTTCTGAGTATATATGCTTTTGTACCCATACTAAATAAGAAGTTGTTCATTCCCCGTTCATTTCCCTTTCATTCAGGAGTAATAACTAACTGCAGAGTAAAGGTGGGCATCTGAACACATCCTTCAGGAGTAGCTGAGTCACTGCAGAGTTCCCATCCTACCTTTTCCTCTAGTAAATTCGTTATGTACGAAAGCCTTTACCTGTATTCAGTGACTAACAAGTAAAATAATCATTGACAAAACATGTTTGGGACTGGGAGGGAATTACTTACTCTGGTCTGGATCACTGAGGTAGGACAGCGAACCGTCTCACCTGGTACACGGTGAGGTAGGGAAGGGAAGTGTTGGACAATTTCCACAGAACTTTTTTTATGCTTATAGTTCCTACTCTTTTTATCTAAGGAAATGATGGCTGGGATACCTGACTTCTCTTGTTGCACAAGATTGTAGAAGGACTAGTGTGGACTAATAGTGCTAGTGGCCATAGATATCATGTGAAAATATGTTGGATGCAAAGGACATATGAGTTTGAAGTGTTTCTTTAACATTTTCACATAGATCATGGTTTCTAAAACAATTATTAACTCCTTATTTTTGATCAGGTATAAAGTTTTCTAATTGAGCTCTTAGATTCTGTATATCTCATTGGTATCTCCTACATTTTCTGTATCTATGTCAATCCTGATAGTGTCTGTGAGAATGAGTTGAACACCTGCCTGCTTAATTTGTGAGCCTTTTTAATTGATGGATTTCCTTCCATGTTTCCTTTCTTGAGGTTATTCACCTTAAAATAAACAGTTGATTCTCTGCATTTTTGCTCTTGTCTAATTTTATACAGTTAGTTTCAGACTTTCTCTAACAGATCTTGTTCTCTTCAAACATTTGAGATCCTTCCAGCTTGATGTCATAGTAAATTCCAATAAATATTCCAATAAATACTGTTCCTGTTTTCTCATTGATGCTGAATATATTAACCTAAACAAAACTGGGCACAGGATCTCCCTGTGGGACTCTTAAAAATATCTTATGTTCTGTCATCAATACGAATTGCAGTTTGCAACACTTCCTCCATGGTGTGATACTTATTCTGTACTGAGTTTGCAAGTTCCCAGGTATAATAGGTTGGCAGCATTGACTTTTTTTCTGGAGCCAAGTTGCATTGATTCTGCTGCTTCATCTTTATTGAAGCATTCATCTTTATTATTTCTTTCAAATTTAATCAATTGGGTTAATATGACATTTATTTGTTCTTGATTAATTCATTTTTTGGTTGTCTTCCCACCCTGGTACCCCACAGGTGTTTGTAGGTTGACCGTTTCAATTTGTTCAGAGTCTCAGGAGCAGCAATGGGTTCAGTAAAGAGGATTGGTGTACAAGGACCAGATGCGGGACAGTGCTTTGCGTACGGAGTGAACTGGGCTGAGAAAGAACATAATAATTGTGTTTTGCTTTCAGAATCCTGTGTGGTGCTGTTGACATAACCAAGTCTCGGTCAGTGAGGTTTTAAAAAATCATAAATGCTTTGAATTTTTTAAAAAATATTTAGTTGCAGCCAAAATCAATTTTCTAGTTGAATACCTTCAGTATCCTATCCAAAATAGGGAACGGCTATATTTGGTGATGGCACAATTGTTAACATTGCTATTTTCAGGTTCAAAATATGCTTACGCAAAGAAAATGGAAGTATTTTGCTGACAATATTTGCTAAGCATTTTTCCAGCAAGAACCAAAATTACCAAGTCCTGCAGATGAGTCATCAGTATGCCTTTAAAAATTATTTATTTATTTTTAAGGTCAGACTTCTCAAATGTACATCAAAATACGTTAGCCTAAAGTAAAGCTGTCTACTTCAAGGTTGAAAGAAACAGATGTTCAGAGAGGCTGAGCTGATGATGCTGTATATGAAGTTTCTGCTATTGTTATTTATTTAGGTTTTCCTATAGGAATTGTATCTATGGATAAGTATTTTTGTTATGGTAGGCACTGCACAAATGAATATTAAAAAAAAATAATCTTCAAAGTTCCTGCTAAAGAAATGAAAGATACCAGCTGGTTGTTATGATGCCTAGGGTTGCTAGTTGGCTTTGACTCTGAAGTGGGGGTAGGACCTCTAGAATGCATATCAGACACATTTCACACTGCTGTCTGAAAATAAGACAGTTGAAAGAACTTTAGTCAAGTGATCGTGTTCCTTTTCAATAATTTTAAATGTAGAAAAATACGCTTTGAGTGTAATAGATTCAAGTAAATTTGGAGTCGGCTTCTTGCAGGAGTTATGCCCTATGCTATAAGGAAAAAGAAAGAGGAAATTGGATGGCAGTTATCTAAGTGCGAAGGTACTTAAAAACACTTCTGAAAGAAAGGACTATTGACCTGTCTGGCATTTGAAAGTAGACTCTACTTTCAAGACCAGAAGTAGAGAAGGTTGGAGTACGAGAGGTGGGTAGTAAATTGTGAAGAGCCAAGCTTCCAGAGTCTGACTCTTGGCTGTGAAATGAGAATCTTACAGTATTTCCAGTGTTTGAAAATGTGGGGAGAATCATTAAACCAAAACAGTCCATGGGGAGGTGGGGAAGAGTTATCAGAAGTGCCGTGAAAACAAGCTGTTACTCAAATTATACGTTGTCAAAATGTGTGCATTGCCTGACCCGTATTGCTTCCATCACTCTAAGAACCCATATGTCATCAAGGATAAGTATTTTTTGGTGTTCCTCTCTGTTGTATAATGCCAATTACATGCCAGATAGATAGCTGTTCCTCATCTGTACAATTTCCTTTTTGAATCCCTATAAAACAGCCTTGCAAAATATGTTCCCAGAGCCCATTGTCTCCTCACTTTGTATTCCCTTATTCAACACATTGAAATTAAATTTTAGGGTTCCAAAAGTATCACAATTGCTCCTCTAATAGCTTGCAGGCTTGCGTAGTCAACTACGTAGCTTTTTATGTCCGTGCATGTGTCAGTGTGTATACATGTGTGCGTGTGTATGTAAGCACATAGACTCCTTTATGAGCTGGAAATCTGGAGGCAACTTTTCTGTGGCAAACCTTTGTTGACAAACGTAGAGAGCTGCCAAGGAGGCTGGTGCTCCTGAAGCTGTAAGGGCATGTGTGCTGTTCCTGCAGACCAGAGCAGAAAGCTCCCTACCTGAGTTTGTGGAAAGGCTGTGGGTCTCCCCTGCTAGGTTAGTAGTCAGGAAAGGAAAGAGTTTGCAGGTTAAGAGGATGGAGTTAGTTTTCCATCTGACCTTCCCTGCACGCCAGCACAGAGCAGCTTTTCTGTAGCATCAAAAGATGTTATTGTTTGCCAGGATAACTATGCTAATAAAGCCTCTTGTAAAAACGTATCTATTATGTTACAAAAAATGAGTCCTGCTGTAAGCAGTTTTATTAGTATAACAGCATTTAAACTAGGCCTTTTTCCATCACCACTGTTTGTGAGGACAGCTTGCATTTCTAACATTCCAGTGTTTTTCAGTATTACCTACGTCCTTCCTTAAGGTGAACTGTAATAAAAAGTGAAAACAGAAGTTTTTATAACTGTAAAACTGGAAGAGAGACGCAGCCCTCAGCACCCGCCTGTTCATTACAGAGACTTTCAAATGTTTATCAACCAAATTATTTTTTTTTCTGATCTATCAGTTGTTTTGGTTGCCTCTTGCTCCATACCCTTTTACTCTATTAAAGTTGAAGTATGTTCTAATAGGCTTTAATGATCTTGTTTGAAATGATTAGTTATTTATTCTTTGCTTATTGTCCCTGATCTTCATGTAGTAACTGATAAAGGCTCCCAGTCTACTGTAGTACAAAGCAAACTGGGTTTGTATAAGGGCAAGCACTCATCTGATCAGATCGCTCATGTGAACAAAGGTAAAACTAGGCTGTCCTTATAAAAATCCTTGATGTGTATCACATTAAGGTGTTAAACTTGTCTGGTTTAGCAAAGCATGAGGCTCACATCAGAGGGATATTTTGTGTGTGTATATTGTATGTTTGGGTACAGATGTTCCTGAAAAATATTTTTTAGGAAAAAATGGAAGGAGAGACAAAACTAGCGATTTATTTTCTGAAAAAAAAATAATAAAAAAAATCCAAGTTCATATTAAAAACAAAACAAACCACAACAGTAAAGAAAAACAGAATTTGCAGAATTGTTTTTTGGTAAGCCATACATTCTAGTTACAATTCATTGCTTTGATGTAGTAACTTGACTACATTACAGTGCAGATAGGCACTTCTCTCACTAATAAATTATTTTAATATTTTTCTCTTTGTACGGTTGCTATGTATTTCTCTGTAGATGAATGAGACCTTAATATGGTCTCTAGACGTTACTGTCTTCAGGAAAAAAAGTAGAGAGAAATCGTATTAAAATAGGTGATCTGTAGTACAGTGTATTGCCACCTAAAGTGTTCTTGGCTCTGCTTTTCCAGTTGTGAGGAATAACATACTAGAATGTTTTACTAGAATTAGTAATAGGATTAATTTTCATTACCAGGTCTTCTCCATTTACTTGTAAACTAAGTAAACAAACAAACAAAAAAAACAAAACACCAAACAAAAACCACCCCTGATTTTCCTTAGAAGACACATAACTAGTATAGTATGGAACACGAGCATATTTGCTTTTGTTTGACTGACTTCTCAGACAGTTTTCATGTCTGCTTTACACTGTTGAGAAGTCTACCATAATGAGCAACTCCGAACAGTTTACTTTGCAAAAAACAAGTGACTTGTGGTAATGCTACCACAAATTCTAAATATGCTATTCTAAAATATAAAAATTCTAATTCTAAATTCTAAAATTCTAAAATATACTATTTTTTCAAACCCAAGCTTCAAAATAATAGAATATGAATCGTGACATCAAGAAATACTGATTTGAAATACATATGAAATAGATTTCTGATGAAGAGGGAATTTAAGAAGTGCTTCTTTAAGAATTCTGGAGAGATACACAAACCACCTTCTGTAAGCTCTCTGAACATAACTAGCATGCTGCTCAGTTTATTCAAAAAGGACTGTAAATTCTGGAAGTTTTAACTTGATATGTTTGCAGGTAACATGATTGATGTGTAATTCTAGAATGAAAGGAGTATTTAGAGTCTTGGCTATCAGTTCAGCAGTTCTTATTTCTTAAACAAAGACAGGTCAGATATTCGTCTTGTCTTCTGTAAGTGTTACAGTTTCTGATTTTATCCTATGAATACGAACACATACAAACTCACAAAATAGTCTAACATGAATGGCTATCGATCACTAGATCAGAAAACGTAATAGTGGAGGGGGGCTAACCTATCTGTCATAAGATTTTTTTTTTCATAACTTCTCAGAGGTATATCATATTATAAATGCATTAGAAATGTTTTGCTCTGAGGATATGTAGCATTCCTATAAAGGTTAAATCAATAAAAATGATTTGGCCACATTCCTAAGCATGGCTAGAACAGGTAGCCCGTTGTTTAAGGTACCCTTGAATTTCTGGATCAGATTATTATGGTGCAGCAAAAAGGCTTACTAAAGGCTTCTTACTGTCTGCAGACGTTCTGTGTTTCTATGCGAAGATATCATCAGCCTAAAAAAACCTTCAGATTTTCTGGGCTACTGAAAAAAAGAGTATTTTTATGTATATAGGTTTCAAATGTTGTGCTGTGTGTGCTCTAATTTTTAAAGGAATTTTTGCAGCAAGAAGGGTGAAGACACATCAGTAATTGATAACAACCAGGTATGTACAGGAGAAAAAGAGAGACGTCTTTTAAATCAGTGTTGAGACTAGTAAAATTATTGCCCATTTTAGTATCTTTATAAGTTTGTTTGGATTATTTTTATTTGATGCATATCTGATCAAACAGAGTAACCATTATATATAATGTGTATTTACTCTAAGTAGTCAGCTCTGTAGGCAAGTAAGATTCGTAAATGTGATGGTAGAAGACTTCAAACAATTGATAGTTCAAATTCTTCTAATTTTTTACATAGCCGATAAAATTTAAACCCCATTAAACAGTGTTTATTCAATACATCTGCTTGGTTCAGTGGACAGTCTTGAAGTTTGACAGTAGAGTATTTTTATAGATTTAGTGCATTTTAAAATTTTTCACGGACATTGAGGAGCTACTGTATATTATTGTTACAGGGCAGATTTGTCTTACATTGCGTGCATGTGCTATGCATCTACGCTTCTGACACTTTTATATAGTTTTTATGGAACACAAGCTTACTGTAAGAACATGTCAGTAAGACCGGGGTTTAGCTTCTATGGGTGTTTTGAGTTTATTTCACTCAGTCTCACGCTGCCCTTTAGGAGTACTGGAAGTGAAAAGCAGTGCCTTTTCATCTTTTTCTGCATTTCTTCCTTTTTATTTTGTGCGCGCGTGCAGAAGAGGTCCTAAGATACATCCTAAAACGTACAGTCATTTTACACGCACTACTGGCAACTAGGGCTATGTCTTTCAAGATGTTTTTCAGTTGTGAAAATTTGATCAGTGAATTAACCGCACATCCGGCTACATACATCTTTGATCAGAATTAGGACATTCCAGCTCGTGTGTGTGTGCATGTAAGCAGGCTGCATCAAGTCGATTTTACACATGTGCAGTACACATGTGCCTTGAAATTAGTTAGTAAACTAATATTATAATTTCAAGTAACAAAATTACGGTCTTCCCAGCCTTTGTTTTATATTACACGCCCTGTAATAATTTATCTTTCTATCTGGACAAGGTTAAGTCTTCATTTATTTTAAGATGTATTAACACACATTTAGATGGCTCAGCCGTAATTAAGATTTTGCTTTTGATTTTTAAAGGTAATATTAAGATGTTATGTTAATGAACTTAGAACCCCAAATTATCACGAGGTCGTGACTGAATTAATTGCTGTACAGAATAACAGAGTAATTTTAGGTCCTCTTCCTTAAATGCTGTGAAATTAAAAGTAGTTCGAGTGTTTGCATATGCAATGCACAGTCACAGTGTTGCATTAGGATGAAATTGTTCGTTCTGCAGTACGAAAATGATTCTTGCTGTGGAAGATATATTTCTGCCCATTTGATGCTAAATTATTTTTTTTTTCTTGCTACCTAGATTGTGTTATTTTATTATCCACAAAGGACTGGATTTTTCCCTGAATGTTGGTTTCTTTAATAAAATGTCAGTATAAAGAGTGTGCCCTCTGAATTCGTTTTAGTGTTTCTGTTTATGCCTTTTAATCAGAAAGGGGGGAAATAAAAATATACTGAATAGCAAGAAAAATATAGTACTTAGTTTTGAATGTACAAAGTTGGATGTAAGAAGTGTGGGAAGGAAGCAAAGTGAATGCCCTTTATGCAAAAAGTCCTTTTGGGAAAAGAGAACATTTTTACTGGTGTATACTAAGGTACACCGCCTAAGTAAATAGTTACTGTTTTCTGGTCCTGTCAGTTTTAAATAAACCATTCATTGTTATGGCTTGGTTATTCCACAAATAACCAAGTGCAGCTGAGTTAAACTTTTGATACCACTGATTGGAAAAATGCAGATGAAGAACTCTTTCAATGTGAATTTCTACTGCTGTTCTTAGAGGAAACAAGTTTTGCAGATTGTGTTAGGAAATAAATAGCCTGCAGACTTTAAATGCTCTATTACAAAGCTGCTCCTGTGCTCCAGTACTATACAATAGCTAATAGCATTAATTTGTCAAACTCTTATTAATAAAAGCATCGCTAAGCTTGAACATACGTGTCCCTTCAGTATTAAAGAGCAAACCTGACACTTTTTTTTTCCCCAGAAGTTTTCTATTTAAAGGGACAGGATTCTCAGTGGAATAGGTGATACATTTGAAGGAAAGCAGTTACACGTGGAATTTATACAGTAAATGGAGCAGGGCATGGGTACTGTATCAGCTCAGTGTTATGGCTCACGTAACCTACAGCTTTTTGAGACATGATAAACTGAAATAGTGAATTCTGGCACAGTCTTCAGAATTAGGCTTTTTGTTGATCGTGGCTTAAAATGCCTTTTTTTCCCCCCATTGAATTATAACAACTTAATCTGTGTAAAATAACTCTTGCTGGTTCTTCTTGAAGGATGGTATTAATAGTAAATTATTGATGTATTACAATATTAATATAAAAATAATATTAGGGAGTAATAATTCTTGGCATATTTCATGTCAGAATTCTTTAAAAATATATACAGGGTGCCTTATTTGTTTCATCAGTTTTGGAAGAAAAATTGCACTGTGTCAAAAGCAGCAGCTGACCTACAGATAAGAGTGCCTTGGCTAAAATGCATGGTTTCACTTTGAAAATTGAGGTGAGTTGTTATGGTCAAGTCCACTGTCCACAAAAACAATTTTTCCCTTCTTGGGACTATGGGAATGAGGAAGAAGATACCACCAGGCTTATTCCCAAACATCTCTTTCCTCAGAAATATTGCCCAATGTTCTATAAAGAGCGCTTCTACCATCTATTATTTCATTACTAGCACTAACACTTTCAATTTATGTAGAGCATTATAATAGTGTTAAGACATTCATTTTACAAGCATAAAGATGAGATTCTTGCTTCAAGTCCCTGCACTGCGTATTAGCAAAGGAGAGAGATGTGAAGTGTTGTAAATGTTCTTTGGTATTTGTACTGCTGGGGAATTGGAATGTGATAGCAACTTCTGTATTTGTGCAACCTCTGTGTTAGGTTAAGAACTTTGTACCAACACAGATGTTTTCTAAACTTACCCTATCCCTGTGTTTTACTTGAAGAAATTCATTTTAGAAATATGAATCAGTAGGAATTAAAGTTTGAAGCTCTATACGTATGCATGTTTGCACATACACAACTCATTAACATTTCTCCCAAGAAAGAATACCCTGTTCTAATACTGCACATGACTACATTAAAATATCATGCTTTTTTAACTCTGTATTTTCTGATCTATATTTAAGTGAATTACAGGTATCCTTGGAGATTAGCACTACGTGGAAGTGAAAGTATTTGCCTATAATTACTTGTCTATATTGATTTCCCTGAAAAAAAAAAAAAAGAGAGAAAAAATCATCTCTTTTACTTACTAGTGCAGTGTCATTTCTATTAAGTACTCTTGACAAAGAAGTTGAATTCAACAATTAATAATGATGTGTAATGTCACCACGCTCTAACTTGTTATGCCAGACCCACTTGCACCCAGCGTATGGTCATCAGCATATGTGCGTCCACATGCACATCGAGGCAACCACGTCTCGCTAGTGCCGCAGTTAATTTGCTTTGTGATTGAGGCTGGGTCCTTTTCTCTGAACAATAAAATATTATGTAACTGGCAATGGCTCTGTCTTTCTGTTTCAGTAAACCGCAGCGTGGATTTAGATGTGAGATATCTGACCATGAGGGATAAGTAAACAATGGTTTGGCATGCTTCAGGTTCAAATAAATTCTGGGGAAAATGAATGTATGTAAGGTCATCAGAATTTAACTTTCCTTCTTCGAGAAAATGAATGATAATAAATTTCAAGTCATTATGAAATACTAGCAATTCTGATGAAGTATAATATGTGAAATAAGTTAGTGTCTATCAGAAATACAGTAACCATATTTGGATGAATTCCTGCCAAAACATTTTTGCCACAGGGGTTTTAGCTATAACATATTAAAACTTAAAGCTATTGTTAATTCCAGAGCTGCCTGACCTTAACGAAAATGACATTTTAAAACGAGAGGGACAGCAGAAGAAACTATTTTCAAGCCTTTGCTATAAAAACAAAGGTAGTTTTATCAGAGATGAAAACATGTTATTACAGAAAGCAGTTAGGAATACAGTAAGGATAATATGGAAATACTTTATTTTTTTTTGCGGTACCACATTTATTTAAAGGAAAATGTACCCATTTTCCCTTTAATCTTTTACTATGCTAGATTAATTTTTATAGACAAAATAAGGAGTGCGTTGCAGAGGATAATTTAATTGCTCTGATTAAAATGACTTCAGCATTTAAAGTGAGTCAGTAGAAAACCTATGTCTCTTTTCCTCCTGGGGCAAGTTCATACATGAAATAGGAAACTTATAGCTACATGAGGAAGGCTAGAACAGTACACAGTATGCTAACAAGCAGAATAAAAAATATATACAGGAAACAGATGCATGAATAATGGATTTTTTTATTGGAAGTGTTAAACTATTTTATGATGCTGTAACCTGAGTTTATTTTGTCTTTGTGCTCATCTTTAAAATACTCTTTAGGGTGTGCTTTTCCCTATGTTAAGTGGCAACTCTTATATTTATTTGTAGAAGGGAACATGTTTATGTAAGGAAGCGTGCTCTTAGATTTAAGCTTTATTAACTTAAAAACAAAAACACCTGAGAGCAGAAGATACACCTCCTCAGTCTGTTCCCCATGAGCCTTTAGCAGTTGTTTTGGAAAAGCGTGTATACAATAAGAATTAAAGGTGTTGTATATAATGTCAGCAAAACTGTATTTTGTTGGTAACAGTAGTTTCTTGTTGGGGTTCTGTGGTGGAGGAGGTAGATGTTTTCTGTGTTTTGTGGGTGTCTGCTGTCTCCGGATGAAAATCTGTGGTTAATTCATAAGTCTGGCAAAATTTACAAGGAAAATCTCTTTGAAATAGCTCACAGTTTACTAATTTATTTTTGAGTACACTTATCAAAATAAATGTTATATTTATTCCTTTTAGACAAATTAACATTTTATATTTAAAATAGCACTTGAATATTTTTTACGCTGCAGTTTCTTAACCAGTTGTGCGAATCTTGGATTCTCTGAGAGCCTGAGCTAAGACCTTAAAATGCTTCAGGTTTTAACCATCTTAAACTCACTATTTATCTTGAGGCTGCCTTAATTAAAATATTATATACTCTAGGGCATATTAAACATGGCAATTTATTGTAATTCTTATTAATGGAGTGTATTTAATGAGTTTTCAGAACCAACTCCATCACCTCCAACGCACAATGTTGATTTTTATGAGGTACATAGAGGAAAACATGCACATGGCTAATTTTCAAGCGGTACCGAGCACTGACAGCTGCTGCTGGAGCAGCCCCGCCGGAGAGATGGAGGTGCTCAGCACCTCTGCAGCCTGGCAAGCACGGGCTGATTCCTCCCTTCCCTCCGTATTTAACATCCACCGAAATGGGCTGGATTTGTGCATGAAAAGACGCAGCACTCTGCTTGTGTTTTCAGCCTCCTGTTCTTAACCTGCTGTTTTAGTGAGGAGTTCTGCCTAGCTGCTGGGAGGGACCCGTGCACCCGTGGATGCTTGTCCCAAGGTGTGACACGACCATACACACAGCACTGATGGTTACTCTTTTGAACTGTCTGCATTGTGTAGTTAGCATCCTTTGCAAGAATATTTTACCATTTTGTTTTTCAGCTTATACTAAAACGGATCTGATTTTAGATCTCCGTTATTTACTCGAGCCTGCACTGAGCTGCTTGTTATTTGTAACAAGCACAACTGTGTCTTGAAAAGCCATCAGGAGGAATAAAGGTATAAGGTGCAATTTTAAGATTAGTATTAGTCTGACCACAACCAAGAAATCACACTGCTTGAATTTCGGTATTATTGTTATGCTCTTAATGTGGGGTGGCAGAGCCTTTAAATATTTCTGGTAGAGTAGTTAATACAGCATGGAAGTTTGATATTTGTACAGTTTGTAAAGGAATTTGAGGTGTTACCCTATTTTGACTTCAGTTTTCAAGTATGCACTGGTGCATCATTAATCATAGGAAATGCAAAAATAAATAATATAGTCCCTTTGGATTTTTCATGTGAATACTTACCTTTTCCTTTTTTTGTATATACAGTTGAGGTATTTAGGTAACCCCTAACCTTTTGCTTCAACAAGGAGGTACAGTATAAAAATATTACCACAGTCTTCATATGAGCAGTTCTCTCTAAGAAAACCTCTAGATGAATATTTATTGAAAAAAAGCAAAGTTGCAATACAGAATGACTTAGCTTGGCCTGAATATTATATTTTAGACCACCAGTGAATAAAATTAAAAGCACATGGATTTTGAATAACTAGAAAAGGTTGTAATTGATTAGCACTGCATGAAAGTATTGAAGTAAGTGAGTTTTGATTTGTGAATGGTTCTATTCAATAGAGATTAATCCTGTATGTTTGATAAAATCTTAGTGCCCCTAATGAGTTAGGTGTTTTTTTTTCTCAGTTTATTTAACCATCAGATATTTCAATGTTCTTTTAACAAACTGGAACATTTATATCTTCGTGAATTTTGCATCAGCGCACTGGATTTAGACAATATTGGTTATTAATAGTTAATTTGAGACAGATAAACAAATAAATACATTTTGCTGCCTAAGAATTATAGAAATGCCGCAGAGTAATTCTGCATGTTTTAGGGTTTTAAGGTACCGAAAGCCTGAGTGAGAAGCTTGCAGCTTTCTTAATGCAAATGAGAATAGTCATTCCTGCATTCCTTCAGTATTATTTTTGTAAAGTCCTAGTATTTTGAATTACGTTTATACAGACCAGTAATTACTGAGATTTTGCTTCACAATCATAGGAATATGTTAAACAGAGCGGGAACATACAGAAAAATTCAGCTTTACAGGCATAATCAGAAGGGATCTGTTTCTCTCTTATCAGTATCTTAAGTAAAATAAAAACCTACGATCCCTTGCCAACTGATAAAACAGTTCAGAACGGACATCTAGAAAAGGTGCTTTTTTTCAAGAGTAAATGAGAATATTCTGGCGAGTATTTTAATATAAGCAGAGTAAATTTGTTGCTGTTAACTTGAGCTATTTCATTTAGATTTATCACGTCTGTCTATAGGGATCAGTTACCAGACATTACACATGAAATAATTGATTAAATTATCAGCCAAATCTTGGTCTAATTTACATCCTTCAGTGAGATTCTCCTATGAAGATGGACAGAACATATTTGAAAATGCTTTTTTATCATTTCTAACTATTACGGGAGGCATTTCAAGAGTATTTCATGCTCTAAAGTCTCTTGTACAAAAAAACTTTTACCAGATTTTCTAATAAATATGCAATTCATTTTTCTGCTTAGTATTTATTCTGAGATTGTTTTTTTTCTTTAGGTGCTATGGATACAAATATAATGCTCTGCTGGTCGAAACGAACACGCTTATATTTAAAAGCTTAAGCAGGTCACTCGCATAGGCAGAACGCAGTCAATACCTGTCTGTAACACACTTAACACATAATAATAGTTAATTCAAATGCTCTAAACTGTAGAGGAATACATGTTCCCGGTAATTAGGAGAGGGTCTTGCATCTTCGCTACCGTTATTTCTCCCTTCCATATGAGTTAAAAACACACAGAAAAAGCAAGTGCAATAAGAATTTTCACAAATGTTAATCGTCATGGCGCGGTTTTCCTTCCTATTATTACTCGTCATTACGTGTCTTAATTCTCAAAGAAAAAACTAATCAAATACAACAGTCACGAAAGGATTAAGAGATTGCAACAGAAGGAGATACAGTATGGAAAGGAATAAAAATAGATCATGCATTCTGACATCCTGCTGCACCGGTGGTAGGAAATGGTAAATTGATGACTAACTTGGGTCTTCTGGCTTTTGTTCTTTTTTTAAATTGTAGTCTGTCTCATTTTTATAAAGTTTTAAAGTTTTCCTTCGGCTTTGGTATAAGAGATACCGGTTACATACTGATAGAATTGGTGAGATTTTGTCGTTCCGTGCATTTGCTGCTCATTGCCAGAGTTGAATTTGTGTCCCCAGCCCGATTTAATGAAGTTTGGAAAAAAGTATGCTTCGTGCTGCGGTACTTTTGCCTCACTTTGAGAATGATCAAAAGTAGATAAATTAAGCAGTCACCACTCCGTGTTTTGATAATTTTAGCCAACTAAATTTCTTCTAATCTCTTTTGGAAGTAAAAGCAAAAGAAAGTCCCTATACATGTAAACTGTATTTCCTGTTGTAAACACTGGGATAATGTGGTCTGGCTACGCTTCTGCTGGGCTTCATTAAGACAGCAGTTTTAGTTGAAAAGCTGCTTACCATTTTTGTGTTAGCATTTCAGCTCACCGGTCTGCCTATTCCAGCTACGGGAGCCGGCACAGGTTCTGTTATTACTTCTGCTATCTGTAGGTCATAAATTAAACTGCTCCCTGCTCTGTGAGAAGCTATTCTTCAAGTCTTTTCCCGCACGCAGCCTTACAGCTTATTCATGTGCTGAACTGGGAACCAGTCAAAGCGCGTGAAGTAGGAGGGGTAAAGGGAACTCCAGTCCTTGGTTCATTACAATACAAGCCTAATCGGGATGTATACACTGAAAATGGTCCTAGCATTGTTGTTTGTCTTATAATGGGGACGGGGGAGGAAAAGAAATAGCTTTAGCTACAGCCCCAGCCTAGTTGCAACATGATGGACACCATTAAGAAAATCCTGTAAGTTTTCACATTTTTTTTTCCCTTGGTCTTTCAGAATTTTCAGTTGTGTCAGGAAAAGATGCTTTGAAAAAAAAAGATGCTTTGAAAAAAACTGTTGCATATGCTTCTTACCATTGGTCAAGGGGAAGTAGAATACTGCATTTTCTATCACATTAACTTTGCCTTACTTGCAGAGCAATCACTTAAAATCAGATTTGGGTATACTCAATTTGAGCGTGAGGTGCCCTGCGCTGATTTTAAAACTGTATCTGAGAGGAAGAAGCTTTTCTAAATAAGCCATGATAGAGGTGTAATTTTATAGTGCATTTATGATTTTTTATGGGCACGTGTGTCTCCAGGACATATAAATAACTGCCTCAGTCTACATACATGATTTCTTAAAGGAACCTGTGTTCACAGTTCTGAATATTGAAGTGAAGATTTGGCAGTGCCCTCCTACAGAGTTTTTCAAATCCCACTTTCAATTAAAGCTTAAATTCATCAGCATATTAAATTGCGTAACTTCATTTGATAGGTTAATATTTTTATGCCTGAATGTTTTGCCTTGTTCGCAACAAGTGCAATGAGGAGAATTTGCTTTCAGAAAAGAGTCAATTAAATAGCACGCTTTGCTGCGAAACGAGGGCGAAGGACTGCACATTTCTGATAACTTCATTGAGCATATATACTTAAAATTAAGATGCCTGGTACAATGATAGGGAAGTTATGGATAGGGGAGGCTGCTACATGCTGCACGCTACTCATTTCATCAGGTCTGAGGAAACGGAGCTAAAACCTTTAATTCCTTCAGAATAACTTGTATTAAGCAGTCACGTTGGATGCATTGAAGGGTTACACTTTGCACCAGTTCTTCCTAAGCTATTCCTTGCAGTCATTGCCTGTTTCCCTACCTGGTCCCTTGTACCTGCAACAGGGCTGGGCACTCTGCTGTACCCCATACCATGTCCCCACCTCGCGCGGCCCAGCCGAGCACACCTGCTGCCACCACGCCGAGCAGGCAGCCACCAAATTCCTTATGCTCAGCTCACAAATTCGTTCATAAATCCGCAGAAGCTTTTTATGATAACTGCTCCCTCCCCCCCCAAGCCTGCTATGCTCTCTCCCCACCCTAGCATCCCATTCAGCAAGTTTTTTTGTTTTCATAACTGTCCCCGGCATCGCTAACAAAACCCCGAGTGTGGCAAACGGGAGCCGAGACGTCGCAGTACTCACCCCAAAAGAAGTTTTGCTGACATGGTGTCACTGAACTGAACAGGCTGTTTGATGCCATAGTCCCTCTCGTTTCACACAGAGCTTTCACCTCCTGGTGTAAATACTTCTTGGATCCTCAAACTGCAAACACAAACCATAGCCAAACCTTGGTTTAGTTTTACAGTGCCTCTGCATTGCATAGACCCTACAGTTGATTTCTTTTTTTTTTATCAAAAAAAAAAAAAAGTTGTAGCACTGGTAACATGTGAAAAGCAAGGAAACAAAACAACAAAAAAAAGAGAATGAGCAAATATTTGAAGGACCTACTATTACTGCATAGACTGTGGTTAGAGAGCACTTACTGACTCTGTTGGTCTCAGTGGCTGGTAGTGACCTGCGGAGATTAACCATTTAAAACCCAGAGCCTTCTCTGCTGTCCTCCTGGAGAAAGTTTGCACCGCACTTGTGGTTCTGTGGTTGTTTGTGAGGCGAATGAAGCATTCACACAATCCAAAAAAGCAAAAGCTTTAAAACTCCTTTTTTTTGCAAGCACTGTTACTGGAGAGAGAGAATCATGTGGCTTGTGACATCAGAGGACTCGCAGAGGACTGCCTACCACTGGGGCTTGTTCTTGCTCTCTCCTTCTTTTTTTTTTCTTTTTTTTTTTCTTTTTTTTTTTTTTTTGACAAAAGGCCCGTGGTAAGGCCCTTCCTGGCATCCAGAAGGATATAGCTTTTTAATTTTTGTGACTCATGAGGATTTGGAGAGAGTACAAAATGCTGTAAGAGCCCAAACTTCTGTACAGTTAAAGCATATGGACAGCAGAACTTTATTTGTACTCTCAGTTCAGGTTCCCCCCACTCTTCTTTCCCCCTCCTTTTTTTTTTTTTTTTTCTCTTTTTCTTTTCTCTTTCCCTGCTTCGTTATTGTGTCTGTGGAAAAGTGAGCAAAATTGGCACTAGTGGCTGTGTGAAATTCTGAACAACAGTGATGATTTACAATAATTTACATCTTTGGATTGTATCACGAGCTTGGGTCTGCTTCAGATTTGCTGGGTGGCTGGATTCCTTCTGTTTTACTTTTTCTCCTTGTCTTCCTCTACTTGTGAATCTGTAACTCATTGTAAGAAACTTTACCTTGCCGAAGGTCTAGTAGCAGCCTGCTTGTTGGGCTTGTGTTTTTTTCCTGTAATTGGCTGTCACAGAAGTGTTAGGCTGGGGATTCCTTTGCAAATCTTAAATCATGTCTGCCTTGCTTTACATGCCTTCAAAACTAGTTGGCAGTTTTATGTAATGCAAATTAAGGGCAATTATCTTGCTTTCATATGGGGGGGGGGGGGGGCAAAATATGTCATTTAAATAGCTTAGCTGGTTGTGCGCTGCCTTCCGAGTGATGCTTGTGAGTGCCAGTCTTGCTGGGATTTAATACAGGCACTGCAGAACAGAGCGAGCTGTGAGATTGTGATTGCGCTTCTGTTAATTGCTCCTTATAGTTTCAGCGTTTAGGAGAAATAGAGCAGCTTTTGGCTCTTGGGGAGACCATAAATAACTTCATTCACCAGTTAATGTTAACACTTAGTTTTAAAATGAAACAGAAATTTGATGCATATGTAAGATTTAAATGCTTAATATCATATGTGTGCATGTGTGTGTAATATTTTTTATATACTCAACATATTGTAACGTTGACTTTGATTGTGTAATATAAGCCTTTACTGTACCAGTACGGAGTGGGTTAACAAAAGCAGTATTTTTTTGTTTATAATAGAGGCTTTGAAATAAATTGCAAAATGCTGTGTGTAGTAAGGAATAATGTGCACAGACAGTGTGTATTAGTAGTCTTGATTTGCTCACTCAGATTCAGAACAAAATTGGAAACATCTTGGAGAAAGTATCTTATTTTTTGCCTCTTTGGACATTATGTCTAGAACTTTTCTTATTAGCCTGATTGTATCACAGATGCACTGGATTTTCTGGCTTTTGCAGAATGATTTTTTTTTGTTGTCTGCCTGTTGTTGTATATATTGCTGAGAGCAGAAGAATTGTATAAAACGCTTTCTAGATATTGTTCAGCTTTTATTTGTAAAATAAAAGATGTCTCTTTGAAGCTGGCAGCCCTCCTTTTTTGTTTTCCTCCCTGTCCTCAAGCTTGCCCAGCAAGAAGTTGGCCAGCAGTGGTGGGAGATGGAGAGATGGACGTGTGGGTGGAGAGCAGGTTCTCTGCTTTGTGAGGATGGAGAGGAAATGGGCAGGGAGATTTCAGTAAGAAATTACAGCTAGTTCCCCCTTTTTTTTTTTTTTTTTCCTTTAAATTATCATGTATTTATCAAAGCAACATAAAACCCTATACATAAAAAGTACTTTTATATTATTTATAATAACGTAAATAACATTCTTCTTCATTCATTACTTGGGATGCTGACGTATTTGTGGAATTGTGTCTTTAAATGTAAAAGGAGGATTCTGCAAATCACCCATCTTTTACTTTTGTATGAGTGCTGTTTAATTCTTCTAGTGATATATTCCTTTGTATTTCTTTACATTTTCATAGTATGGATAAGAACATCAATGGAAAGAAGTTAAATGCATGAAAATGATGAAAAGATTGGTAATCACTTCATATAAACAAAATACGTTTGTGTGACTTCCAGATTTAATCAACTTCTGATGCAGCAGAAGTCTTTGGAGGTTTCCACCTCTGTTATTTGTGGAACTCTTAACTGTAAGCACAATGTTCCCTCAACTACAGCTAAGATATTTATCAGCTTTTATATGATGGTAGGTAACTTCGGTGCTTTTATGTAATAGATCACTTATGTCCTGAATTTAGATACTTGTTTTCACTCAAATGCAGTTGATTTTTTTTTATTTTAAGTTTGGAATTTATTCTCAGTTACATCTTTAATATTCAAATATTGAACTTCCTCCAGAAGTCTGAATTTTTATATTCATTGCATTGAGATGTACTCAGTCTTTCTGGAGTGGGTTTTTTAATGCTGTCTACTGTGTATGCAGAGTTACTCTCTGACTTGGTTATTATGTTTCGAAGTGATAACTTTCAGATTTTTTTTTGTACTGTACATACTTTTTCACCTGTGATATCAAGGTCAAGACCACTACAGTGAAGTCTTCTTCTAGTAAGGCAAAATACATTAAAAGCAGAAGAACAAATTGTTTAATAAGGTAAACTACATGTAGTTTGCAGAAACTAACAATGAATATATATATATTTTTTTTTAACTAGGTAGTCTACAGACATTATAAAACAAAACTGAATACAGACCTTATTACCTGTGAAACTGCTGGTTTCTTTCAGTATAATTTGCAATTTTAGTGAGGCAGATACATGAATCTTAAATTCACTGTGTTGGATTGTGTCTTGATTGCAGCCTTACTCTTGGCAGACTTTTGTTTAAAAGGTAGATCTACAAAAATCGAAGTTCACTTATGACTTCCATAGGGGATGCTTTAAGTCACAATTACACTTACAAAGGAAGTATTATGCTAAGAAATTCCTCTGGTAAACTATAAGCTTGATCTTTGACGACAAATGGAATCTTATTTAAAGTCAATTGTAATGCAACACTAAAAGATAATTACATCTTTCACTTTTTTCTTTTGAAATTTGTTTTGAAACTTTTAAGCCATGCTTTATTTCCAAACATTTTGCCTTATGTCACTCAAAGTTCATGTAGCATATAAACAGTATGATCAAGTTTATTTGTACTTAAATGTTTGTTTCTATGCTACAGCTAGAGACGTATAAATATGCTGCGTAAAGTAATAGGATGACAAACTTGTTAAATTGCACTTGCTTACAAGTTTTACAGTATGTACTATAACAGGACACTGATTTTTATAGTGCAGAAAGTTTCAGAGCAATTTCCTCAGATGCAAGTGTTAATTGCAGGTGCTACTAATGTATCTGTTTCCGCTAGAGCAACATTTATTTTATTTTATTTTTATTTTTTAATGAGAGCAATGTCTCTACTTGGCTCTGTTTTTCATAACTCAGTGAGAAGTCATTGCACATTTTAGAATGATTGTACTGTATTTTGAGATGGTTCTTAGCTAATAGATTTAATTCACCATGTGCATTTAAAATATTTGCATGTTAAGGAACTTTTGTTGCTCGACTTGGGTGTCTTCTAGCCTCCAACATCTCTGCAGCAGCTTTGTGTTTGCTGCTACCATGCTACTAACCTGTGAGAGCAAAAAACTGAAACTGCCCATTAATTTAAAAAATTAAAACATCAGGGTTATTTCAGTACTCATTCCTTTTAAAATGCTTCCTGCTGGTGTGTGCAAGGAGTAGCATGGGATGTCAGAGTATTTTCAGCCTTTTTATGATGATTTTCTCTTCTCTACCTTTCAACTTTTTTTTTTTTTTTTTTTTTTTCTCTAAAGATGTGGTTTGAAGGAGATGGGTCCTGGGACCATGAAACAGAGAGGAAGAAAAAAACTTCTGTATTTATACTGTAAGCAGGCGTTGCGTGTTTGCTGTACCAGGGAATCAGGCTACTGAAATCAAATTAAACCTTAAACTGAACTGTTATTTAAATTAAAAGGATGCTCATCTTCTTTTAATCAGTGACTACATGATTTAATAGCAAGTGGTTTTCATTCATCTTGAGTTGCCAAGTCCCTGTCCCCTGATCAGGCTTTGACTAAAGGTCTATATCTTAATTGTCAAACATACCTCATCTTAGCTATTTTTGCTGCTCAGACATTTTTTCTGACAAGTGTTACTTTCCTTGTGTTCCTCCAATATGTATTTTGTAGACTGTAGGGTAATTGAGAGATCCCTTTTGATTAGACATCCACCTTCTGAACAGTCACCATGCAGCGTTTAAGATCACCCTAACCTTTTAGCTGTTTTCTCCTGTCTACTTTTTTTTCCCTTTTGATTTTTTTTTTTGAAGTCAACTTGCAGAAAATATGGGAAACTTGTCTCATATAACAGCTGAGGATGTGGCTAGGTTAAGGCAGGAAACTGCTACCCACAATGCAATGTTACATACACTACCACTTAATAAAATTTATTTCAAACATGCTACTGACAAAACCAAAGAAAAATAATATCCTAACTATGCTAGTTAGTACACTAAATATATCTAGGGAAAAGTGAAAGTAATCTCTCTAGAGCCTTTCTTGCTTTTAGCCTACAATGCCACCAGTAGTTAAACCCGAGCAGATCTCAACAGTTAAAAGCAGTGACCTATTTTTAGAAAATATTCACGTCGCTCTGGAAATTAATGATTATATACTTTTTAATAACAGTCCAAGTTACTTTATATAGAGAGAAGTCCGATAAGCGCTCTCCCTAGGTTTTTCTGGTCGTCGAAATATCCTCTTGTGTAGTTTTACAGCTGGCAGCTTTGCTTGCTTCATCCCATGTCCACTGAATCCTACCTTTCCTGTAGCCAAGCCTTTTAGCTTTTCTTCCCACTTCATCGATTTGTAGGTTGGGCTGAAAATATTTTCAGTGTCGTGTGGGACAGGAACCAAGGAGTTCATCTTCCTAGATTATATGAAGAGTTAAGGGGTCTAGTTCTTTTATTTGGTTGCCTGCAATCTAATAATTTGTGCGAAGTACATAAATATAGTTAATTTCTAAGGTAAATTTAATAGGTTTAAATCTTTTGTGTGCACTTTGAGACATCATACAGAGATATGCATGTGGTCACTGATGCTGCTTCGCCATAAATGCCCCGAAAGTCTTGTTCTAGATGTATTTCTGTCTGTTTGTTTTTAAATGCACGTATATTAAGAGTGATCCTCTTACAGAACATTTTTGAAGCATTTGCCTCTATAGTTAGAGAACACTTATCAAGACCAGCTGCTGTAGTGCTGTGGATCCTATCCATGGACTCATGGTGGTCTGCTGAACAACGTTCTTCAAGTTTGACAGGTGAGACAGAGACTCTCCAGTGCCACTGCTTTTGGATGAATCTAGCTGTGGTTGGAGAAAGTGCATCTTGCCAAAATATATGGGTAAGACCACACACAGTCTTTAAAATAGTTATTGTAAGCTTATTTTTAGGCAATATATGTCTTGACAGTTCTTTTATTTGCATGCCAGTTTCACTGCTGCTTATAGATTTTTCATTTATTTTAGTAATGGCAATTGCAGATTTAGATCTATGTTTGTAAAGTTTTTGCACAACATTTACGCTGGAAACATTTTCAGACCTCAATCAAGATTAGAGAACAGATTTTAGAGAATATTAAAGCAGATTATTCAAGCTCTTCAGTTTTGGTGTCAGTGTTTTCATATTAAACCCCATTTTCAGGAGCAGAGTTCAGCAATAAAGATTCACTTCTGGTTTTAAAATTATACCAGTTTCAGTAGCTTGTGTAAGTCTGTAGCAATGTAGATTTAAGACATGAAATTAGTTCAGTAAGTAATAAAAATGAAATGTTTTTTTAAAAATTGCATAGTTATTAAATACCAAAATTAGAATCTGCATTTGATTTATGCTATAATTCCTGGACAGTATTTTTCATGTGTATTTTAATGTGTAGAATATTCTTCACATTCTAAGTGCCTGCTTCAACATTTGGCTCCATAATGCGGATTTAAAATACTGTATGTTTAACTGACAGTGTGGAAGGGGGTTGCACCCTGTAGAATTTCTGAGTAAACAATACCCGTTTGGTAACTTTCAGAACAGATGTTTTTTAAATACCCCAAGAGAAATTAAATCTAATACTGAAATGGAATATCATAAACCATTCATTGGGTAGTGAAGCTTTAAAGTTAAGGATTCATAATGACATGTTGTTTGCCCCCTATTTGTGTATTTTCCAGAAAATCTTGCATAATTAATGCATGGCTGTTTCTCAACAAAACATTCCTAATTTTTTTTTATTACTTAGCATTGCATAGTACTATTGCTTATAGCAGTGGACTCTACAGTCATTTAGGGAGATAGTCACTTCCCTAAGGAGTATACAATTAAGTATATGCAGCTAGCCATGTAATGTGAAAAAAAAAAGGCAAATAAAGGAAAAAAAAAAAAGATCACATAGAACGAATTGTATTAAAAGTCAGTGAGTTGAAGAATTTCATGGTGAAAGGAGAGTTGTTGGTTTTAATTTTATTATTAACTTTCTCTACAAATTCTAGTATGAAAATTTCTTGTGTTTAACTAACTGATACTGTTGTTTGCCTGACGTTGAATGTGATGCATGGTCATTGCAATTTCTTCTGTTTAACACCATGATAATTCCTTATGTAAAGTGCAAGTTGAAATACTTCTATGCTATTTTATGGTATTTATGTAAGTTTGAGATCCTCAGATCTGTAAATGGTATTTTTTTTTTAGAAAAACTAGTTAGATAGTTGAATGCTTTCTCCCATTTATCTCTCCACATACATTTTTGAAGTATTAAATACCTGGCTCTGTTTCTTCTCCTCACTTGTCAAAAGCCCAAGCTTTCTCTTGTAATTAAAAATGCATTGTGGGCTTTTGGTGGAGAAGAGATCTGAAGATCTTTCCTGAAAAAGTGGAAAAGTTAATGAGAGGGAATGGAAGGAATAAGATTGGAAAGGGGAGAATTAGAAGACCTTTTTGTTCTTGTTATTTAATGAGATTCTTTTTTTAACAGTATGGCTCCCATTTTGTGTAGAAGGATATACATATAGAAGAATATTGAAGGTGAGGAGAAATGAAGAAACTGATACAGGATGAAGATCAAAAAGCATGCATCCCTTTTCACGTTGACAGTGTGCACAGGAGGGAATTGCCTGGGAGACTGGAGCGTGAAGTGAAAACCAGTTTATTCTGAAAGAGCCAGTTCAGATACTGGAAGCCACCTGGCTGTGTTTGATGTGGCATAGAGCTCATTTGGAATGAGTTGGGGTATCTCTGCTCAGCACTTAAGATGGCATATATAGGTATGTCTAAATAATACTGGGCTAGAACCAGACTTCAGTGATGCTGGGAACAGTATGGGAGATGTTTATATTAAATTTCTGACATGTGATGTGTTCCATGCTGGAGAGTTGGTTGGTTGCTTTGTCACATCTGCAGGAGAAAGCAAGCAGTGTTTAATACCTGGATCTTACTTTTCCACACTTATGAAAAATCTAAGCTTTCCCTTGTAATTAAAATGTATTGTGGGTTTTTGGTGGAGAAGAGATCTGACGGTCATCCATATGGAGTTGAAAAGAGGATGAGAGAGGGTATTCACTGATGTTTAGGTTAGCAAATGTCAATTTTTTTAGAGATTTTTTTTTTCCACGCTCTGCATAGCATACTGCTTGATAACTGGGTAGCAGTGATGAAGAAAAAATATAAAAACAAATTAACAACCATTCCTTCCACTTATACTTCTTTTTCCTCTGACTTTCCCTCCCCAAAAGGGAGGAAGCAGGGCTGGTTTTCAGAGAGACCCTGCAATTTGGTTGCCAGAATCCAGACCTATGACCAGATAAGTAATGCAAACTTCCATGACATATTCTGTGTGGATATAACAGTATGTGCATTCTTTATTTTTTAATAGATTTTTTTTTTTTTCGGTTGATTATTTCTGCACTGTTTGTATGGATAAATAATCATTTGTTCTAAGAAGATATACCACCCTACGAGAGGGACGTCTCTCGTAGGCACCCAAGCCAATTTGTTCTGCTGAGGATAGTCAGTATGGTAAAAGGGTGCTTTTAAATTGATGATCAGCCTATAATTAAAGGAATCATGTGTTTCCCTTTCAGCCAAAACATAGGTTCTGGCAGTACTTGGGATTAGAGAGGAGTTTGGGGGGAGAGGTCAAAGGTATTGCTAATCTGGAGTTTTTGAGGGAAATCACAGTTCTTTCTATCACTAACATGAGGAGATTGGAGTCTGTGTGGAGGGCTACGTGTAAAACAAAAATAAATTAAGACTATTTAGCCTCTGGTTGATTGAGACTTGAGTGAGAAACATGGCCTGACTGGTAGTTGTGAAGCAGGATGAAATGCTGCATTTTTTTGTGTGTGTGTATGTGTGCTAGAGGTGGTAATGGCATGAGGAGATGATAGAGGACAGCCTAGAGAACATTGGGCATTGCCTACTGATTAGTGTGTATGGGGACAGATCATAGCAATGAAGGGACACTTAAGTATCCAAATTACTTTTGGATCTATATGGAAAACTTTCTTATTAGTGGTTGGGATAAATCATTAGAACATAAACACTGGAACAAGAGCACTAGGCTAAAAAAAAATCTTGTTCAGAAATTTGGTAGAGTAGATAAAATTAAACTCTGTTGTAAATTTGTTAAAGACTTGAACACATGTTTGACATACTTGCACATCAAAACTAAAGAGCATGTTATTTTCTATGATAATTAACATTTTCTATGATAAGAACATGCTATGTTCTATGATAGCATCATGTTGTATGATTCTGTGTCGATCATCTAAAACTTGCACGGAATACGGAAACTTCTTCCTGGTTCATAAGCTTGTTACTTTACTTAAAACTGTATTTTGGCATAGTAGGATCTCCATTATAGATTAATTCATATACCACCTGCTTTGCAACAAAATTCATTAGATGAGGTCAGTTATAACAGATAAGTTCTCTGTGACATTTGTCTCCTTTGGATTTGAACTCTGTCGCTCTGCTGCCAGAATGGCTCATCGTAGCCAGGCATCTTTGGGTATTTGGGGGAACCCATGGGGATGTACAGATCTGCACTACCAGACATTTCTTTAATAACAAACAGTGCTCTGGGCAGTTTTGCTGCTTTGCCAAAACTCCAATGCTGAAGGAAGTGTGGCTTCTCAGGAGCCAGAGTTCCTTCTTACAGCACGTGTTTTAAGACTGAGGCCCTCAGAAATGGCTATCCACTCTGTACAGCATAAAATGAGCTAACCTTTATCTTTTACGTTTTGTATCTTTATTAATAGAGTATATCCTTCAGTGTTTTACAAAGGAATTTCAATAACTTGGGCTTTGGGATGAAGACAAAATATGCAGTTTTATTTTGCCATCTTTATCCTGCTTATTTTGTAAGATTTGTAATTGTTCTTCTTTCTTCAAAGTTTTTTTTCAAGTTTTATTTTTTATGAAAGTCTGAATGTTTTCTTGCTCTTTAAGTCCAGTTTTGCCCAGTGTGGGTTTGAAGCAGCTCTGCAGCAGAATGTTTATATTTCAGTTTCAGGAAAAATGATACTAGTCTGTTCAGAAATGGACTATTTGCAGTAGTAAGTGGCATCTTTACAAGCTAAACATAATGATCAAAGGGTTGAAGAAATAACAAATTTAGTTGTCTTTTGGACAAAATTACAATGGAATAGCATTTGGTTTGTCATTTAGCTTCAGCATGATTTATTTTTCTTCTGTTTTAATTGAAGAATAAATCCAATTCATAACTGAATGCAATTCAATCTTCTCATTTTCTGATGTGGGTAGAAAATATCTGTTTTATCTGTGTATAGGAGCTACAGTAATTCAAGCTTATTTTTCCTTTTAAGTAACTGAAACAAACTGAAGAAGTCAGACATTCATTACATGACATTATTATGCCCAGACACATTTTCAGGATCCATGAATTTATATTATAATAAAATAATTATAAATAATAATTATAAAATAATTTACCTATTGAGAGGTGGAACTTGAAGAACTTGCAGGTAGAACTGTTCCCAAGATAGATTTTCTTCCCTTAATCTGTGGTCCTCTGCTAAAGAGGTAAGTTTACCTAAACTCTACACTGGAAGAATAAGTTAATGAAACCAGAACAGAAATGCTAGAATTAATCCAGTGATAGATAGTAATGCCCAGTTGCACATGGTACATTATAGACAGTGTTAATTGATATTTTTGTTTCTCTCCTCAACTCTCCTGATTCATTCTTTGCATGGAATGAATACTGCTCACTTCAGAGTTGGTTATTCAGTGATTTCCTTTTATCACTTCTTGCTCCCTGTGTGGCTGCCTGCCATCTTCCCTGCCCAGTATTCAAACCCTATTGTGGAGAAGAATTACTAACTTTCATGTGCGCTTCTGTGGCACATGTCACACCATGAGAATACTTAACAAACATTAATTTTTTTTGCCTCTTGGGAGGGGTATGCTATTGTCTATATCAGTTACATAGTGGTAGTATAAGGAGAATGAAATTTGGAAGTGAAAAACAAAATCTAAACTTCTCGACTACTCTATAGTACTCACTTAGAATGTACTTTTTTGTTAAAATGGTTAGGTTTTTTTTCTGGGAGAGGGACTGAAGTGACTTCTGGATATTGCAGGTATGTGCCAGTTGTGATATCCCAGTGGTGGACATAACTAAGTGCTGAGGATAAAGAATTCTGCAAACAGCAAAACAATTGTGTCTGTGAGACTGTGGGAAGAATGTTACAATAGTGTATACTTTATTTTTTCATTTCTTTCGATCACTCAATAGAAGGTTGTACACCATGGTTCTTCTTTTCCAGAATACTCATATTTGTGTGGAAAGAGGGAAAAAAACATAAAACAAGGAGAAAACGCTTGTTCCATCTTCTGTATTACTGCTTTTCACTTTGTTAACTAACAGGGTATTTATTAATGGAACTTGCTGTGGTATGTGTTTTCAGATATTATTAGCTCTTATATCCTTCTTCATGTTTGTTTAGGAGGTAAACAACTTAATTTGTTTTACAAATGACGTAACAGAGGTGCAGACAGGTTCTGGGTCTGAATTTGGGAGTTGGTAGTACCTGCTCTAAAATAAGTCTTAGATTTACTGTTGGAAATACATGGCTGTGTTTATCTCTTAAGGATGCCTGCAGCTTGCTTAATTCATTAACATACTGTGTATAATTTATTTAAAGATGAAAATACACTACAATGTTTTAATAGAATCCTTATGTAGCGTTATTAAGTAAAAATCTTTATTAGATACCTAAACATAGGATCTTACAAGTTTCATTCCAAGCTTTGACCAATGTTTTTTGTTGGCTTTGGGCTAGTCAGTTGAACTTGGTGTGCATTTTTCTTGGCTTGATTTTTCCTTTCATTTACCCATAAATCAGGAGTAATTCTATTGCAGTTTTATAGGGATAAGATAGCTGTGAAAGAGCTGAGAGAATGCTTTAGTGGCAAAGGGCTGTAGTCTGGTGCTTGAGATGTATGTTTAACCATGGGGTTGAAACACAGACTTCTGTTTGAACCTTTTCAAAGTTACTTTACAAAGTTTGTTGTGTCCTTCAGTTCCTCATGTGTAAAGGGAGGAAAACTCTTGATTTGTTTAATTTAATTTTAATACATTTAATTAATTTCATTTCAGGAATGTTCACATACTAGTAGTGATGAAGGTCATGGGAGTACCGACATGAAGACTGAGTTTGTCCCCGTTTTGTTTAATGGAGTATTTAGTCCTCAGCTGCTTCCCAGAGTTATAGAGAGGACTGCCTGATGTTTTATCATAAAAGTGAAGATTTACACTAAGCTGAAGTGCAAAGTAATATTATATATATATTTTCTTAACTTTGTTTACTGGTCATTGTTGTAGAATAATTTAGTAGAGCCATTAGCATCTTGCAGTTGATTTAACTTCCTTAATGGAATCTCCTACAAGTAAATGCCATGTTTTTTGATGCATTTCTTTCCACTACCAAAGTTAATATCTTGGGAACTGCTTGAGTTAGCTAAAGAAATTGCTAGTGACTATAGTACTTTCATATTTATAGATTTATGTTGCTACCGAGCCTGTAACTCGAGGGATTTTTTAAGTTTAAGGAAGGTGCAGAACATAGGCAAGTGTTACACTTAATCTGGTCTCTTAAACATCGCCATAAAGTCATCAGAGTACAGTCATTGCCTTTCCCTTGTGCTTTTCTCAGTATAACTTATTGCTTTGTTTAAAAAAAATAAAATGAGGGCACTTACAAATCTTTTGTAAAACTAGACATTTCAACTGAGATCAACATTTTGTTGTTCAAAACAGGATAACAGCTGTGACTTTGTAAGCTACTGTTAGTGGTTTTTAGAAGCTAATTTGTCAGCTAGCTGGCAGGCTGAGCTCATTTGCCAGAAGAAGTTGATGTCATCTCCCATATCGTTCTTTGTCAAAGCTCAGCGTCTCTTTTTCTTTAACCAGTGGTTCTCAAATAGAACGTTACAGAATGGGGCTGTTTGCCAGTGGCATTAGTTTTCTGTTTATGTAACTTCAATTTAGATCATTCATGGCTTAACACAAAATTAAGTTGTCATGTGAGAGTTGATCACCCTTTTTTGTATCTCTTATTTGTGATGTGTAGCTCCTTTTGGTGTGCTTTGAATATAAAATAGGAAGAGCAAAAATCTATTATTTTCAAGTATTGTTACGTAATTTATTCAAACTCTATTCCTTGTAGTTTATTATTACTTGTTCTTCATTCAGCACAGAATAAGGATTTATTTTATGGCTACCTATTGATTAAAAATAAGGTTTCTTGGAAGAATGAATGCATATCTAAAACTCAGTGACTATCAATTAAATGCCACTAATGCATGTTGTTTCAGCATAAAATTATTTAGAATTTCTGTTGAGCAGCTTGTCTAAAAAGGAACTGTAAAACTGCATATTTTCAAGTCGTAGTCTGTCTTATTGCTGAATAAGGAATTGAAACATTGGAACAGAATTAGAGGAAACCCCATTAGTTTTAATCTCTTGAGTAAATTGTGAAGTAGATATTTAATAGCTTCAGTGTCTCAATAGTTTTACAAAAGGTTTTGAGATACAAATAAGAGATCCTATTACAATATACTAGCCAAAGATGACAAATTAAGAATGAAAATATTTTATTTTCACACTAGAGCAAACTTACTTGCAAGATCTAGCAAGGGTCTTGGAGAAAGAATGCTTGGTAATGGCAAAGTTATTTAGAGTACTGAAATCAAATGCTGACCTGTGTAGAGCCACATAAGGATTTCACAGAAGTGAGTGGGTGATAAAAATAGATGAAATTCATTGTTGGTAAACGTGAAGTCAGGTGCATGAACTCTGTGCTCTTTATTTTATTTTATTTTATTTTATTTTATTTTATTTTATTTTATTTTATTATTATTTTTATTTTTTTAAAAGAGAGATGAGATTCACAAGGGGTAGCTCTCAAAATGTATAAACTTGAGGTTCAGTAGTTCTGAAAAAGTGATTATATTTTTGAAGGAATTGAGAGGATGTCTGCAAAGGAGTGTTGTGAGTAGTTCTGCAGTTGTGCTTTTACCCTATTTGAAAAACAGCAGTCTAGAATTTTAAAAAATAAAACAATTGAATGACTTCGATAGAAGGAGAAATTAATTGGGTTCTAAAGCTTGGAAAGAGACAACTGGGAGGGGATGTGATAAGTAAAAAATTATGAGCAGTGTGGAGAAAGTGAATGGGAACCTAGTTAAATTACAAGATGGCAGGCTTAAAATGAACACAAGGAAGTAGTTTTTTAACTGCGTAATTAAATTGTTGAATTCATAAATTCATTGCCACAAGGTATTATAGAATCCCAAAATTGTCGTGGCTTAAAAAAGCATAGGAGAAGATCATGGAGGTGAGGTTTATCTGTAGCAATAAAACACAGTTGTCTAGTTGTAACCTAAGGCTAAATTTTAGGTGTGTTGGAGAGAAAACTAAGTAGGGGCTTTCCTTAAGAATTCAATACTTGCCTTTTTAGAGAGTACTTGATCTCTCTACAGATCCCTATTCTTAAGTTTTTGTGTGTAGACAGGCTGATAAAAGTATCTCAGTTATGGTACGACATACTGTGTAACAGTGTATTACCACAGGGAAAAAAAGTCACTGAATCTTGAAAAAATTGATGTTAGCATATAAAAGAGTACCTGGTGTAAAATCAGGATGGAAAAATTTGAGCTTTAATTGCTTATGCTTGTAAAGGTAAGTAGGCTGTAAATCTGTAGAATTATTTTCAAAAGTATATAACCTCTGTGATATTAATTTTGATTTGTAATTTATTGGTCAACCAAATATTAATATTTCACAGTGAATTTTTATAAAAATAAGATATTTACAAATTTTGTTCTATCTGGGCAGTCAATCTGATGTTGTTCAGATTTTTTTTTCCTCTATTTAAATATCTTTATTTTGTTGATACTTTTAAACCTGCTTCTTTGAATTACGGTCTTTTGTGCTCTAGTTGTTGAGATCAACATTCAAAGAGGCCCTGAGGATGAGCAGAGGCTGGAGCCCCTCTGCTCTGGAGCCAGGCTGGGGGTGTTGGGCCTGGAGAGCAGAAGGCTCCGGGGAGACCTCCCAGTGGCCTGCCCAGGCCTGAGGGTCTGCAGGAGAGCTGGGGAGGGTCTCTGTGTCAGGGGCAGGGACAGGACAGGGGGGCGGCTTTAAACTCAAAGAGGACACCTTTAGATTAGACATTAGGGAGAAATTTGTCACGATGAGGGCAGCAAGGCCCTGGTGCAGGCTGCCCCGAGGAGCTGTGGGTGCCCCATCCCTGTCAGTGCCCAAGGCCAGGCTGGATGGGGCTGGGGGCAGCCTGGGCTGTTGGGAGGTGTCCCTGCCCATGGCAGGGGACTGGAAACATGATCTTTAAGGTCCCGTCCAACCCAAACCTTTCTGTGATTCTGTCACTCTGGAAAACAATGGCTTAATTAACTCCTTTTCTAAAGGAAGTAGCCCTGTAGAAAGCTATGTGATTACCCATGATATTAAAGCAATTAAAATCCTATTCATTTGTCTGAAATGAGTGACTTTTGAGAGAGATTCACTTACGTATTTACTATTACTGTACTTTTCTAAAAGTATGCTAAATGAAACCCTTTAGGAATAAAATCAGTTCCGTTCCATCCTTAGGTAATATTAAAATGAAGCCTTAAGGTGTGCTTACTAATAAAAAAAAGCTCCAACAAAATTTCAAAATACAATAATGTAGCTGATAATTTACAACAAAAAATATAATTCATAATAATTGTTATCATGATAGGCAAAATAAACGGAAACCATAATGTGCATATCTGCTTTTAAACACTTATTTGAGATTTTATTTCATTTTTAATTCCGGTTTTTAATCCAGCGTTTATCATCTTAAATTTCAGCCATGCTTTTACGTATGCCTGAGGGTGAACTTTATACATCTCTTTATAGATTAGAAACACAAAATGTTATCACACTGCCATCTGGACTGATTTATCCTTATATTGTCACAGATTTATGATGATTATATTCAAGCACTTAATGTTTTCTTTTTCAAACATTTCAACACAGTAGACTAGTAAATCAGAACTTCCTTTGGAAAGATTGATTGGTGCAAATGTATCTAATCACATCTGAAGTATTTTCAGAACTCTATTCAAAAGCGTCGATTCCTTTTTTTGTATTACAGAAGGACCACACATATTGTATGTGGTTCTTTAATGGCTGCATAAAACTCAGCCCTGTTTTCCCTGAATACTGATTATTTCCAGAGGTAGTAGGTAAAAATTTCTAACTTCCCCTTCCCCTTTCTCATCTATTAAGGAGTTGTGAGGTAGGAGATTTTTGGCCTGGCTGTTGGTTTTTGCCTTGACATGTGATTATTGAAAGCCTATGCCTGTATCTGTATGATAACAACGTAATTCGAGGTGCTTTTCCTATTTCATAGATGTATAGATTTCATCTATGATAAGGCATCCTTAGATGCTTAATTGTGGATTTATTTTTCTCCTGCTACTCTCCACCCCCAAAATCAGTGTTTTACAGTGATCTGATTTTTTTATTTTTATTTTTTCCAAGTGACACTGAAAATTCAGGTCAGCAGTTCAGTAACATCTTTTTATGCATTCAGAAATGCCTTTACTGGGATGAAATTTTAGGTTTATGACAACTTCTGGGCATAGTCTAAGTATTGTGCATATATGTTTATCTGTAGATTCTGCAAAAGCAGACTGGCATCATGATGTGTCCGCTCAGGTCCAGTGTGCAGTAGACATTTGAGGTGAAACTACTATATATATATTTTTAAATGAAAATAACATTTCTCTCAATGCATAGACTTGATTCAAGCAGCTGGTGTTACTGAAAGAAAATAACAAAACCAACACATTCCTTTGTTAAATAACAAATTAATTTTGATCTTGTCGGATGCCAGGTACATTTGCTATTTGTTTAATTGTTGTAGCAGTGTGCATCTTTTGAAAGCACAGAAAACTGATGACACGGTAGCCAGAGGTACATGCTAAAAGCCTGGAATATGGGTTGAGCAAAACAAGTTAGAATAATTCATTGCATCATGGCATCATTAGTTGTTTCAATAAATATAAAATATATGTATGTGTATATATATATTTTTTTCCAGTAGTAATATAGAAATAACTTTGTTAAAATGTGAACAAAGTCCTTTATCAGCAGGAATTTATTTCTTGTTATAAAAAACTAACGTCATGTCTCTTGTTTGTGTATTTCAGCATTTTGTCTTTCACAGTGGCCAGAATTCATTGCTTTGGGGAAAAAAAGTATAAGAACTGTGAAAGAGGACAGCTGTGCAATAGTGTGCTCATATGGAGGAAAAAAAAAAAAAAAGGCAAAAAAAACCCCAACCATCACTGATCAGAGTTCCTTGAAATACCAGCATATTTTGTAAGATATACATAACAGGAATTGAGGAATTCTTTTAGTTCAGCTTTAACTTTTGATATTGTGTTTGTATTATGGCCATCACCACGTGTTTTAAAGCAAGATGAGCGAAAACATGAAGTAGATATATGGGATAATCAGTTTTTCAAATAAGTTCTTGTTGAAATCCTTAATATTTAGTTAAATTTTTAAACCTCAGATCATGGGGTTTGTATTTCTTTCAAAGCATGTTTGATTACTACCTCTCAAGAATCGAAGACTTGTTTGAATACTGCCAGATTTGTTGACCATGTAGGCATACAGTTATAAGACCATTGAACAAAATATTCAATTAACTTGTTTTTCTGGATATTTGAGTTATCTTTCTGTCTTTTCCAAAAGTTCCTGCTCACTTCTTTTCTGCTTTGATCTGGCAAGGGAATTGGATCACAGCTGATTTAAGGCCCAATAGTTTACCCAGTAGTTTGTTTTTACAAAACTTCTACTCCCTTTACCCATGGGCCCTTTTCAGCAGAATTTGACAAAATTACGAGGGATGGAACTGTTAGATGGCTGGGCAGAATCCTAAGTGCATGAGCCTTGTTTCTGTACGCAAGAAGCAGTGCTGGAAAGGGATACTCAGATGCTGGTATACTCATCTTTCCTTTTCAAATAGCAACTGTACTTATTATTGATAGATATTACGCTTGAAGGGAAATGAGCAGACATTTTGGTCTCCCATCTTTTATTTTCCTTGTTTGTCTTCAACATCAGCTGCACTTGAGTTATACAATATAAGAACACTTCTGTGCAAAGTTTATTTTGTTCAACTAGTAGATAATCCAAGAGATATGGGCTACATCCATGAGAAGAAAGGAAATGAGTGTGTCCATTCTTGGGAACTGAAGAGGCCCTACGATGGCTTTCTGCTTTCCGTCAGGGCCATCACATGCAGGAGACGTGTTATATCATATCTCATAGTTCTTGTGACACTCTCGAAAGATCCTGCAGTGACAAAGGGAATAGGTCTGTAACCCCTCTCCTGTTGGCCTGTGGCACTTAAGTCTAATGTTGACTTAATGATTCGGTATTTTACTTGCCACACAGGTATGTTCTCTCAGATGTTTCAGATTGGCTATTGCCAAATGAAAGACTTTCCTTAAAGACCTATGCTGTTTCCAGTAATTAAAATTACCCACAGGTCAACAGGTTTTGTTGTGAATTCCAACAGAAACGTCTTCTAATAGCAGGGCTGAGCTCAATCTTTGGATGAAGAGAATAGTTTTAATGTATTTCTCCTCTTCTGTAACTCAGAATGCTTTAAACCTCTGGAGTTGCAGTTTCAGGGGAGCACTTTTAGTTCCAAGACCTTTTAGGTCTGTCGGTGAGGGCTGTTTTCTCTGCCTTCAGTTTTGAGGAAAGCACGCATCTGAACCTTGCCAGTTTTCATTACAGCATCCCCTAGATAGGATGGGTCTCACTGAAGTGCATGTCCCACCTGGTAGGGAACCTCTCAGTGGTGGCAGAGACTTTTATTGCAAATCTGAGTAGATCTTGTTTTCATTTCTCGTGTTTTCTTCCTGTTCATTTATGGCTAAATAGTTGTTGCAAGAGGAATTCATTTCATTTCAGGTCTTCATTGTAAAGGTACACATCAGAAATAGCATAACCTCTTTTTTTTTTTTTTTTAATTATTTTTTCCTTTTTTTTTTTTGTGTTTGTTTTTCTATAGGCAGCAGAGAGAAGTAAGCAATTACAGTAGAAGATTAAATTTAAAATATTTGTCCTAAAATCAGCCAGATGACTCCAAACATGCTTGTGTCCACAGCCTGTTTGGGAAGCATGGGTTGACTTGGATGTCTGTTTTTGTCCCGTGGATTTGTTTCGTACTCTTAACCTGATGGGGAGCCAAGCCGTTAGGTGCAGTCAGGTGCTTGGGTGCTCCTGTGAGAAGCTGTGTTGCAGGCATGCTGCAGGATGTGCTGACACTGTGTCACTGGGACAGGTCTGAGAAGTACTCTGTACCACGTGTGAATGGTGAGAAATAGTGGTATTGCTGACATTGAAGCTTCTCTTCTACGATGTGTACCTGCACCTAATTCTCAGATATATATGTATATATTTTTTTCTTAGCATACATCCACTTTTTCATATTTCAGTTCAAATTAACTGTATTCTTCCATTACAATTCTGTGTGATGTTTGTGTTACTAAAAGGTCTCAAATCAGCACAGCTAAGAATTTTTGTTTTTCTTTGCATGTCATCTTTTTTTTTCCTTCCTTCAGCAATTAAGAAAAACAAAGACAGACACAAAAAAAATCCTATCCATCAATGCTAAGGTCTCTTTTGCATTCATCGTGTTTCATCTGTGAAACAGATCCTGCAAACATTTTTTAAAAACAACATCTTGGCTTGTGGAAATGATTCAGTGAGGCTTGGCTTTGGTAGGATAATGTACTGTAGGTATTACTGTTGCCACAATGGAGAAACTAGACCTGATTTCCAGTACTTTAATGTGTCTTACTGGAATTTATGATTTTGGTATCACACCCTACATTCTTTGAAATCTGGGGAGGATCTTAATGGTAGTGACAACAAATATTTTAATTAGAACACGTTCTTCTTGAGATAAGAAGTGTGAGCTTAACTTTACCTCTTAGCTAAAACAAAAACAATAACAAAAACAAAAAACAACCATTCTACCTTTCCTCTTAAACCTCTCCCCTCTTTTTGACTGTTGACAATGTATTCCCTATTTCCCAGGCTTGTGATTTAGATGTCATCTTCAATTTCACTGTTGCGAAGATTTACTTCAGGGCAATTATGGCATGTCTTCCTGTTAAACAATTTGCAAGATAACAGTATATTCTTCAAACTGCTAAGTCTAATTTTAATGCCACATGGTTTATTTTAATTAACTCTGAAGGAAGTAGGTTTCTTTTCCTTTGACATGTGAACTCTTTGAAAATGTGTCTACACAGTTTTTGATTACCCTGTGATTGAAGCATGTAGGTAATCTGTGCTAATATATCTTATTGTCCGTTTAAGGAGGAAAGAGAATAGGACGTAAAATAAAATACATAATCTAGGTCAATTATCTGTGGATAAACTTAAAAACAAATGTCTTTTTTGGGGGGTAAGTTTTTTTTTTTTTTTTTTTTTTCCTGATTTGCTATTGAAATTTGAATTTCGAGTTACGTGCATAGTCATCATGGTATTGATTGAAAGAGTGAATAAGAAATGCAGAAATTTTACTGCTTCTGGGAAAGAAGAAAACAGTTGATGTCAAACATTTTGTCCTTTCAGGTAGAACTTAAAGAAGCAGTAATACAAATGGGTCCTGCTTCTAGACTCTAAGGAATATTTGTTGAAAGTCTGTATTGAGACAGTTAATGAACTTTATCAGCAGACTTGCCTTCTGTTTGGTGGAAGGACTCTGCTCAGTCATTCTCAGCCAAAGCTGAGAGCAATCACTACAGTCTGCTGCTTAAAAGGGCAGATTATTTTTTTTATTATTATTATTATTTTTTTTTCCTCTAAAGAGGAGGTTCATGTGGACTGAATTCCCTTTTACAAAATGGGCATGTTTCCCAGGGAAAACACGATACCTCTTCACTAATCAGGATGGAGCCTTATCCTGCAATAGGACCTACATTTTGGTCTTTTCGCCACATCATTGCTGTTTTCTACATGGACAAAAATAGATATAGAGTAAACCAACCCAAAAAGTCAATTATAGGGTTTTATACTGATGTACTGTGAAAAATTTGGTCATGTTTTTCATTATACAGAATGTTCTTTCCGAAGACATAAACAGAAAAAAGCACATATGTTTGATTTTAAAAATAACTTTGCTTAGCTGTTTAAAAATGCTGGAGACGTTTTGGATAGTTCTAAATGATCAGCATCATAATTATATGATAAAACTTCTGTGTAAAGACCTATCTGGTTTATAATTATTTAACTGTTGGGACTTTGGGGTTCAAGAGGTATAGTTTGAAAATCTTCTCATACATATCTGAAAAGTCTGGGGTATTCATCTTCCTCTCCTCTCTAATCAGGAAGTAACTGTTAAATCCGTGATGTCAGTTTAGGGGGAATGATTTAATTTAAGAAGTATTTACATGTGAAAGAAATATTGGAATGAATGAAAACAGTTTGGTCCACTGATATTTAAACCAGTGATTATCCTAAGATAGCATAGTGTAGGAGAGATCTTGAAGTAATAACTACAATCATAGTATTAAAGCAATAACAATTAATATGTAATAATAGAAGTATAAATGAAAGCCGTGTTCTTCAGTTGTGGGTACCTGAAGTAGAGTAGTAGATAAATATGTATTTGGGCATCTACAGAAGTGCAGTAAGGCATAGGTGCAGAGCTCTGGCACTGTAGTTTTCATTGCAAATTGGAAATGACTGCGCTTTTGCAAATGAGTCCAAATTCATCAAAGTTTCTAGATATGGGCACGTATTTGAAAAATAAGAAGGATTTAAAGATGGTAACAGCTCCATAAGCAATTACTCTTTGCAGAATAAATTCTGCTTTTTTTTTTTTTTTTTTCATATTTTTTAATTTATATCGGTAGATTTAATACTTGCTAGATGTAATTTGGGCCTGATCCAGTTGCTGATAAATTTAGCAGAAACCTTTGGAACCTTCTACTTGTTTATTTATTAATTGTTAACACGGTTTCTGGCTGAATTTTCTTTTTGATTTGCTTGACGCTGACATTAAGCGAACAGTTTACTTAGGTGTATATGAAAACGCTTTGCTTTAACCTTATTTTTTTAAGAAAAACAGAATCATAAAAATTACTATTCTTTGAGATTAATTATGACATACAACAAAATTATCAAATCCCTAACGTAATAATAGAGATACTGCTGAGCCGATGGCTGTTTTTTATAATTTCCAAGCAGTCTATTTTCAGTTTTCAAATGCTTTCTCTTTCCAGAGTGATGACCACAGCCGAAGAGTACCATTACATGGCAGCAGTTCTTTTTGCTTGTGTTGAGTTGGTCTCCTCCTCTCTGTTGTCACTCTGCATCGTCCTTTTTATTTCTCCACAGAAAACAGACCCTACCACCACCTTTTCATTCAGTTGCCGTATTTATGAGGTGCTTCCTCTCCGTCTCCTTTACGTGTTCTGGGTAACCCAATATATATTTCCTCTTGCTTATTTCCTCTCTACAGCTTGATTTCCCCAAGCGGTGCCATATTTCACTTCCTTGAGCCTCAGTGTTGCATTCATTCTAAAGGTCTTCTAATTAATCCTTGCATCTCTCAGGCTTCTTTATGCTCTAGCTCAGTCATTGGACATTTCTTCCAATTCTTCCAATTCATACATTTTTAAGGATAAAAACATATTTCAGCTTATCTGGCCTAACCTATTAATAATAGTTATTGTTGTTATAAAGTGTTTCCAAGAATGTTAGCAAATGTTTGACTAAAACTTTTCTTCCAAAATGGAATACAGACTTGATTTAAAATTCGAAAAGCTAGTGAATCTACCACATCTCTTATATTCTGTTTAACTAATTAATCCCTTAATTAAACAGCAGCTGTATTTGAGTGTGTCTGGTGTTGATTTCCAACCACTTTGGCTTACTCTTACTCTTACTCTCTTGTGCATCTTTCTTCAGGAAATATACCTTTCTTAGGATATTGAGTCACCTCCTGGTCTCTTGTTTTTTCTTTTTTCTTTCTTTTTTCTTTCTTTTTTCTTTCTTTTTTTTCTTTTTTTCCTAAGCTAGACAATTTGGATTTCCTCTGTCTTTTGCTATAAATATATCTTCTAGTCAATAGCTTGCTTCTCTTCTCTTGTTTTAAAATTGGATCCTGTGACTGGGCACACGATTTTAAGATCAGTATCATAAATGAGGCATAGAGAGGTGAAATAACTTTCCACTGTTACATCTGGTGATCTCATCAAACATTTTGGGCTCACTATTGTACTGGGTATTCCTATTAAATTGTCTGTCTGCTCTAAATCTTAAATTCTTCTAATTGTTGTCTTTGAGCATATTGTCCATTTCTGCAAGTACGGCGTGATTATTATTATTATTTTTTTCTGAAATATGTAACATTCCTTTGGGACCTGTATCAAATTGTATTTTATTTGAGTGGACTCCTGCTCTTCAGGTAATCCAGATGACTTATTTTTTGTGCTGGAACCAGCTGGGGGTCAGGGGAAGGCGAGGGGGTGAGAGGCTCTGCGGTTGCTGGGCTGTTGGCAGGGGTGAGTCCATCACAGCTCTTTAAGATTTTCCTTTTTGTCAGCTCATAATCTTTGGCTGAGGTTTATAGACTTGTGTAGATGAAGCAGGATGAGAGAGATGATCCAGGACAGAATCTGAAGGCAAGAGCTGAAGAACAGAAAGGAAAGCCAAACGGACGGGAAGAGTTGAGTAAGACGTAACAGGAAGAGGAGAAGGTAAAAAAAGGAAAGGTGAGGAAAGGAAAGGGAGATCCAAGAACAGCCAAAGTTGCTTTGTTCTTCACCAGAAAAGGACCAGAATGTGATGAGGTGGTCTCAGTTGTGTGGTGCTCCAAAATCTAGTGTTAACACCTATCTAGTTAATTAGGTTGTTTGTCTCAGAAGCAGAACAGGATGAGAGGTCCTTGTGATCAAGGTAGTGCAGGAGTTCTGAAGGCAAAATAAATTACTCTTATGTATGCCTATATATACAGCATTTGGGTTTAATGGAATCAAACTGTGGTTACAATAAAAGGAACTTTGTTTACATTCTCAGGATACATTTTTGTAGCTAAATCTGAGTAATATTTCTTTTACAGGGAACCTCCCATACTTTAAGCCAGGGCCAGCAATGGAACAGAACAACAACAACAAAAAAAAAGTGTGTGACTAAAGTATTCATGAAATTCACTGAATTCACTGTCAAGTATGTGCTCAGCTCTTGTAAATTTCCATAACGCTTACAGTTTTGATCACAGCTTCATTCAGTAATACGGTGAGTTATTCTGACCACCTGCCTTGATAACAACGTCAGAATTTCTTACAGGAAAAGAAAATGTTTTCATTTTTCTGTTTGCTCAAGAAGGTCAACACATCTTTATTTTTTGTTCATGTGAACGAATACATTTCTTGGTGGCCGGAAACTAAACCTCAGATAGTGTCTGGCTTAGAATAAATTTATATTATTGTAAAAGTGAGAGGATGCATTCTGATCATGAGCATGTCATAGCTCACATTTTTGTGTAAAGGCATGTAATAACTGATGTCAGTGGAAGGTCAGAGCAAAAACAGGTGTAAGGCAAGCTTGTAGAGAAAAGACCTTTTGCAATGGCCCCTTGCTGTAAAAAAGTGTTCTTATAAAGAAGTGAATACAAGGAGAGTAAAATGAGTTTCTGTAAGAGTTACAGATGGCTTTCTTCTCCTTGCTATGGGAAAGTTTGCTCACTTGTGATCTTTCCTGAGAAACATAGTTTTAAGGCATCATCTCCTCCTGTATTTTCTGAGCTCAGGCCTTTTTTTTTTTTTTTTTTTTTTTTTCCTGATTTTTGAGATTCCTATATAATGTCACAAAGAAATTATTTGTCATTTTTTTTTCTAGTGTGGAGCATTCCTGGCTTTGTAAGGAGATACTGCATGTGAGCACCACTGGCCCTGTTTCTTTTCTGAACATCTTGGGTTTGTGGTATAGACCAGAACACAGATGTGTGGGTCTGTGAAGATGAAAAAAGCATCCTGCTACTGTCCAAAAGTAAGATGAGCTAAAAGTAATGGATCTAGGCAAGTGAATTCAAGTACAAGCAAAATACAAAGCTTTCTTGGTTAGCCTGACAACTTTTGGGTTCAGCACACTGGTAATCAACGACAATTTTCCTTAGAGATTTGTTTAAAAAGGGGTCCAGGCAAGAATTTTCCTGTGTAAGGAGAAATAATGAAGTAACTTTGCAAATGTTGATCACATTTCTTGTTAGATATTTGATCAGCTTTATATCGGAGTTCATCTTTTCGTTATTTTTTTAATATTTTCTTCCTGTGGTATCTTGTTGCTAATTGTTTTGTCTTTAATCTTAAACCTGTTCTACTGGTGCTTTGCTTGGGGAGAGTTTTTTTCTTTTCTTTCTTCTTCACAAAGAAAGGTCCAAGGATAGGAACCCCTCTAACCGTCAATAAAGTAATTGTTGCATTTTCTTTTTACTCACAGGAATCAGGAAGATCTCTTTGCTTTGCTACCCCTTTAAAAAAAGGTCTTGGATGAATTGTACTGCAGGTACCAGGAAGAAATTTAGGATATGTGCTACCTCAGCTAAAATTACTGTGTTCATTACAGCTTTGTGTCTTCCTATTTCCTGTGGTCCTTGAGATGCGTAGCTCCAAAAGTCTCCTCTTTGACCTTTAGGGTTCACTTCAGGTCTTAGGAGGAGCCAGAAGATCAGGAAAAGTGTTCCTTTGTCTTGCTTTGTCTTTGATTTCAGCTTTAGCCAGCAATGAGACCCAACTGGTGGATGCCTGGGGCAGCCCCATGGCTGCAGCCAGTACTGAAAGCCGTGCCCTGCTGCTTGTGCTCTGTCGTGATGCCTTGCATGTCGTCCAGCTTGAACATAGTGTTCTTTGGGACGTAACAGCTCCAGAGCGAGTGAAGCCTTCTTTTCCTGTACTCTTGAGGAGGTCTTCCTGTCTTCTTTTGGTTCCTTGGGATGTGCCATTGGGCAAGAGTCTGTTAGTCCATGCCTCTGTGTTTTGCCGTCTGATCTGACATCTCTGCAAGGTCATACAGCTTATTTTAGGATAAAGTGAATTACTTGAGTTGCTTATCTTTTCTCTGCTGACAGTGTAGGACAATTAACATTTAGTATATATACAGACATACAGGCTTGTGACATTTATCTGTCGGAGTTTGGGCAGGTGACCCAAAGCATGAAAATAGCGTAATGCCTGCCTCAGTGCTCAGAGTTCTGTTACTGGATCTTCTTCTTTTTTTTCCTTTTTCCTTTTTTTTTTTTTTTTTTTTTTTTTTTGCCAAGCTGCTGATTTTTAGTTTTAAACTGAATTGTACAGGGACTTAACTTTGTTTGGGTCTTTTACCTCTTTAGTAAAACATTAATGAGATTGTGGTTTGCTATTACGAATAGGCAGGCAGATAAACAATATGATAATATAAACCTGCGTACGGTCTAGTTTCATAAAAAAATAAGGTAAAGATGTTAAAGGTGTAGCCCAGTGCTGATCTTGAGTGTGAATGCATGAGCAAATTGTAGACCAATCTGGAAAGACCTTAACATTTGGAAACATCAGCTATGTAGGTAGAAGAATTTTTCCAAAGAGTTTTGGACAGGAGATACTCATCTTCATCTTGAGTGACAAGCAGCATGACCCCTGAAACGTATTTGATAGCTAAGTACCATCAGACTGGAAAGAGAACTATTTGTCTGCATAGTGGAATCAATTTGGAGCAGTATCTGAGTTTGAGTTACAACTTAATTTTTCACTGAAGAGAAACTCTAAAAATTTGCTGAGATCTATTTTGCAATGAAGTTGATGGTCACCTCCTTGAAGAACAGTGCAGGTAATTAATGTAGCAGACTGAAATTTCATCCACAAATACTTCACTGGGAATGGTCTTTCAATTAATCTTGTAAGAGTTCTTCACTTTTTTGAGGAAAAATAGAAAGGTAAATATATAGTTACTTAACTTTTTTCTTTGAGTAAATATTAATTGACAAAGTTAGTTGACTTTTCCCTCACGAAAAGCTAGGTAACAATGGTATGCCTTCTTCCCGAATGCATGACTGGTGGGTAGGTGCTGGATACACTATGCTAAGAAATACTATAAACAGAAGGGCTCTTGATTTCAGAATATGTATTCTGTTGTTTGCCTCATGCAAAAGGCATGCTTTTCTTTTCTTGAAGAAAATGTTTGAGTAACATGCCAGAAAAAATGGTGTTATTAATTGTCTATAAACCCAACATCCCTTCAAGAATTTTATTGTTGACACTTTCAAGGAGGTAAGTAAGGCTTGTCAGCCAGTTAGTTCATTGCACCCTGAACTGTATTTACTTAATGCAGTTCGAGAACCTACTTGGCTACTACAAAATATATAGCATCGTTCCACACCAGTGGTGATTCTTTCAGTTTTCAGCATTAGTTTTCTTGTATGTGCTACTGTCTTTCCAATATTTTGGAAAAAAAAAAGAGGCAGATTTCTATCCATGCACCATTTTATGTTTCAGAGTTACCTACCTATCCTTTAGTGCCTTTGCCAGTGACTCTATGCCTGCTGAGCAAGTGGCCGATGAATTCCACCAAGGGAACATCAGGTATCTTCTAGTGGTGGCATCTAATTAATACTCAACATTTCTGTTAGCAGTTGATCTGAGAAAAACTCAAACAATATTTCAGGTGAATAAATGGGGCATTAGGAGGAAATGATCCACTGAATGAGAAGTGCATATAGGAATGGAAGAGAAAATAAATGCCACCAAGACTTAATGATATTTTAGAAGAGGTAAAGAGGGAGAAAGTGATATTCGTCCTGTTATTTCTTCATGCAGTCACTTGCTCACTTCTGATTTATACACCTGCACACTTCTGTATGCCCGATGAATGTATTGGGGAGTTTGTACACTTAGAAATGGTCTGATTCCCTTCCATACTCATCTTTTTCAGCAAATCCATTTTTATCCAATGTGTCTTAGGAACAGTCTATTTACTCTATCTGCCCGACAGCTGCTACTTGATTTCTGGTAAACACCTTTCTCCCGTGTTCCTGAGGGATTATCACTTTTGCACTGCTCTCTGACAGCTTTTCTGGGAGTGTAGGGCCCCTTCAGGGCCTAGCTCTGAGGTTTGCACTTGGAGCCGTTATCCTCTGCTCTACTGCACCTAAGAAAGTGCTGACACATGTACAAGAGTTGTCTTTACTTTTTTTTTTTTTTTTTTTAATTAATATATATTTTTTGCTTGAGCACTTAATATAGAAAGTATTTCATCACATTTTGTTTTTTTGATATGCCCAATTTCTGCCTGAATCAGGAAAGGCAGGATCCAGAGGCAGTATTTCAGCTTATGCTCTGCTCATCAGGAGCAGGCTGCAGGGGGCACACATCCTATTTTGACTGTCCTCAAGGAGTGAAGCTGTAGAGCTTAGGGATATGGTTTAGTGGAGGACTTGTTAGTATTAGGTCAGAGGTTGTACTCGGTGATCTTGGAGGTCTCTTCCAACCTAGACGATTCTGTGATTCTGTGAAGATATCCCAGCCGGTGGAGCAGCAGATGCTATGCCTTGCACCTGTCAGCCCAGGGCCTTCTGTGCTGTGCAGTGCCTGTGCTGGCGCTTTGCTGGTGCTTTGCTGGCATCCAGTAAGGGACCCCAGAATTATAGAAGCACAGAATCATTCAGGTTGGAAGAGACCTCCAAGATTATCTGGTCCAACCATCACCCTACCACCAATGTCACCCACTAAACCATGTCCCAAAGCACCACATCCAACCTTTCCTTGAACACCCCCAGGGACGGTGACTCCACCACCTCCCTGGGCAACCCGTCCCAATGCCTGACTGCTCTTTCTGAGAAGAAATGTCTCCTCTTTTCCAACCTAAACCTCCCCTGGCACAACTTGAGGCCATTCCCTCTTGTCCTGCCCTTGTTCCTCAGCAGCAGTGGACACAACAAACATGTAGCTTAGCCCTGTCATGTCCTGGGGATAAACCAGGCTCTTTTCCACCAGCAGCTGTAGCAAAGTCTCCACACTGCCTTTTGCCTTCCAAACTAGAAACAAGCTTGTTTCACAAGGGTGAAAAGGGTACACGATTTACTTACCACAACATTACGTGAGGTACGGGTTGATTAATAGCAAAGCCCTTGGGTGGCAGCTGTTGACCACTAACGTTGCAACATACTTATTATGCAAGAGCACAAGGGAAGGAGGAAAATCTGGATGGTAGGAGCTCCTAGAGAGTTCCTAACAGCATGAAGCAAAGAGCATCTAATTCTCTTTCCATAACCAACATCAGAAAGGTTGCACTCCTTGTAGCCCTACCCTTGGACCAGCAGCGAGAAGTAGATCACTAATTTTAGACTAGGTGCACTATTGGCCCTTGCACCACCTTTGAATGCGCAATCTGGTGAGAAAAAAATCATCCTTTGTGTAAAGGAAAGCATAAACTACTCTACTGAGATTTATATTTGACAGTTCTGTACATACCCGGAAATACCTTTTATCCTTTGAAGTTTTAAGACCTCTAGGCCAAGCAGGAGAATGCTTTTCCCTTTAAAGCCGGTGTATCTTTACATCTTGTCCCAGTGATGTACTTCTAGTTGACACGAATATTTTTCCTTTTGGTTTTTTGGATTCATAGATAAAACTTTTTGGATTAACTGTGCCCTAAGACTTTCAGAAAGTCATTGCTAATTTAAGGAAGGCGGTATTAAATATTTATATTTATCCTGAAGAGCTTTTGATCGTTGCTCCATCCCACTCCATCTCAGAAGCCAGCATTTTTCTCCCGTCTGTATCAACAATCCCAACTTCTTAGAAGTTGGAGATCATAAATAAGTATTTAAAGATATCTTAAATCTATTTAGTTCCACAGATTGCTCTCTCTATTACCCTCCTCCATGCCACACACATGCACGCAAAGGCAGAGCTTGGTGGCCCCATAAAAACTCAGTATTGACCCTAAGGCCCTCTGAAAACCCACTTTGAAATCTTGGTTTTATTTTCTTCAAGTTTTTAATGGTTAAAGTTCATATTCACAAGTATTTAAAAGGTGTGGATCGGCACCTTTTTTGCAGTGTTATTTAAAGTTTTTGGTGTTCTCAAATCTGCTCTGAGTATTTTTTTTTCATTGGGTTAGTTTTAGTGGGATTTTTTTTTCTTTAATCAAAAAGTATTTCTTTGTTCTCATGTCTAAATCTTGAAAATTCCCAGGAGAGGAATTTTCACATTCTGGAGTTTAGGACAGAGTTTTGCAAGACGCCTACTGTGTTTGGCTATTTCGATCTCAATAACAAGGGCTTTATGTCTACTAAACCACTATTTCTACGTTTTTATGGAATTGGGCAGTGCCCAGTTCCATAAAAAGCCATTGTACCATAGTTGTAGCGGCTCCATTTCTGCATATCATCTATGCGAAGCAGTCTGTAATCATTTGTAAAAACTTAAAAAACTGTCAATTTGAAACTGTGAATTAGTTTAGTATTTTCTGAATCACTGCTGAAATATTTTGAAAAGTAGCATCTTCAAGTACAGAATAGCATCTTGAAGCTTATATATATGTATATACACATAAATTTCTGTAGGTTGCATTAGCTATTTATTAATTTCTCATGTTTATGTTCTTTTCATCCTGAAGCCAGGAGCTTTTGATGTAAAAGTGGTAATGAAGGAAGGTTTTTGTGATGCTATTTCATTGCTGGGAAGTATATTAGGTAAAATTTGGTAGCTCAGCAGTGTCTTTGGCACCTGTCACATCTCAAAACTGTTCAGTGCTTTTTTTGAGCCAAGCGTCCATATTAATTTGGAGAGATGGTGTGATGCCACACATCTGTCCTAATTTCTGTCGCCCGTAAGTATTTTTAAGGCTGTAATTTCTAGCTTGATTTTGTTTGATTAAGGTTATTGTACAAGTCTATACAAAGCAAATCAATATTTTGGTGTGCCAATTTTGGAAAACATTATTTTGGAAATAGGGATTTGTGAACTGATTTTTCAGTGCTTTCCAGCTACAGTTGAAAAAAATATATTAAACTCAGTAGCATAGATACCTAGCAATGTTACCAGTGTTATGAGGACTGTTGTGTGCTGGATTTCCAGCAGTACAGAAGATAAATTTGTAGCTCATATGTGATAAAGAATAGTGTGAGAGAAATCACTAAGAATTTCTGAGGCTGTTAAAACTACACAAGAGAAAGCAAAGGGGTGGTTATGAAACTTGGTCTTAACACAAATGAAGTTTCTTCTGCAGCAGTTTTGTGTTTATTTTACAGTGCATATAAGAATATCAGCCTACGAACAGAAACTACTCATGTATCCAATAGTGGTTTTAAAAATATAATAAAAATGAGTCTGTTAAGCCCAATTTGTTCTTCAGCAAGATTTTTTTGTACATTACATGTGTAGTTTTGCAAGAATGAATTTCTTGTAAAATCCATTTTATAGAAGTTGGTTTCCTTTAGAAATGTTTTTGATCTGGTTTTATAAATGGTGTTAAGTATAAATGCAACATGTGTGGTACTGCGAAACACTCATGAAAGTTTCGGAGAGATTTTGATTTTTGAAGCGTTTGAATACTTGGAAAATCCTCCATGTGAATATCTCTCTGAGTATGTACTGAAATACATCTTATAAATCCAGGATCATGTGTTACATCTTGTAAGTCTGGGATGGCTGGAGATAGGGATTGTCAATGTTTGGTTGGTATCCTTGTACAAGACTTTAACTGATATTGGTCACTTTTGGCACTGCTCAAAGTGCTAAAAGTGCTCTGACCTGGTGGTCAGAGTTGAGCCGGGTACAGCGTATCTATCAGGAACCAAATAAATGTTGTTGAAGACAGTTTACTGTCTTGACTTTATTATATTGTCCATGGAATTCCATTATTATTACTATTTATTTGGTACTGTCTTAGTTTCAGGATTATTTAAATGCTGTTTGCTGGAAGAATTTTGAAATGGCAGAACTGAACTTGTTTTTTGTCTCTTAACTTCCAGTGTAACTGGAAGTGGAAACAATTCCATTGTTTCTATATTAAAAAGGAAAAGAAAAAAAAAAAAAAAAAGCACAAACCAAACAAGTGATTCAGCATTTGGTTGTGGAATGACACATTATCACCCAGACTACTAGCCATGCTGACTCTTGCAGTTGGCCTTGAGAAAGGTGCACGTTTCTGCTGAAATACTGTGTTGTGTGATTTTGCAAACTTAAAATTCTGTGATCATTGTCATCTTAGGTAAGACAGAATACATTAAAAAAAGTGGTAAGTGTTTTTTTTTTTTTTTTTTTTTTTTTTTTTTTTTTTTTTTTTTTTTTTCCCCCATAAATATGCCAAGTATTTGTCTGCATATAGCACAAAGTATCCATGCCAGCCTTCTGAAAGCATCCTGCTGAACTTAAGGAATTGGAGGGTATGCAATAAGCTTCAGTTATTATGGTGAATTTGCTAACTGTGTTTTTATCAAGTTAAATATTATTTAATTATTGCAGTTTTTGGAGGAGAATCAAATGAAGATAAAAGGACAGCTTTTATGTACCATCAGACGTAATACTTAGGACATTTAGAGAGCTCTACCTGTTAATGATGCATTCCTACATTTTTATGTCTGTTTATACTTTGTACCTGTTGAAGATACTGCTGTTTAAACACAGATATGCTATTGAAAGTTACTTTGGATCTTTTTGATCTAAGGTGAGCTAACACCAAATATGCTTTGTTTTTTTCTTTCATCTCTTTTTCCCTTTGTGTCATAGGCAGCTGATAAATATCAGTGCTAACTGATAGAATTACAGCTGTTGGAAAAGGAAAAAAAAACTACACAGGAAAAATCTGAGCAGTTTCAAATATGGGAAAAGTGTATTTCTTATTGCGTGACTTCTACTGGAGGTACAAGTACTTGGCTTTGCATGACTGTTTTGGGGGACAAGGGTGTTATTGCATCTTGCTGATTAAAAAAAAAAAATCAAACACTTTTTTCATCTTTCAGTTGGATAGGCAATTTTTCCTTCAAGTCGGAGGAACAGTCATTCACTACTCAAGCAAAAAATGTGTTTGAGTTGAACACAGCCAATGAGAAATGAAAGCCACTGTCAGTCAAAGCATACTTAGTCATGCTTTCAGATTTCAGATGCAACCTCGGGTTTTTTCTCCTGCTACTGCCAGTTGATAGCAGAAATGGAAGAGGACTTGTTTTGGCCACAGGGAACACGAGGCCTGACGTCTGCCTGCTCTGAGGCAGACGTTGTTGGATAACCCATGGGCCAGAGTAACGAGAGCTCTCCTTTACTGGCAGCCAGTAGGGAAGGTGTTGAACAGGGCCAGATCCAGTACTGACCCCTGGGACACACTGCTCATTACTGGCCGTAAAGCAAAAACTGTGTTCCTCTGATGTGTACATACAGAAACACTTGTGCATTGGAGAGGGAATGTTCTTTTTGTCTGGTCTCCTTTCTTAATCTTTTTTAAAATTAAGTATCTATGCCTACTGCAATCCTGAATGGTCTGTATTCTTCTGTCGTCATGTTTTTCTTACATTTCTGTGTTTTACTGTGCTTGGTAAGTACTTTGGACCTTGTTGAAATAAATATGTTATTTAACCACCTTGCCTAGTACTTCCAAAATCTGTGGGAACTTTGAAAAATAAATCATTAAGACAATATATGCACTAAATTATCTTTTGGGGAAAAAAACTTCACATTTTTTTTGTACCACGTCTATGTGGGATCAAAAAAGAGTTGTGGTTGGAAGGAACCTCTGGAGATCATCTGGTCCGCTCAGCCTTTCCAGAGTATGGTCAGCTAGAGGAGGTTGCTCAGGGCTGCACCCAGCTGCGTTTAGAATAACTCCAAGGATGGAGACTATATAAAGCTCTCTTAGGGTGGTCAAACACTGGAACAGGTTGCTAACAGTAGAAGGTTTTTCTTTTTAAAGTATTTATGTTTAAGCACCTCACCATATTCAGCTCAAGATGAGTTTTGGCTCTCCTAACCTTATCTCTGCACACTTGGACAGTGACTGTACTCTTGGTTCACATGTTCCTGTTTCTACATCTTGTATGCTTCCTTTTTTTTTTTTTTTTTTTTTTTTGAGTAAAGTTAGGAGCTCCTTGCTCATCTGGGCAGGCTTCCTGCTGCCTCTGCTTTTTGTGCTTATTGGCATCAGCCATTATTGAGATTGGAGGCGGTGAAAATTAGCCAGCTTTCCTGAATCCCTCTTCTCTCCAGGATCGTCCCATGAGATGCCTCTGCAGTCTTGTGTCCCTGACAAAAAGATTGTGAGCATTATTCTTACATTCTTATTTTTGTCCCCAGTACATTTTTAGTTTTTTTCAGTTATAACTGGCAAGGTCTAAGCTTTCCTTGATTTTTTTTTTTTCTTTTCAATCATGAATAAGTTTCAGCTTGTTAAATTCATATTGTAAAACTAATGCTGTTTCCCAAGCCTTGGGGATATCCTGCCTGTGTAATTACAGGTTTATGCTGCAGCTATGCAGACGCGATTATTACCAATAGTATGAATAATTGCGCCACTTGGCTGGTTTGTGGTCAGGCACTGTCTAGTACCTAGGTATGGAACAGTTAAAATAAAAGAAAATAAAAGTTGCAGAAATGCCTGTAAGAATTGCTCCTGATGGCCAGTTCTGTTTTCTCTGTTTGTGAAGGTATAATGAGACTTAACTGACAATAAGTCCTCCAAGGTTACAACTCCTGGATTTTGTCCTAGGTACTGGAAAGAAGATAACGTGGAGGGGTTTCTATAATTTTGTTGTTAATTTGGAAGCAATCCTTTCCCAATTTGTCTAGAATAATTAATATAAGCAAATGCAAATAAAGGACCGTGTATCGTATATTGGAAGTTAATTCTGATTAAGAAGCTACACAGGAACAGAATTGGTGACTATATGAACATCAACACTGTTATTTGTTCCTTTACATTGTTCAGTGCTTTTTGTTATGCTTAAGAATTGATGCAGTCTCTTACCCATCCCTCAAACAGCACTTGATATCCTTACCTTAAAATATGTTGTTGTACCTGTTTTTCCATTTTCTTTTTTTTTTTTAATGACACCCCCCCCCAAAAAAAAAAAAAAAAAGGAAAAAGAGAAAAAAATGGGCTCTGTATAACATATCATGAACATGTATCTGGAAAGCTTTAAATTCTGAGGTTTGCTTTTATCTCTGTTAGAATCTGAGAGAGTAAAGAAAATTAGCAGTACTTGGAAATAGGATTAGTAGGAGTTAAGAGAGCTGTTGACTGTTAAAATGTGAAATATATAAAGTATCAGTTTTCATTGAAACTTTTGCAAGATACCTCATGTTTATAGGTACTTCTTTAGTGACATTTCAAACTGGGTAATTACTGTGAGGGGGTATATGGCCTTTTGGAAGACAATATTTATTTCCACATAAATTGTATGTTTAAATCACAGTGCTGTGTTTTCTGGCTAATCTAGTGGCAAGCCCAGCTGACTGGGGCCAAGAGAGAAATAGCATTTCCGGTATGGGAGCGCTAGTGTTAGCAAGGTGAAAATGTCTTTCTGACAGAAGTAACGGTTAGAGAAGGAGATTTTCAGAGAGAAAAGGAAAATAAATCAATCTGTATGAATACAAGTTCAAAATCTTGACATGTTGATAAACTGTCACTTGGACTGCATAGATTTGCGGCAAAGGTTTCTCTTTAAGTAGCTTTTATATGCATAGTTTTCCTTTCATGTTGTTTACCCTGTTTCATTAATTTTCAGCTGTCTTGCCTGTGTTCAGTTTCTCAGGGGTAAATGGCAAACACCAGTAAATGGTGTGTTATCCATGCAAGCTCCGTTACAGGTTCAGGGTAGTGGGGTGAATACCTGAATCCAAAAGACTATCAGAGAATGCGGCATTATGTATAAAATCAGATCTGAAAATCATTACAGAGTAAGGGTAAACATCCTTCAGAATATATGGTGTAATTATCCCAAAGGCCCATGTAGAATCACAGGACCATGGGACAGCTCAGGTTGGAAGGGACCTTGACAGGCCATCAGGTCCAGCCTTTCATGGAAGATGGAGCCCAGGCGAGGTTGTCTTGCACCCTGCCCAGTCACTTGTTGGAAACTGCCAAGGGCAGGGATGCCTCATCCAGCCTAGCCTTGAACACCTCCAGGGATGGGACATCTATGACTTCTCTGGGCAACCTGTTCCAGTGCCTCACCACCTTCTGAGTGAAGAATTTCCTCCTAACCTCTAATATAAATGTCCCCTCTCTTAATTTAAAACCATTCCCCTTGTCCTGTCATTATCTGACTGAGCAGAAAATCTCTCTCCATCTTTTTTATAAGCCCCCTCTAAGTACTGAAGAGCTGCAATAAGGTGAGGATGTCGGTTGGTCTTCCGTTTCCAACATCTTAGGAAGATGTCGAACACTGGGCCTGGTATTGATCCCTGGGAGATCCAGACTTCCAGCTTTGAGTAAAAACCACCTTCTGCATGTTGCCTGTAGGCCAACTTCCTACCCATCTTGCAGACCACCCATCCAGTTCAACCAAGCCTAAGATGTGGGAAACAGTGTTGAGAGCTTTGCTGCAGTCCATGCAAACAACATCCACCATTCTTCCCAGCTGGGCAGAAAGTATTCCTTTGCTGTAGGAAGTGATGGGGTTAGGCATGAATTGCCTTCTGTGAAAAATATTATGAACCCAGGATGTTTGTATCAACTATATTTCTTTATATATAATCTTTCAGACTGAGAAAAGCATAGGTAAATTAGTGAACGTGCAATTTCAGTAGGTTAGGGGCAGCTTAGCTTTGGAATAGTTCTGGTCCCATGGGAAAGTCCTGTGTTCTTTTCCAAGCATTTCCTTTTTGTAATGAAACCTGTACCTGTAGTGCTACCAAGAGCAATAGAAGGAGCTTTATTTATGAATTACTGTAAAGCATTGTATGCTCTTTTCCTCTTATTCTTACAAAATTTCTTCTCAGTGGATGAATTCCCTCATTTTCTGAAGAGCATTTGAGGAGGGGAAACAGAAAATTGGGATTTGCAGAAAAGTAGGAAGGAAAGATGGCAGCTAATAAAATGATGTTATCATGAAAACAAATGTAGTAGCAAGTAACCATCTTTTTAATCTTCATTTTTGTGGTAAAGTATTCAGTGTTTTAAGAGTAATGTGAAAATCTCTGTTACACATGAATGTTTAACTGATATGTGAACTCTAATGCTTTGGTTTGTGATTGGTCTCTAAAAATGGTAGCTTAAAAGCAAGTGTTCTAGAGTGGCAGATCACAAGTACGTGTTAAAGCTTAAAATGTTTTTCTTTGCCCTTAGTGGTGTTTTCTCATCAGTTTTATATATATCATTAGTTATTTTTGCTAAGGGTTCATTCAGTTTACCGCTTGGAGAGAACAGTGCTCTCAGAAATAACAGCCACTTTCTCATGACTCAATTTTGTTTCTTATTTTAAAAGTAATTTTAAGACTGAAGACATGCTAATGCCATGTGAGAGGAGAGACTGCTATTTTCTAGGTTCGTGTAAGCACAAGTAGAAGGCTAAATGAGGTCAATCACTTTGACTCAGGTTCCTGCTGTAGTTGACATAACCTGCTCCACAAGTGTGGAGAGTAAAGAGAAATAAGTTAACATAGATTAATTGTAGATTAGGTTTTATTTTTCAGTTTCTCACTTTAAAAACACATATTGATACAACAGGGTGCTAACGTATCCTTTATACTGGATTTTACTAGTATCTGGAAGGAATCACATATGTAATATGAAGAAATCTATTTAAGCTCTTTTTTTCCAAAACTTGATACCAAGTACTGTGAGTTGCTGGCACTGGAATTTATTCATTTTAATTATAACAGTTTTCAGTCCTGCAAAGTGTCATGTGCTCAGTGTGGTGCTCATTCACCGTACCTTTAACTCTCATCCGTGCCAGGTTGGAATCAAAATCTTGGGCATTTGCAGAGTAGTGCTGTTGCTTCTCTCTTGTCCCAGGCTGATGCATGGGTTCTGCACATGGGTCCTGCACTGTGGTCTCCATTCAGTACCTTTTCAAGTCATTGGTGTCCCACCACAGTCCTTTCTGTGTAGGGTGATCAGCAGCAAATGAGTTCAGCGAGTGGTTGTCCTAATGCTAACTCTGTCATGCAATGTGCTGACACATATTTTCTAGACAGGCAGTCCTTTTATTTGTGTCCATGTTTATGAACAAGAAGCTCATATCTTTAAGCATTCTCAACTTGGAATTTTGAGCTACCAGCTGCACCTGTAATCCTCAATTATTATTTATTTATTAAATATTATTAATTAAATATATATTTATATATTTGTTTAAGTCTGCAGACTTTTGATTTTGAATAGTACAACACACTGAGAAATTAAGCAATTCCTTTGACTCAAATCTGCAAGGGAAGAGAGTCTCACTTGAATGTTACTGAGTGTCCCAGTACCTGGGGTTGAAACTGGGCTGAATCTGGTGTTGCAATCAAATTGCTTGATAAAGGTAGTAATATACTCTGATGCTGATATTTGGAGAACTTCATATATTTAATAAATAAAATATTCTGTAGCACATAGCAGATAGTTGTAAAACACTTTAACAAATAAGATTATAGTACAAAAGTTTTTTTAATGCTAGTGTATGAGGTTTGATTTGTTTTACAGTTGTTTTTTTCCTTAATGTAGCATAGTATTCAATTCAATTGCTCAGTAAAGCATTTAGATAAAGTAATGAATAAAAAATTAAATTTTTGTTTGGGAAAGGGTTTTTCTGTTTTTGTCCTTTGATTTAAGTTTTATTTTGTCAGAATATATAATGTGAATTTCAATACACTGCAATGTTTTATGACATTTGGAAGGAGAACCTCAACCAGAGTTGCAGCTTGGTTGCCTCAGTTTATTTGTGTAACAGACCAGTATAAATCAGAAGATCCAAATATTTCTGGGAAGAATGTGTAATCCAAATCTTACTCCAAATTTTACCTGCATTAATGACGGTATGTGTTGCACAAACTTGAAAAATGTTCATAACTCAAGTTTGAGACTTGGCTTCATTTTTTTTCCTCATATGTTCCAAAAAAAAAAAAAAAAAAAGATAAATATAAGGGAAATATTAATAAAAGGGAAATTTAAGGGAAACACAAAATAAAAAAAAAACAACAAAACAAAACATTAGGATACATGAACTTAAGTACACTAAACCTGCCAGGCTGATGGGCCGAGGATGACTGTATGGCATTCAACAAGGGTTAAGTGCTGGGGCCTGCACTTGGATTGGGGTTACAACCCCTTGTAGTGACACAGGCTTGAACAGAAGTAGCTGGAAAGTTGCTTGACAGAAAAGGACTTGGGGGTGCTGGTTGACACTGAGCCAGCAGTGAGCTCAGGTGGCCAGGAAGGCCAAGGGCACCCTGGCTGGCATCAGAAACAGTGTGGCCAGCAGGGCCAGGGGAGTGACTGCCACTTTGTGCTCATCTCTTATGGGCTCTTATCTTGAGTGCTGTGCTCAGTTTGGGGCCCTCACTAGAAGAGGGACTTTGAGTTGCTGAGATGTGTTCAGAAAAGTGCAACAAAGCTGGTGAAGGGACTGGAAAGCAAGATGTATGAGGAGGGGCTGCGAGAACTGGGGTTGGTCAGTCTGGAGAAGAAGAGGATGAGGGGAGACCTCCTGGCTCTCTACAGCTACCTGAGGAGGCTGCAGTAAGGAGGGTGTCTGTCCCTTTTCTCAGGTGACAAGTGATAGGACACAAGGAAACGGCCTCAAGTTGCACCAGGGAGGTTTAAATAGGACATCAGGAAGAATTTCTTCATGGAGAGGGTGGTCAAGCATTGGAATGGGCTTCCGGGAAGGTGGTGGAGTCCCCATCCCTGGAGGTATTTGAGAGATGTATGGATGTGGCACTGAGGGTCATGGATTAGTGATGGGTCTCAGTAGGCCAGGTTGATGGTTTGACTTGGTGATATTGAAGGTCTTTTCCAACCTAGAGTATTCTACGATTGCAGTCATATAACCTATAATCTTTATTTTAAAGATTCCAGAAAGTAATTTACTTTATCTCCAGTCCTCTCTTAGATAATATTAGTTGTTCAGTGAAATAGTAGAGCTTTCTTTGCCTTTTGGATGCAAATTTGGTAATGTAGTTAGGATGGAAGCCAGAAAGGCCTACCAGAAAACATAATTTGAAATGGATTGTATTTCAGTAGGAATGGGTTTGTGAAAGGTGCAAAAGAAGAAGGACCTACTGATAACTGAATGAGCTTCAGATCGTTGTGCCATTAGGAGCAGTTGATTTCTAAGCGTTGTACTGTTACAAGTTTTTTTGGATTTTAGTCTTCACTCCTGGACAGTAGTTGAGGTAATTCAAGTATGTGGTGATAGAGATATGGATCATCATGGTAGACCCCTGCTTGTTCCTTGCATATGGTTCTCCGTGCTGTGGTGCTCAACCATGGAAGCGAGAACTGTGAGGTGGTGATGCTGATGAAGAGGAACAACTGGAGTTAGAGGTAAATAGATCTCAGCTAGAGACGTAGTGCAATCCAATGTGTGTGCTACAAGTTTATTACAAGACTTTATTTTAAGCTCTATAGATTTTTTTTTCTAAACAGACATAGTTTAGTTGAAAAAATCTAAATAAAAGAACCTTTCTTGCAATGTTTCCCTTTGAAGGTTATGTAAAATCTGTTTTGCTAACTCAGGCGGCTTTATTTAGCATAGCTTGATTGTGTTTTTCCATTCTTTTTGTACTGGCTGTTGGAGACCATTATATTTTATACATATCAGCATGTTGGTATTTAAAAGCTTATTCAGAATTTCCATTCTTGGATCATAATCTGGAAAACCTTTGCTAAATTTTAGTTATTTACATTTTCCTTATTCCTTAAATTTTGGCATTCAATAAAATCTTAACTAACCTGTAAATAGGCTCCATCAGGATATTTAGAACCACCCTGTAAGCACTTTCAAGTTTTCTGTTCATTTTTGTAGTTTGAGATAATAAAGAGTGGTCCTTTTATTTTTATGATGGTATTGCATGTTTCAAGGCTGGTATTTATTTTAAGTGGATAATAGTACATCGTGGGTTGTTAGTTTTTCCCCTTATGATGCTAAACAGTTGAGCGTGTTGGTCAATTGCTGATGGAAATCTCTCTTTGATCAAATTGTATATGTGGTGAATTTCAAGACAGAAAAGGTACTCGAAAGTAAAAGTTTTGCTTTCATAAAAGGACTCCTGCTCCATAAGATATTGTGTGAATCTTCCTGATCAGTTAACATTAATATTTCTTTTTGAATGTGTAGCTCTCCACGATAGAAACAGATTGGAGCAGAGAGTATTACACAGGAATTAAAAGTCCCATAACCAACTCAGGAAGACTGGAGATGGTTGTGATTAAATATTTAATAAATAAACATTTTATTCTGTTGATCTGAAATACTAGATTTTGTTTTCTGTAGATTTTACCAGAAAGTATAGTTGCATATAAATATCTGCCTTAAGTGAAAATTGTTGTTTATTACCTTGTTGCTTTTTGTAGCCAGTGAAACAAGTCAGCGTTGGGAGACTTGGGGAAATTTACCTGATGAATTATAGGAAGTTCATTTTCTGTAAAACATTAGAAAACAAATACTGATCATTTTCAATATGTTCTGGAGGTTTCATGGCTGCAAATTAAATATTCACACTGTTTTTGAAAATTTGGTGATCTTTTGCAGCACTTGCATTTCTTGCATTTTTATTGAAAACCTTCTGTTAATAAAAGTAAAGGGTTATTTCATTGCAGTTTCATTCTTTTAATGCTTATGAGCGTAAAAGACAATGTGGATAGAAAAGGGACATCTTTTCATACTTTGAGGGACTTGCTCAATCCAGAAAATGCTGTGCAATCTATAGGAGCAGAACTGTGTTAACAATGTATTTTAAGATATACTGCAGGTAATAAAAGACATTTTCATGTATTAGAAAAACAATTATAAATTAGAAACGCTGCTTTAAGTGCTTATTAAATACTCTGCTTACCTATAGTTAGCATAATGTTGCTACAAGAAATATATATAGCTGGAGGAGAAAAAACAATACAGCCCTAACTTTCAAATGACAAGTGTCCCTCCACACAAAAATGTCATGTGTGTATATGTATAATTAAAGTCTCAGTAAACATCAGTATTGGTGTATTTTTTGCACAGTTATAGTACTGTACTTTGGAAACAAATGGCATGCCATGTATACTACTGATGTACTTTATTCTGTAGCACCGTGTAGAACTTAAGTATTTCATTTTTGCTTAAAAAAAAAAAAAAGCTAAGAGTGTAATTTTATATTCTCAAAGGCATGTGTACTGTATGAACAAATCTATACCTTCCAAAAGAGCTCCTGTTTATTCACAATGTCTGTAAAATAAAATTACCTATGGTATCTTCATGCTACACTTGACTTTTACTTATTTATTGCCATTTAGATTTGAAGTGATAAGTCCATTTGAAGTGATAAGTCCATTTTAACAACAATGGAGAAATAACGATTAATATATAATCTTGGCCATTAAGAGCTTGGCATCCCACTCAGATGAGGGAAGATAAACTGTAATTACAACAGTCGGTGAAATGTGAAATTGTGGTTCTTCAAGAACCATATTTCTACATAATGAAGGAGACTTAAGTGGAAGAAGTGTTTTGTGAAATAGAAAAACGATCCAAGATTTGTAGAGTAAATGAAAGGATGGCATTTGAAGTGGTAGAAAGTGGCATAAAGTTGCAAATGGTGGGGAGTGTGGCTGTTTATAAGCGTAGTTCTTAGAGAATTTAAATTTATTTCATTCCTTTGGCTGTAATGCCTAGGGGCCACTGCTGATAGTAATTACGTGGGTAACGAGATGTGATTACTCTTTCATTAACAAATCTGCTTGTTTTACAACTATTTCCATCTACCCATCTGTCTTCTCTTTTACGGCTATTTCTTATTATGGTTTACCTTAAACGTGTATTGTGGGCTGTTGGAGCTCTCTGTGCATGGGCTGTCTTCCTGCTTGCTCATTCTCACAGTGGTAAACACCCCTTTAAGTCCACAAGTTGTTGCTGTAATAACAACAAATATCAAATTTAGATGTCCTGGTTTTGGCATTTTCATTAATATGTTTGAAAATTGTATATAAAATAATTTTATCTAGGTAGAGTTACAGTTACTTCAATGTATTTTGAGGCTGGTCTGCATGATACACTGGTAGAATGCATATAATAACTATAGATTTTTTTAAATTTCATTTCTAATAAAATTTTATAATAACATTACAATACTTTCAGTGAAGATTTCTTCAAAAAGTGAGAAACAGTTCATTTGTCCTCATATAACTCACTTTTGTCATGGCTGGCTTTTTCTGGACCTATTTCTGGCTTTTGGATGTTATCAATTAGGATTTTTTTAATAAAACACATTTATAAACTTCTGTTTGTTTAAATCATTAGACTCTTTTCTTTTTTTTTTTTTTTTTTTTTTTTTTTTTTTGCCACATAGACTGTGTGTGGTCAGAAAGTTTTGAGATTTGTTGTAGGAAGTACATTACTTGTTTCTAAACTTGTGTGTACTTGGGTGGTCATTGAATGGCTAGATACTGTCGCTATGAGCCATGCTGCTCATTTATACATAGCTTTATTGTTTTAAATCTCTTCCTGCAGTTAATTGCTCTCATTATATTGACATTTTTTCTGGGTTATAAAGGTTTAATATTCAGGTTTATAAAGTTTTTGACAGCATGCTGTTGGCTTGCTTAAATATACTGGGTTACAACAAAATTTAATTTAACAAATTATGTTAAGTAGGATGTATGGCAGTATGTTTTTCATACGTCTTTTGGCAGCATCTTTTCACCAGCCATGCTTTTCAAGTGATTAGAAGGATTCATAAAATCTTGCCCTTTGTACAGCAGTAGATCAGGTTGGTATTTTAGATTTATTTTGTTTTCCTCCCCATGCCAGTTTCTCTAGTCTGAAAACCAGGCCAAAATGCTGTGGGCTTGTCTCTAGATCATGGTGTCACATTTATTTATCCACTTTTCAAAGGACAGGTATATTCTCTTTTACAAGCACTTTCAGATTTGTGGTAGAATGTTCTTTATGCAATATAATGTAAGGCAGCTGGTTTAATATTTGTTGAGGTGTTTTTATATGTACATCTATTTGGTAGGCTGAGCATCATCCCAGCCTACTAGTTTTGAGCAAGCCACAGAAAAGGTACGAAAAGGAAACTGTAAGTTTAAAATCTCTATATCCCAACATCTCTTTGGTGAAACAACTCTCTTATAGCTCTTGTTCTTTTTATTATCCTTATTGTCTTAGGACTATTTTAAGTTGTTAACTACCGGTAAACCTGGTGTTTGGGTTTTTCAGCATGATAAAAATGTGCATCTGAAAGGATAGTGGGTTTTATTTCTGTGGTCCTCTGTAAGCAACAGTATCTTTCAGACATTAGGGGATTTTGAGTTCTCTTCCTGTGCTCTGTCAACAATCATGATGGCAATTGGAGTTGGACTCTTCTCGTACACACTTACGTTGTGACTATCTGCAAAGAGCTAATGCAATCAAAAAGTTAGTTTAAAATACCATTATAGTCTACGGCCTTTTTGGGAGGGAAAAAAGGACATATTTTGTTCTGGAAGGACTTACTGTACAAGCTGACCTACTAGACAAGGTCAGCACCTATCAAGGGAGTGTGGTTGGTTAAGTCTGCAATATGTAGAAAACATAACTCTCCGTGGTAGGAGATTGCAGTTTCATGCTCATACTGGTTCATCTGTACGTGACCTTCCAAAAGAAAAATACATGTAGTGTTGTCTGATGGAAAAAAATAGTTTGTTGGAGGCAAGGGTGTTGTTTTTGACGATGTAGGAGGCTTCATGGAAATGGTGAGTTCAGGCTGGCCAGGGGGAAGGAAGTGATAAAAAGTTTAATACTGGGGAAAGAATAGGACAGAAAGGTGTTGAGCAGGAGGAAATGAGTTGCAAGTTTTAGTGGGAGCATAATTATAGCGTGAGAGTTAAATAAAGAAAATTTGAATTTGAAGGTGAGGTTAAGCCATTGGTAAATCTCATGCTGAAAGTTTGGAATATCAAAGATGTCCTGAACTGATAGCAACATACAGTGGTTGTATCTGCACTTGGAAGAATTTCAGTAAGAGAAGGGGCAAAAGAGAAGTTCAAGGAGTTTAGTTGGAAAATCCATTGTTAGGTTTGCTAGTAGGGTTATAGACAGATTTATGGAATATGCAAGTTGTTACCATGCTCGATTGGAAGTGAAGGGAGAACATAAAACTGTGGCTGCGTTTATAGGTGATGTTTATTTGCAGTGGCAAGACAATGGACTGTGCAAGTAAGTAGGTTTCTTTTAATTGCATTCATAAAGAATGCTTAAGGCCGAAAAATGGGATTTAAAATATATGTGAATTTATGGATTTCATTAATGAAAAGTTAACTCTCAGTATTATGCAAAACTTAATCTGACTGAGCTGAGGCTTGAACACTGAAATCTACCTAAGGCTAAGACAGTGGTAAAGTCCTGTAAATTTCTGGAGACTAGGTAGTATTTTATATAACTTGTGTATTTTACCACTACCCATATTTTCAGTGGAAATTTAGAACAGATGATGATCAGAGGTCCCTTCTCTCCTAAGTTATAAATTGTATAATTATAGTTGTACTTTCTATGATACTTTACAGTGTACTTAGCTTTACATCCTCAACATCTGATCAAAAATGCTGTTCTGGGGAAGTGGGGATCTGTCTCCCACACACAGACAGGTTTAGGAAGGCAGACACTTGAATTCTGACCCCTTATTCCAGATCCTCCATATTTTGCATTTGTTAGCCCTGCTTTAGCAGAGGGGTTGCACCAGATGGCTTCCAGGGGTCCCTTCCAACCTAAACCTTCTTGTGATGCTGTGAAAAAGTTAAATATAGTATGGGCTGCATTGCAATTATTGCCCATTTTTTTTCAGAGTCTCATGCCCTAGGGCAGTATCCCAGAATGGGCATCAAATCCCAAAAGGTCTTACTGGTCACTCTGGGTCCTGATCCTGCTGATCTGCACCAAGGTATACCTGGGAGCAGAAGTAGAAGCAAATATAGAAACTGACCTTCCCTGGTTGGCATAGTTAAGCAGAAACTGTGAAAATCTGGAGTAGTTATACCTATTTACAGTGCTGGTTTTATCCAATTATGGTTTTACAGGGAGTTTTTTTTTTTTTTATATATTTCTTGAATCTATTTTCTAGCGAGCTGCTTTGGAAGTAGCTTCCACCATTTCCCAACTAAACTTCCTATCCATCTGTGGTGGTATGTCTGGGGAGCTGTATTATCTTGCTGGTGTGGAATTATCAGAGGACAGAAAATTATTAGAGGAAAAGATAGAGTGAATATAATGAGCAGATGTGGCACAGGATTATAAGGGGCAGCTGTGAAGAATAAAGGATTTTTTTTTTTTTTTTTGTAGTTTAATTTTCTATTGGGTAATGGCTGCTTGAAAAAGTTAGTCTTACTGTAAATTCTGATTTCTTCTGAGATGCTACAATTTAAAAATCATGGGGCTGCATGTTTCATAATCAAACACACCGTAATTAATGCTGCAGTCTGATTTATAATGGTATTTATTTATAATTTAATTTTAAGGCTTACCTAGTGCATGGCATCTCTTTTTCCTTTTCTCTTTAAATACACGTTTCATTCAGTGTCTACGGATCTTACTTCAGTGCTGACTACGTGAAATCTTGCTATAATTTGAATTGTGGCACTGTAAATTAAAGTCCTGAGAGGTTACCAATTTTATTTTCCTGCCTGGGAAACATACTGCAGAGAAAGTAAAACAAATTTAACAAATAGAAAAATTTTAAATGCATAGGTTCTTTGCTGCTAACAGAATTTTGAATGTGAGTATTGAAGGGGAGACCTTCTCTTCAGTATATTGACGTTGGAAAATGAAGAGTCTGTGTGGTGACTGAATTTCCATTGACACTTCTTTTTGCCATTTCTAGCAGTACTTTAAACAGTGAACGTTTAGCCCCTGTTATTTCAACTGTTCCCTGAAAATGGCTATTTCAAATCAATATTAAAGCTACATGTCTCATGCTGGCCTGTCACGTGATAATGTCATCTATTTTCACTCTTAAAATTGCTGATCACAGTGGAAAATAGCTTTAAATACATTTTTAGCTATTTTATTATATCTATAGGTATTTTTACAGCTTAAGTCTCTTAAGAGGTGCAAAAGAAGAAACTTATTTTTTCAAGTACTATTTTATTCTTTCCTTTTATTCATTTAAATAGTAATGGGTTTTTCTTAGAAATGAAACTGTGAGTTTCATGTGTTTTTATTTTAAATTAGAATTCATAATAAAAAGTTTTTTATTTGTTGCATAATAGAAATATGCTTCAGAGACAGATTATTATTAGAGTCTATATTAATTGATATTCAAAAATATGTTGGTTCCAATTTTTTTCTATGTGGTTCACTAAGGAGAAAACTTATCTAGTGACTATTACAAGGTAGAAAAGCAATATTAAGATTTGCCTTGGCTTTCGAAGATGTCATTTAACTGTGAATTTAAATATTTTTTAAATGTAATTTGGAAAAATTTGGGGAAGTGGTTGAAGCTTAAAATTACAGAAAAAATATGCTTATCCTTTGGAATAACTTTTTGGAATTTCAGTGTTTCAGCAAAGCAGAATTTCCAGGTACTGCTACTTGTGATACAGAAAAACTGAACTAATTTCACTTTAGAGAAAGGACACCTCAGTTTGTTTCCTCTAGTCAATAGCTATGTGTTTTTTTAACATGGCTGTAACATTTTCTGTCTTTACAGTTTTTGCAAAATATTCTGTTTGCAGTGATAATTTGACTTCATTTCACATATCTCTGCAAGTACCCACGCAGTAATTTTGTAATAAATCAAATCCAAGCATGGGCTGGAATGTTTGCCAACCTTGTAGCATAGAAACAACTGTCATAAAGGATGCCCCTTTATTTTGGCATTTGGACATCAGTTTCAAATGAGCTATGTTGCTTAAAATTTATAGAAATGGTGACGTGGTTAGCTTAATTTATAAGTGAAAGGTCCTGTGCATGGAAAATGAGAAACAAGATAAATGGATGAAATGATTTTGGAATGTGATTGTCTTTATGAGCATTTTCCAATCACAACTTAGTAATGAAAGCCTGTTAAAGTTACAGGGTTACTGAACTGGCTAAATATCTGTATAATTTTTTCGAATTGGAAATGAAAAGACTGACATGCAAGGTACAGACACTCAGGGGAGTGTCCTCTGATGAAGCTGAGAACCAGCACACGAATATTTATGGAATACCTGAGGGAGTAGATCTTTGTTATTTTTAACTTAATTTTAAAATAAGATCACCTTTGAAATAAACTTTTTTTTGAGGATTTAATCTTTTTTCTCCTTTGTAGACTGGCATTAAACAATATGGAATTGATAAAGCTTTAAAAATTGAAATAAGCATCTGTTATAGAGATGGGGAGCCCTAAGAAAAAACACAGTATAGCTTTAATATTTCTTGGGGTCGTTTCTCCTTTATACGTTTTCATATGATACAACTCTATATCCCCTCATATTGTAAAATTTCAAGTGTGGCATTTTGAAATTGTTCTTCTTTATACAAAGCAGAATGGCAGAACAGTGGAACTAAATCACAGTTTATCTGAAACCTGAAAGCAATAAAAGTGTTTCTCTGACAGTTAATTAAGCATTTCAGATTGCTGAGTGACTAGACATTATGAGTAGGCATTTTTAGGCTGTGCACGATGAGCTCAAGTAACTGACACAGTGTATATGTTGATGTATGGGAGGAATAGCTCATTTTCCATTGTCACATGCCAGGCGAATCAAGCTCAAAAAGAAGAATGTTATTAGTTACACATAATTTTATAGTAGTCTGAAAAGAAGCTGCACGTTTACATAATCGATCTGTGAGTATAAGTATACGGTTCTGAGCAATGTCCTTTGCTGAACGAAATTAAAACAAGAAACTGTAATCTGTTGTACGTTCAGCTCAAGGCAGTTTGCTAGAAGTTAAATAACATTAATGTTTTAGTTGGAACTGATGTAGAAGAGGTATTATTTTAAACGAAAATGAAGTCTATAGCTATCTGGTTGTGAATGTCTCTCAATTACAGTGGCGTCCGTGGATCTTGGATCTGAATGAAGATTTGGCTAGAAATTCTCCACATCCTTATTCTGTGTTTTCCTCTGAATAAGAAACAGCATGTGTGAATTACATTTACTATAATCCACTCCATACAGGAGAAAAAAAAATCTGTGAAAAATGATTATGCATGGTTTGAAATTATTTTGATTGCAGTGGATAGATTCCTTTTTAGTTTAGCTAGTTATAAGCTAAAAATATTTTGCAAAGCGATGCTGAAGGGCTAACATTTTAATATTTAGCAAAACACAAACCTATGCATAAGAAGTGCCTGCAGTTGCAGACAATCACATTCCAATGGTGGTGTAACTTCCTGCATTTAACCGAACATGAAACATTATTCACTGAAAAGGAAAAATACTCTTTTTCCTGAGTGTGCTACCCAAGCAATTAGAATGAATTGCTACTACTGTAAAGTGGGAGTTACTGAATGAGATAATCTGTATTTAAGCTTCCCATAATACAAGCCTACGGAATAAAAACATGTTCTCTTATGCATCAACTTAAAATATTTTCTACAGTTGTAGCTATTGAGTTTATAAAGAGGTTTCTCCTGTTTTCACAAAAACTTAACTTTTTATTGTTACGGAAATAAGCTTTACTTCAGCTGCTGAAGATGCGTACAGAATTTTTATAGGAGTCACTAACTCTGGAGTTATACCCAGTTCCTCACTTTCCAGCTTCTGTCAAAACAGAGGAATTTTCTCCCACCCATGCAGATATATGAATACTGCCAAGGTGAAGTGATGGCTGCAGGGGCATTTTCAGGGGAGCAGGAAGATTCCAGTGAAAAAACCTGTTTCCAAAATTTTGGAACTAGCAGTGAGTAATTTTCTGAAATGCATCAGGAATAACTTTGAATACAATACAGTAGGTCTGACTAGAATCAAAGAATTCAGTTAAAGCATAGAAAATTTTATGCTGCATACTTAGTGCCTCTTTTCCAATTTCTTGTTCTGTAGAATATCATATGGCCTTTGTGTGGAAATTCAAACTAGTGTTGTAATTAAAAACCCTATTTGCTCATTTGGAAATGAGAGAAGGGGCTGTCTGCATCTCATATAGTATAAGTAATATTCTGTATACATCAAGTTTGGATGAATTTGATTTTGGAATATACATTACGAATAAAGCCATTATTGAGTTGTAATTCATAATTCCCGTTACCAAAAAAAAAAAAAAAAATCTGAATTTGTATTTGTCTTCATTCATATGGAGCCACTTCAGGTAAGGAAGAAATTCAGTTTGTGAATGCTCGGTTTGGGTTGTTAGCTGAAGAAGTTACTGCAAGAAAAGAACGTACTATTTAAGTTCAAATTCTAATTCATGCAGAAATGTTCCTTCTCAGATGTTACTTTGGAATTAAAAAGGCTAAATTGCAGCTTTGCCTGCAATTATCTGCACATCTTGGCTTCTAGATCAATGAGGTCTGTCTTGTGTGAGGGGCCACTATCTAAGAATTGGAAAATCTCTTGTGAATAAATAACTGCATAAACTAATATAAAACATGCAGAGAGAAAATATTCATACTAGCTAAAAAATATCATTTTTGAGGTGCTGTTTCCATGTCTCCCAGCAAATTAAAGAGGTCAAACTCCTGGCAGCTTGTAAAACAGAAACAGTTAGCCCATGGCCTCACATAAAAAAGTAGCAAGCTGTTGCTTATATTCCACCTTTGCATTTAAACCAAGAAATAACTGCTTTTTTTTTTTTTTTTTTTTTTTTTTTTTTAATAGATGTCTGTTCACTTTGATTAAGCAATCTTGCAAGTTGCAGATATTTCTGACCCTCCCACACCTTTCCCATATTTTTCTTTTGTCTTTGGTAGAAGTAATGAATCTCCTGGATTGTATTTGGACTGTCAGTGGGATATAATATAATTTACTTTACTGACTGGTTCCCTTCCAGACGTCTACATGGGTTGAAAACTGGATTATGGTATTTAAGATACAAACTGTCTGCCCTGACTTGTCACAGAAAAATACTTGTCAGTTAAGCCACAAACTCATATAAATAAGACTTCGGTCTTAGAGCAACATATTTCTGAACTGATTTTTGAAAATATGAATTCAAAAGCTCTGTTCTGCAGAATTTCTGATTTATATATGTTTTATATGCCTAACAGATAAAAGTGTTTTATTTATGGAATAAAAAAAAAAGATAAATTGGCAGAGGGAAGTGGAAGATGTTACATATTTCATTATTAAACAAGCAGCTGTAGCATAACAGAATAAATAAGAAATGAATAAATGTATGGTAGAGTTAATTAAAGAACAGAAGACATTGGTGCTAATATTTAGCCAAAGTAGATTTTACTTGATGTATGACACATTCAATTTATAATTTATTAGAAATATAAAGCATTGTTCATACCTTACCTCTGCATTTCTCTTTAAGATGCTTCTTTAAAATAGAGCAAATTTAAATGATTATATAGTTAAAACTTTTTTTTTTTTTTTTTTTTTTCTGTATGCTTTTACTTTATTAAAACTGATCCATACTTTAACAGTGTATTAAGCATTTAATGTGCTCCATAATTTCTGCCATTCTCAGGGAAGCTAAAAAGTTATAATTTGCTGACCTTCTCAGCCTTTTAACAATATATTTATTTGGGAGTATTTCTCTTATTGCATTTTATTCTGTGTCTCTGTGTGGCACTGCTTCCAGGAGTATTCTCTGCATGGCAGGAAGAGTACATATGATTAAAACATAATAAAATTACCCAAACGTTAGTTTTCCTCATCCTGTGAAATAGTTTTTCTAAGTCACATTGAGGAGTCCAGGATGTTTTTGCCAAACTGTGAGATAAGTAATTTAACCATACTTAGGAAAAGTGTTTATTGTTAAATTATGTAAAAGAACAATAATTCTGAGGATGGGAACGCATGCATTCGTCCAACTAGCAGAGCTGTGGTGCAATTACGGCTCGAATCAGCACTGTGTTGACCTGTAGTAAGGTTCCCTAACATTTCCTGCTTGGATTCCTCTATTTCAGTGGCTTCATCTCACCCCTGCTATGAGAACTGAAATGTCCAGTACAGACAGAAAAAAGGCTGGTTATGCCTGCTCCCTTGAAGGCTTTCAGTTGGGCAGCAGAATTATCTCGATACTGCTATAGGTGGCGGCTTCTGCTGGTGCCAGGACCAGGGAGAGAGATCGACACGATCACGTTGCTTAAAATGGAGGGGTATTAAAAGCAGGCAAGGCAGGCTGCTCTATGGGGAAAGGGACCACAACTGAGTAGACAGTATATATTAAAATTGCTGGAGCAAAATACTTTGAGGCAGAACATACTTCCCCCATAACGTGGGGCAGAACCCAGGGTTTTGGCTTAAATCAGGATTCTCATCATCTCTCTGCTGTAAGGAAATAGTTGGGAAAGCCAGAGAGAGCCTGGGGGGTGAGCTGTGATCGGAGGGGCCTGGAGCCCCCAGCTGGCTGGAGGAGGGGGATAAAACCCAGCTGAGGGGCAGGGATGGTGCAGATGGTATTTTATAAATATATATAGACCCGGGGCCCCCTTAGTGGGATGGGGTAGGGGCTGGTGGCCTCTGAGTGGCAAGGGAAAAAACAGGTCTTAAGACCAGCAGTCCATCTTCAGACTGCCATTTCCCAATTTATGAATGCAGGCTTTTGCAACTCTAAATGCCGTTTAATGCAGTTTTTGTGTGTAATTTTATTTGTTTGTGTTGTGGTAGCGCTCAAAGAAGCCAGTCATGATTATGGCTTCTTTATGCAGATAGGAAGACAGACTGCTCCAAAGGGTTTGTACCATAAAGCCAGGCGTATGCCAAGCGTTACGCGCAAAAGTAGTTCCTTTTTAAGACAGTGGGTGTGCTTGCATAGCTCGAGTTAAGCAAACTTGTATATGTTAGCAGGGTTTCATCCTTAAGAGCGAGCTGAACTGAAATACCTGGAGGCATGCCAAGTTCTGACGGGCTCCTCGCTGTGTGCCGTGCAGCTCTCCTTGAAGGACGGGAGCCCACATCTGCCTTCGAGTTTTCCAGTAAAGAAGAAGATGATTTTTCGTTTTTAGGATAAGGTCTTGTTAAAATCAGGAAGTATGTGCATGCTGTCAGGTATTAGAATGGCAATGCTGTTTCATTTCAGGGGTTATAACATTTCTAATACTGGCCCTGCACATTCAAGTGCATCAAGTTAAGGAAACAATTTATTTTGCAGAAGCTATGCCGATGTTCAGTACCAAAAAACTCTTCAATGTAACGTATACATTTCATTTATTCAGCTTTTTCAGATTTAGCTTCAGTACTGTCCTATTGCATCTCAAGAATTTGCTTAGGAAAGTCTGAAAAGTATTCAAGGAAAACTATGTAACTTATTTTCTTAAATTGTACATATTTCTGACAGATACTTACTGTATCCAGAGAAAGGACTGATTTCTCCTACTGCCTGCTTAGTTTAAGAAGGCATATTTCTAGAAACCAAGCACTTGACTATTTCTACAAGAATAAAGATTTTAATTTTTTAAAATTTGTTTAGGGTGATTTGAAGGGAGTATTTGAAGGGAGTAATTGGTTTCAATAATTTTCTCCTTTAAAGAAAGAAAATAACAACTTAATAAGTTCAACAAATTTACATTTTCAGTTGAGAAAGCCAGCTGGAAGATGAACCTGAAAAGCCAACGCCTTGCCTGCCTGTTCTGTCTCCCACCTGCCTGTAGTCTTCCATCCCCTTTTACTGGCATCAGCACCCATTTGCCTACTGTACTTGTTCCATGCCATAGCTTCTCCCCTAAGAAATAAGGATAAAAAATGTATTTATTTTTTCCCCCCTCTGGGTGATATTCCCAGTGACATTCTACTTCTTAACTGTTCTGCTATGGTATTTCTTCCAAAGAATTTTTTTTTGTAATTTAAATCTGTGATGCTTTACATCCCCCAATATTGCTTTGTGTAAGGTGTATGAATTTGTGCACCATGTGTATCAAGTAGGTAGTTTATTCAGCTACAGCTTCTACAAGAAAATGTTCTCATGTATACAAGTGCAGTACATTATGGTTAGAAGCATCACATTTTTCTTTGGGCTTGTGTTGTACCTTTTAGTGTCTTTATTTTTTTTTCTGTAGCATTATTAGATTGTGGTTTACAAATGTAGTTTATCTTTTAAGTCCTTACTCATACATGGGAAAGCATTTTAAATTATTTTTTTGTGTGTTTGCTTTAGCAATGAAGATGACCTTCAAGAAAATCATGTATTTAAATATTATTCTTAACGTAAGTGCAAAAGTAGGTACTTAGATTCTGAATGTGTAGATATTAGTAAACTGGATGGAGTATTTTTTTAAATGGAATTAAATGATTCCTTTAAATAAACTTAATCAAACATTTATTAGTGCTGTTGCCATTATTTGCTTCTCTCAGATCATTTTTCCTTTTAAAGTCTATGCATAATATTGCAAAACGCTTTTGGGTGGCAGGTGCAGTTAACCACATCACAGTATTTCAGTTCTATATTTACAACAGGAATTTTCCTAGTTAAAATTATACTTCCAAACAGTTTAAATTTTAAACTAATATTTTTCTTCTAATGAGTAGTTGGGAAAGGTTTTCCATCACAAAGCTTAATATCCAATGAAAAATAACTGTGTAACACAAAGTTTCAGAAGCAGAGAAGTTACTGAGGGTCCCCTCTATCCCCCCCAGACAAACAAAAAAAAACCCAAACAACTCAAATCCTGCAGAAAATGAGATTGGGAATTCTGTAATTCTGCAGTAATGCACTGCAAAGGCATTAAAGTACACACCAGTTTATTCTTAATTAATTAAGAAAAGGGCTTGTGTTCTGTCTTAATCTTTATTTCTGCAGGGCATAATTTTATCCTAAAATATTAATGTTAGCTTTAAAAATGAAAAATGTCAGAACCTCTCTATAGGAAGGATCTTCAAGTAAGGCCAAAGAACACAGATAAGTGCCAACTTGTGATTTCATTTATAAATTGACTTTTTTTCCACAATATATTACAAACTAATCTGAGAGCATGAAATTGCTATGATGCATTCTTAAGTCTTAATACGGATATAAAAATATTGAGGAAATTCAGTCATGCTCGGCTCGTGCCTCCACCTCTGCAGCGACTGCCAATCTCAGGTCCTGACCCAGTTCCTATTCCTATAACCAGGATCATTTGTAGGCTTTTGGTACTCATTTCATTTTTATTTTGAGACTTCTCTCTCCTCTCGGGGTTTCAACTCTGAGTTTGGCATTTTTTATTTGGGCCAAGTACCAGCAGGAAATACAGTGCAGAAGCACTTTATGCACTTCCCATATTTTTGGGGGAAAATAAAGTTAGCAATGCTTTAATCAAATTGTCCTACTTACAGTCAGAAACATAGTATTTCAGACTTGGCAAATTGGACAAAAAAATAATCAAGTCAACAGCAAAAACATATCTAATGTGGTTTAATATACGTGGATTTTATCCAGTGTGTTATGGCCCATTAGGCAAATATTTCTTACATAGGCTGACTGTGATTGTCTTATGCACAATCAGTGTTTTGTATAATGTACATGGTAAAATCATGGATACGTGTCTGCAATTCACTTGAGGTTACTAGGAAGTAGATTTCTCCAAATACACAAAATACCTACTCAGGCAAAAATTCAGAAGGGTATGGAATTGTTCTAAAGAACATAAATATATGCCCGTGCCTCCTCTAAATGGTGTGGTTAGGAAAGCCTGTAGTAATAAGTAACCTCTACCAAATAAAGTCATCCCAAATCTTAAGGAGTTGAATTTATTTTTCACTTTCTTTTTAGCTTCAAGTGATCAAGAAAAAAGTAAACATTATTCTCTCCATCTTTTCTAAAATATATGCACTTTAAAATATATATATATATATATTTTGGTGTGAACTCATGGATTTTGGCTTCCTTTTGTTGTTATTATTGTTATTATTTTTAATTAGGACTGTTATACCTCAGAGATTAGGGTTTCAAGTAATTTTCCATTGATAGAAATGACCTATTGCTATAGAAACCACCAAAAAGCTGCTTCTGATGAGGGGAAGGAAAAAGAAAAAAAGGAATGTTACCTGTTTCTACTTTTAGATGCATTTATGTCAGGATGAAATAGTTCATAAATGGCACTCTAAATAGATATTTTCTTAGTGATCTCACCTGAATTCACACACATTAGGACTGAAATCTCAGCCCCCATGACTTTAAACTTCCTTGGGATCCGGACTGCTTTCAAGAAGTGTACTTCAGACAAAAAAATATTGACATTTCCTTCAGGTTTTCATGCTTTTGATGTTCATAAAAAGAATGTAATCACGTTTTTTAACATTTCTACTGTTACCTTTACCTACAAGATGCTTTGCCATTATGTGCTGTGTTTCTTGAAATAAATCCATTTGAAACTATGATATTATTGGACTACTTTAGCTTTTAATAGAAATATGCATGTAAAGCTCCAAATATATGCAAGTATAATTTTGAAGGCTTGGGTTATTTTTAAATGACCTGTGAAATTTTGGGGGAAAAAGAATAATTTGTACATTTCATTTACTGATCGTCATTAAAATAATTTCTTTTTTTAAAGAAAAGTAATGTGCCTGAGAGTATTTGAAATTAAACACACTAATGCAAGAGGATATCTAAGGTGAAAGATGTTTGTGTAATGCTAAACATAACCAAAGAAACTGTGGTTTTAGCAAAGGTACCATGCTCTATTTTATCAAGTGCCAAAAGTTGCATAATGAAAGTCTTTCAGTTAAAAAAAAATATATATATAAGTAAAGAAAACACAAAAATGCCACCCAGCTGGTAGAGATCTTCCTAATTTTTACCTGATTGTATTTCTGAAGAAATATGGCAGGGCCCTCGTAAATTTTCAACATGAACTACATTTTTGTTGCCAATTTCCATATCCTTTTAAAAGTGCTGAAGCGTGCATTTGCTATTTATGTTTGCAGTAGACTGAGTACACTTTTACTATTTGTGGTTTCAGAAATTGGAAACAACCAAACAGTGGTGCTATGGTCTAAAAAAATAAATTTTAAACAGCTGTGGGACAGTATTTTTAGAATGGTAGGAGTCCTTCTGAAGACAGACTTGTAACTGTCTTTCTGTACAGGAATGCCACAGATCAGTTTTCCAAATCAGAATGGGGCTGTCTTCACACCTTCCTGGGTATTGTTGGGGATAATTTTACTCTCTGTCACAAATGGGATGCCTCTTGAAGGGATGCCTTCACCCCATGTATTTTCCTGCTCTCCATATGGATGTTTAATGTAGTTGAATCAGTTTTTGTATCAGTTTCTGTATATCAGTTCTCTCTACCTTAATTGCTCATTATAAATGGCATATGAGCTAGACAATTAACTATAATCATAGAGATGATAGAATTGTTTAAGGACTAAAAATCTTGTAGTAGGCCAGAAATCTAGTGGTGTAATTCAGGCATGCCAGTTCTATTTGTTCCACAAAAATTGTCCTATATAGTGAATTAATTCTCTAGACATCTTTATTTATTTATATATTTATATTTATTTAATACGTTACTAGTAAATAAACTGATATTCTTAATTTCTTTATCACTTATACAGTGAATATAGTCTTGATATGCATAATACTATACAATATTTTGGATATATTGCTGTGAAAACAAAACATGATTCAAATTTTCCCTTGTTTACAGAATAATAATAATAATAATAATAAAGCCTTAAAGATAATTTTGTCCCCTGACATTTCAGAAATAGTGCGCTTAGGTTTTTCATTTACTCAACCCAAGTGATTAATAAAATTACATAATTAGTTTAGATTAGAAGCCTAGAAAGAGTCCAAAATGGTAACATGGTTTAATCCTCCCTACAAGGCAGTGATTACAACGTGGCGGCTCCTGTGTGGAGGCTGATGAATTTGATAGCTGAATCACCAAGTATATACCTTGGGTCAGTAATTTAATTGATTTGCTATATTTGATTTTGGTTGTAAGCAGTCTTTTGATTTAGAGCTATCAAATACCTCATAGTGTTTCTTGGACATTAACTGTAATTACTTAATACAACTATACAATCAAATTTTCTGAGTTAATATAAACTTTTTACGTTTTATCTCTTTCTACAAGTCAAAGTACAACTCTGTTCTCTGAAAAATCCCATATTCTGCAAAATCTTTTCCTAATGCACAGAAGGAAGATGGTTTTGCTTAAGAGCTCAGCGATGCCATTGCATTCCGTGCTTGCCGTGGTGCTGTCCTGGTCATGTAGAGCTTTAATCCTCATCCCACAGCCCAGTGGGGTCCTTGCTTTTCTGTTGCACTCCTGAGTTGTGCGGAGTTAGTGACGTTAGCATCCAGTCTTTCCTCTTTGATATTGGGTGAATATCCTTGCGTTTGGATGCAAGTCTATATGCTTGCCTTATGACTTAAATAATAATTGATCTGAACACGTGATCTATTATTGCATTTTGGGTTCCACCACCAGTTTGAAAATCATATTCACGTTTAATTATACAACTATTGAATTTATACAACTATTGAATAGCAGTGGTGTCAAACTCATTGTGTGTAAAGTGCAGAGATAAAGCATTCCACTAACAGTTACGTTCAGGGGCTGTAAATTACAGCACTGTAACATAACACTGTATATTAGTTTTAAGCTGCCATTCATTGTCGAAGTTTATCTCAGTACTAAGAAATACAGTGGTATATGTTCAGTATATTTGCTGTCAGCATGATAAGAAAGGATAAATTGCATTTTTTTTAAAAAAATGAAGCATGTTTTCATGTGACTTGGAGCACGTTGATAAAGTCACATTTTTGAAAAATACTTTTTGGATTATTTTGACAAACTATGAGTAGGGTTGGGTAGTCTCATGCTACTGTGAAGGTTTCCTCATAACCCATATAAGCTTCCATAAACTGTTTTTAGTCCTATGTGATCTTCTTCCGGCACTGCTTATAGTTCTTTGCATCTTCTGCCATCAAAAAACTCAGCTGCTGAAAATAATGCTGTAGGAATACACTTGATAGTTTCTGTTGGATTTGTTTTGTCATGAACATCCTCTTTTTCACTATGTTGGTATAATTGTACCCAAAATATTTTAAAATGTTCCCAACATTTAAAGAATATTTTATCTCTCATAGGATTTGAAAACTCTGAGACAGTAGGAATGTATATACTGATCTGGGTATACACATATGCATACATGGTATATAAGTTTGTTTTTTGTTTGTTTGTTTGTTTTTTTAATATATGCATTTTTTAATATATGCATGTGCAATGATGTGTTTATGAAGACTAATTGAGAAATTAACTTTTAAAATGGAAACGTGTTTTAGCTTAATATGTTAAAAATAAAGCATAACAAATGTCTTTTATTCAAAGATAATATAAATTATTCATAGATGAAAATGAAATGATAACAGAAAGAAAACTGTCTTCATGGTAATTCAGGTAAATGAATGCCCAGGTTATCGACCATATTTTGTACCAAATGTATATTTGTGTATCATCATTAGAGCTTTTTTATAAAACTTTTTTTGCTGCATTTTCAGGAAATTGTGTTAATGTCTTTTTTTTTTTTTTTTTTTTTTTTATTTTATATTTTTTTTGTTTTTATTATAAAAAAAAAAAAAAAAAAAAAAAAAAGAAAAAAAAAAAGAAAAAAGATTTTGGGAAGATCCATTTCAGAACAGCTGTGTTTTGGCATCTGTTTGAATTAAGTTAATTTGTACCCCAACTTTAATGCCAAAATCCAGTCGGGTGAAACACAGTCTTGAATTCTGTGGACAAAACTAAAATTTGATCTTGAGTTGAACGCATGTCATTTATAAATGGCAATGCAACTTAGGTGTGAAAAGAATAGTTATTCATTGATATATTTAAAAAAGCAAAAACAAAAACAAAAAAACAGGATTTTTAAGTAAATTGGTAGATGATAAACTTTTGAAAGTTTAATGGAATGTATAGATACGAGATAAATATAATTGAGATAATTTTTCCATTGATAAGGCATTCCTGTTTCATTAAGCTTTGTTTGACGAGGTCTAGATTACATTATACATTGTGAAAATCTGTTTGTTTGTTTTTTGGTTTGTTTTTTTCCATGTCATTGATTCAAAAGAAACTCTTATGGTACAGAACTCAGAAGAAACTCAAGTACTGTTCACATAATATTTTCTTTACTCCTCATTTTAATTGTCTGTTAGTTATGTAGCTGATATTTAGATTTCTGTTACAGAAAGTTAGTACCTTAATAGGATTTGTATATTTTAGGTTAATATATAGCTATCAATTATGGTGCAAGGTAATCCTTATGAAGAATGGATTTTATCCTACTGTTGCAGACCAGGCAGAAATTTAAGAGTTTGCCAGGTGCGTGATCCTGACAATGACCCTCTGCCAGAGTTCAGTGTGACCATTTTTGCTTGTAATTGTCACAATATATGATGCTAATGTACTTTGGTCTGCGTCTTCTTTGACATTAAACACCCAGTGGACCACTACTTGTGTCTTCCTTTGAATAGTAAGAACTGTTGTAGTGATTGAAAATTGACCAAGTTCTTCCCAGTGATGTCCAGATTTTCTGTAAGTGTTGAAACAAACACTATTCCAAATCCTGGTCTCTGTCCTAAGATGTCTAGTTAATTCCTTCTTTGTATTTTTTTTAATAGTCTATCTTAAATCTGGATCTAGCAAGTCTTATAAATCACAATGATCTCAAGTTTGTTCTTGTTTGGGCATATGTTCTGTGACTTATGGTATTACTTTTGGCATATTCACACAGCTAAGATTCAGAAATGCATTCAGCATTGGCAGAATCCAATGGATGCTCATGTGTAGCATATTTAATTATTTATTTTAAGGACATTATGTTGATTGCTATTTACTAAATATAAAGCATTCTATAAAGTCTACGAATTTCTTATCTTCAAATTCAGAAAGATATTGAAGAATCGGGTTAATCTCATATCTTGGAAAGGGGCTCAGCTTTAAGGACCTTAGTTAGACCCACCATAGTTTCTTCTGGAAAGAGTGCTGTTTTCTTTGGTCCAGAGGACTTCCTCTTTAAATTTCTGAGCTTTGACCAGTTAAAATGTCTTTGTGTGGTCTGTTGCCTGAGGGTTTGAAAAAAAAAAAAAAAAAAAAAAAAAAGACCTCGCCCTTACTTTTTTTTTTCATAGAAATAGAAACAGCAGACTTCACTTTTCCATTCCCATCTTTTTAGTTACTTGTACATTTTAACCAGATACCTGATCATGGATCCGAGTTGTAGGATCTTTTCTAATAGCAAGATCTAATTTTGAATTTGCTTAAATTAATAGGCTGGTATGATGACAAGCAAAAGTGACAGAAACACCATTAGATTTTGAGCTACCTATAGTTATATCTAAACCTTATTTTAACATTTGAAGCCAAACTGTGATTTGATTAGGTGAGATACCATTGTATCTTCTTCAGTTTAAAAAACAAGTGAGTCCACCTTCCCACGCAACCATGCCCTTCTCCAGACTTCCCATAGGTGAAAACAGGGTTTGGTACTGAGTGCAGAGCAGAAATTATTTTCTTGTGCAAGGTCTTACTTTTGCACCTGGCTTCCCATTTTGCTTAGACTTTAGACTTAAAAGAACGGGTAATTAACACACTGAGGTAATTCATGCATTGGGATAATTGTGTAGTGTCAAGGGACAGGACTTTGTAGAAAGAGAAAATATGAAAAATATAGGAAAATAGATTATTAAAGCAAGTATTTAGGGTCCTGCTGCACAGCCTGTGAAAGTAATGCAAGCATGAGAAACTTCAAATAAAAAGCTTCTTTGAAGCCCAGCAATGGGAACTGTGACATAGGAGGCGAGATGATGTATGGTTAGAGCAGTGACCTGGGTGTCAACAGAACCGATACTCACTCATTTCAGCTCTGCTGTTGATATTTGTAATCTTGAACAATTCTTTCAGCTGTGCTTGTCACAGTGTGCCTGCATCTCTCAAGTAACTTGTAAAGTAACTAGGTGTCGTGCTTGAGCAGAGCATTGGACTAAATGCGACCTCTCCAGAGGTCGCTTCCAGTGTCAACCACTCTATGATTCCAATAATATTTTTTATTTTTATTACGGAGTGTTGTTATTATCTTTTGTGGATGTGGATTTTCATTCCAACGTGATAAACTCATCTTCTTAGTGTATGCGTTCACACCATCTTTCCTTGCTAATGTCAGCTAAAATCACTGGTGCATTTCAAACACATTAACCGACTGTCAAAGATACAAAGGATACTAAATTCCTACTGCATGGGCAAAGTGTATGGGCAGGGAACAGCTTGTGTGGCCCAGCAGCAGCAGAGAGGTCAGCAGGCATCCAGCAGCCAAGCAGCACCTTGCTCCCCTGTGGTCTATGTGCAGGACATGCTGATCTTGCCTAGGAGACAACAGATAAAGGGGGTATGTGGCATAGCTGTTCATGCAGATAAAATGTTTGAGCTATTAGAGGAATAGAAGCACTTGTAAAACGTAAATTTTTAAAAATTGGTTTTCATCAATTCCTTGCTTTGCCTTTGAGATTGATCTCTGTGATGTAAATAAACTCCATGGAAATTGTATTTTTTCTCTCTTTAGGATATTTTCTTAAATTATCACTAATACATTTCTAAGAGACAATAATTATTCTCTAATCTAATCTATTGTCCCTAAGGACTGATTTACCAAAGGTATTGACCATAGAGTAGAAAGTTCCAACATGTGTCTGTGGGAACTGTGGTACACTCAGTATTGAGCTACCGATATAGGAGATTATTCATCTTCAGTTGTCAGTGGCGAAAGACAAATTTTGAGGGTGGTCAAATATAAAGCAGGCTGAAGGGCAATTTGGAGATGTTTACATCTCTTTATTAATAGTAGGTTAATAGTTCAACAAGCATGTCTTACTCAGGAGCTGCTTTGTTGCCTTTGAGATCATGAAATCATAGAGGTCTTTTCCAGCCTAAATCATTCAAAGATCATCAGGCCCAACCGTTAGCCTAGCACTGTCAAGCCTACTATCACTGGTTACCTGTGAGAAGAGGCCAACCCCCTGCTCCCCACACCTTCCTTTCAGGGAGTTGCAGAGAGCAATAATGTCTGCCCTGAGCCTCCTCTTCTCCAGACCAAACACCCCCAGTTCCCTCAGCCGCTCCTCACAGGACTTGTGTTCCAGGCCCTTCGTAGCCCTTTCTCGATACGCTCCAGGGCCTTGATGTCCTTCTTGTAGTGAAGGGCCCAAAGCTGAGCACAGTACTCGAGGTGTAGCCTCACTGCACCACCTCTGGCAGCAGCTGCTACATGGTGGGCCAGGAGCTCCTCTCATTGGCTTTCTTCTTGTTGTGCTGGACAGCAATAGATTTAACAAGAACTTTATGGGAGATGAAAACAACAACAACAAAAAAAGGGCATGGATCATGAATGGTTACATTAATAATAGTGTAAAAGGCATCTTAAGACTTGCTTAAAATTTCGTATTTAATTTGGTCTTTTTGCCATTCCCATGATAGCCTAAAAAATTAGTCACAATGATGGCCTATTTCCAAAATTGTGATTGAAATAAATTAGGCGAGTGACTTAGGTGATCTTTGAATCCTTATGGAGATTGAAATAAGTGAAGCAGGATTTGTAGGCAGAGGTGAATTATTGCTGACCTGAGACAGCTGGATACAAGTGAGAAGGTTTTGCGTGTTCAGGCTTTTTTTCAGGACTTCTTCACGGTGTTCTCTGTGAAAGTGTCATGATACATGGTGAGTGATGTGGGTTATGAGCTGAGAATAAAGATCTCATTGAAGAAGCATTCTGGGGTTGTTATCAGTCTGGGATCATGCACGGGAACATGACATTTTCCTCCCTATTTCCTCTCTTTCTTACTCCAAAGATTTTGAGGCTCTGACATTTTTAATTCTTCCTAGCTGTAGGATGATGCCTTCTGATGCCTTCACTGATGTGCATTTACACTATAAACTTCTAGCAGTCAGGTGTTACCATAAATGTTACGAAAAAATCTCCAAACCTTGGTCTCTGAACTTCAGAGTCTCACTGGCTCTTTAGGGTAGTCAGCAATTTATAGAGGCAAGTCTCATGAGCTGCTCTGACTGTGGTTGCGTGCCTGTAACAGCTCACTAGCACTTTCTTTATGACCCTCCCCTAAGACCATAGCTTTGCTTCCTACCCTGCCACTGTTTCAGTTTGTGCTACTTTCACTGCTCTGTATGAATTTTGCTCTTAGAGGAATTATGTGTTGCAGATATAGAAATGGATCTGAAATAGCTGTGGCAAATTTAAGGAACAAATGCCAGTGCATAAGACCTGTAGCAAAGTCATTGTTGTCCTTGTAATTGTAAAAAATCAATAAGAATGATCACCGGAAAACAAGCTGGGAAATGCTTTATTGTGAAGAGTATGGGATATTCGATCAGGATGAGTACTCTCAAAGAGATCTGATTTTTTCTGATTATGCCTCTGCTTTTCTGGAACCCTTTAACACTATTTAGTAGTTGTGAGAATTTAGGAAGGTGCCCTTCTAAATTTGAATTTGAATTTTGGAAGTCTTGCAATGACTTCTGAAATAATCCAGGGAAATACTTATTTCATTGCACCGAAATCAGCAGCCTGAATAATGTGACTTAAAATTACATCAGCACAGAGGAAGCAAAGGGAGATTAGCTCTAAACTATGGGCAGTTAACAGTTCAAGCTTTGTAAGCATTTGCTGCTCAGGTAAGCTTTAATTGAAAAGCATTGTCACTTCTGGGGATACACAAATTTATTTTATATTGAAGGTACAAGCAGCACCACGTCTTTTTATGTGTAGGTTTGCTTTGGATCTTGACACAGTTCTATATGGAACAGTTTGCTTACACAAGAAAGTGTCACTCAAACCAAAAATATTAAATAAATTTGGGCAAAACTTGATATCCTGTGAGATGAAAAGTGGAGAGGTATGATGGATTTAAAAGTGAGGCAATTACTGGAATTATCTTAAAAAAAAAAAGTTAAAAAAAATCTTTATTAGAGAGGAAAACAGAGTGTTTTTGTGGTACACCAAAATGACATCTTTGTAGTAAATCAGACCTTTGATATACCTCCTGAACATCATTGCTGACCATTATGATTTATTTTTGTTACCTCTGTTTACAGAAAGCACATTGATTATTGATTGTTTTATAGAGCTTTAATGGCTTTCTGCATACAGTAAAATAGTATTTTCCTCAGAAAGGGAAATTGAATTCTGACTTTCAGACAACCTTTTTATTGCTTCTCTTATGTAAACTTTGAGCCAAGGGTGCTCAAATCTTGCAAGTCTTGTATAACCTCTCACTTTTATCCTATGAATTCGTGATACTTAATTCTTCATTAAGCACCAGTAGGAACTTTGCAGGCAAGGACTTTACAAGATTAAACTGTATCGAAAAGGGTGAATCCCCCTGTGTCACTCTGCCGGTGTCTGTCTTCTAACAGTAAAATGTGTGCGGTTTTATTGCAAACTGTCTACTGAGCCAAGACATCTCTTGAAACAGAGGTGTGAGTTATTCTGTCCCCTTGGTAACTTTTCCATTGGGAACTCTGAATCAGTCACAATCCTGTATTTGCTGTGGATCCAAATTTCTGGATGGCTCCCTTGAAACTGCCTCCATCTGAGGTGTTTCTTTAGGGCCAGTCCCCATTTTTGCTTAAAATATAACTCCTGCTCCTCTTACTGGATGCTTTACTGGAATTAGGTGTAAATAAGTCGTTAAAAATCTTGTCTGTCTTGCACATGCTGTATGTTTTGCTAAGGAAACATGTTTTGGAAATCGGGTATTACTTGCAATTAGACATGTTTTCCTTATTATTAAGTGATCTTAAAAAGTAATTTCACTTACTTTCACAGTACATTTCCCATACTTTGCTACAGATAATGATTGCTTACCTGTAATAAGCAATTTCCTAATTTGTGAAACATTATTGAAATACAGTCATTGCTTTTTCCTACTCTTTGCAGGGAAAAAAAAAGGTGAGAAAAAATATTTTAACTACATAACTTTTCTAGTAAAATCTAATAGTTGCCAAGACTTATTTTGAAAATAGATTTTCTTTATAGAACCAAACATAGGATTTAAAAATATGAATTTGTAGCATCATTCAGAAATTCTAGGAGGCAGTGAGAAGCTGGTTTAAAGTTACATACAGTATACTTTAAGCTTAGGAAATTTGTGGAAGCTAAATTATGAAATGGAAGATCAGGATTTATCATTAAAACACATCTGCCCTTGGTTTTCTACAACAGCATTTCCATAGCTTTTGTGTTGAAACCAAAATACTTATTTTATCAGTAGCTGTTTTTATCTTTCTCTAATTCTGTTCCTCTCACTCAACTTCTAAGAGGCCAGAATCTCCCCTTCCCCAGGAAAAGAAACAACACACACACACAAAAGGACCCAAAAAACTGTTCATTACTGAAGCTAAATTACAGGCAACAGGAAAACCCACCATAATTCACTTACATATGCAAAAAGTTTTGTTTTCACCACCTAAAATAATATTTTTAGTTTCCAGTTCTGCTACACTCTGCAAAAACCACCGGTGTTGTGCTCATCCATTTTTGTAGAAATGTTTTACATCAAGACTTTTGTTTATAGAAATCTCATTTTGGAGTAAATTGAAATTGCATGCTTGGGTACGTGAGTTTGCTGCCTTATTCCCCCTGGTTTTGTTCCTTGCTTACAGAACATTTGGTCTATGCTACGAATATAAAATAAATAAATAGTAAGTATACTAAGAACGGACTTCATGCTAGCCAGGTTGTTTCTGGTAAGAGAAACAAAGCTTAGCACAGAGGTGACTGAGTATTAGCTATTTTTCTTTATTAATGTTGAGAAGAAAAAAAAAAAAAAAGGACTTCAAGGGAAAAAATGGATTTTAAGAAAAAAAAAAAATGGATCAGTTAATTAAAATTAGGTGGTGAGTCTGGTATGAAAGTTCCTTAACTGGGTGTTGTTGGTTTTTGTTTTTTAATCTTACAGGTGTAGGGAGTTTAAAGGTTATAGATGGTAGTAAAAGAGTCAGATGATACAGACTATCCTGCCTGTAAAAGCTGGACCCATACTGTGAATTTTACCTCTGGATGCAAGCTCAATTCTGGACTTCACAGAAAAAGAAGGGGACCTAGGTAGCTGGATTCATTGTTCTTACTTTTATATATCTGTATATCTGTTTTTTTCAAAACTGAAGTTTGATTCCACAGGGCTGTGCTTTGGGCCATGTGCTGATTTCCATCACTTTCCTGTGTAATGAATGGTTTAGGCTTCAAATGCAGCATGCAGGAAGTATTGCAATCTATTTGTTTATTTATTTATTTATTTATTTATTTATTTATGCTTTGTGTTCCTAAGCATAAAGTAGAAGGAGATTGTGAATGCACTGTTCATAGAATCATAGAATATTCTGAGTTGGAAGGGACCCATAAGGATCATCAAGTCCAAATCCTTGCACCGCACAGGTCTACCCAAAAGTTTAGACCATGTGACTAAGTGCACACTCTAAATGTTTCTTAAATTCATATAGGGTTGGTGCAATGACTGCTTCACTGGGGAGCCTGTTCCAGTGCACAACCACCCTCTCAGTGAAAAATCTCCTCTTGATATCTAGTCTGAACTTCCCCTACCTCAGCTTCACCCCGTTCCGACGGGTCCTGTCACTGGTGTTTATGGAGAATAGCTGTCATAAAGCTATCAAGATGTGCAGTTACATATATTTATATATAGCAGATGCAAGATTAATCTGTATCAGACTCCTGTTGACTGTCAGTTTGGGCAAAACAGACTGTAATTAAGATTTCTTTTGCTCTTCAGTTGCATTCAGGTATGAATAAACAAGATCTTACGGAGTTTTTAGGTTGTAAAAGTGAAGTAGAAATTCTGGCCCATCCCAGAGAATTGTTTGGGAACTGGGGAGAAGCTTAATACCCTTTATGTTTATGCGTCAAAAAGGTTCAAAAGCAAGTGTGTTAATATGTAAATTAACAATGCATAAGTTGTCTGGCATTGGGCTGTGAGGACTTTCTTCCTGGGCAGCTTAAGGGTGCAGCAAACATCAATGTGCTCTAAGTTTCCATGTAGTTTATTCTGCAGTTTGTCCAAAAAGACAAGTGAAGAAGGTAGTAGATTATATTTTTAAAAAGCAAGTGTGTTAAAAGGATGTTGAAATAAGTCACTTGAATGGTTATGTTGTACAATCTAGATCCAGGATGTGGCTGGCCTGAGAGAATGTTTTAGAAATGTGAGGAAGGTTTGTGTTACTAATCTTCATGCTTTCATTGCAATTTAATGAGTTTCTAATGTCATAATTACTTTTTCCAGGTTAGATTATTCCTTAGATTTTTTTTTTTTTTTTTTTTTTTTTTTTTTAAAAAAATTTAACTTTTTAAGTAATTTTTTTTTTTATTTTTTAGGTACCCAAACTAACTCAAAATATTATAAGCATTCAGGCAACTTGAGTAATATTTTTAGCACAGTTTTTGTTTGCTGTTTACTGCTTACCAGAAATGACCATGTTTGTGTCTTCTTTTTGTAAAACAGATAAAAAAATTGGAAATGTATAAAATACATCTATGTCCTTAGCTGGAAAACTTTACATGGAAGTGATTTGATCACAGAAGAAATATTTTGTTTCCAAGTTAGGATTGTGGAGGGAGTAATTTTTCATTTAATTAGTTTTCAGGACATGGAACTATATTCACTTCTCTTTGTAAAGTATGTGAAAGTAGCAGATAGAGGTCATAACTGAACATTTTTACTCAGCAGAAGCTGTAATCACATATAGAAGGTATGAACTGGTAAGCACTGCAGTAACTGCAAGGATCATTCTCCAGGTCTGGGTTGCAAATGATGGAACTACTGGACACAAACGTTGACAGTGTCTGAAAGTGTATTGAATATTTTTTCAACTTCTGTGGTGTAACCCCAAGGCTCAGGACATTTTAATGGCACAACTCCAGTCTTCCTAAGCTGTTGTGACTGTGTAGGCCTCTACTAGCTACTATTCCCACAACCGAATCCATTCAGTTTGCTGTAGCTCTCTGCCTAAATTACCCTGCAGTCTCTCATGTCTATGCCTTGTTATTACCCGAAACATTACTCCATCCTGGGAAATCCTAAACAGAGGGTGCAGGCTGGAAAAATCCTGCAGGAATGGGCTGGAGTATGAGGGAATTGTAAGGACGTTCGCTGCTTTGCGCTCTCCCTACCACCACTTCTTAGGCTTTCTTTGTGGAATTCCCTCATTCCCCACAAACTAGGACACTTTTCAAACTCCCCAGCAGAATTGCATGTCCCACTTACCAAAAAATGAGATTCTTGGTTAGATTAATGTGAAACTGGTATACCAGCTACAAAACTGCTAATTGGAAAACCACCTGTGGGTTGCCATCTTTATGTACAGGAGGCCTTGCATATCCAAGTCTGAGTGTCCCAAAGTAAAGTGCAAAAAAAGACTGTTTTGGACTTTTGAGAATAATAAATTTAGCAGTTTCATCATCTGATCATACACATTTCTCAACATTTATAGACATATAACAGCCTAGATTTGAAATAAGAATCTTTGAGGTTACTTCTGTGAAACCAAAAGAAACCATGGATTGGACACTTCTGTGCCATGACGGGGGAAACTGCAGAAAGAGCACGACTAGAAATGAACAACAACAAATCTTCTCCAGTTGTTTGATTTCTAACAAAATTCCCCCAAATATGAAATAGGTATTTTTTCAGAGAGGTTTCTTTCTGAGTTTGGCCCAACAAAACAGAGCTATGTATTTCCAGGTTGTTTTTCTCTTGTTAATTTTCTTACAAAGATCTGTATTAACCAGTTCACTTTGACTCAAGCATTTAAGGAAGCATTAATAAACACTGAGCGAAGGCTGGTGTATGTTCTTTTAAATGGGAAATGCAGCTTGTGTAGTACTATATATAGACATCAATACAATTACAAAATACATGCATCGAGAAGCTGAGCAAACTTAGCTTTGTTGCTTTGTTGAAAGGAAGTTTGGAAAAGTGTATTAGCTAATACATACATACATATATATCTATATATCTATATATATAAATCTCTAACCAGATTATACATTTCCCCACTAGCAGGCTTGTACAGGTTGCTATTAAAAGAGAATGTTCATCTTTATTTGGATTTAGCTAAAATACTTTTAGCATGAACTATTTGAGTGCAATTCTTCAAATTTATTTAATTATTTGTTTGCAGTTCCTATTATGTTCTGAATTTCAAGCTGAAATTAATGTGCTTCAAAACATTAATTTTAGAGATGAAATATCCCAGAATTATTTTTAGAAAGTAGGCTGGATATGGAACGAGAGATATTATCTATAATATGTACTTTGGGCAAGCAGAAGTCTTTTTCATGAAAGTTTTTGTAGCTTCTCTGAAGGCAAAAATAAAACTGAAGAACTTAGCAGGCCAAGTAAGAAAGTTACTTGAAAACATGAAATACATCGACGCATTTGGATTATTATTGTTTGATTCTTATTTGCTCTCTGACCCAAAGGATCTGCAGTAAAATAAAACTCAACTTCTCTTTTATTTTCTGAATGTTTTTGAATCTGATTCTTTGACTCGGTAACAAAGCACAAAGATCACTTTGCTGTGTTTTGTTTTTGCAAGAAAGTTGACAAAATACTATATATTTTCCAGTAAAATGTGCGAGGGCTGACAGAATTTGCCACCATGAAAACTTTTTTTTGGCAACTTCTGTTTATAGTCTTTGAAGTAAGAGCTAGTAACATATACATTATTTGCAAAATTTATTCAATCAAGCCAATTAAAAGCTGTTTTTTAAAAAATACACTATCAGTTCATTATGAACTGATGGAGGGTATAATGCTATGTGTTTATATCTGTGATTTTTAACCACAAGTTCTTGTATTTTGTTTGGGAGCAACCCAGTAGATTCAAAAGTTAAGGAACATTTAAAAAGAGGTCACTGTTAGCAGACCTTTTTAACTTTCCAGAAATGCCATGAGAAAGATAATTTTGTGTCATTTTTTAAGCTCTGAAGACTAATTTTTAATCCTTCTTTAGGGCTTCTAAGTGTGTACTGCCCTAATGGATTAAAGGATGGAAGGAGATTTCATTGATATTTCCTCTTCTAAATATCCTCTCACTCTTAACATGCATGCACACTCATACCCATCTCTTCCCCAGCTGTGTAAGTGAGGTTGCATGAACACAGTAAAAGATGAGTGTCAGTGAGTCCTAGGATCATGAAGTGTGTTGAGAAGTCAGTTCACGTAGTCAGCATTTGTCTTCATGAAATCTATACTGCAGAACAGTAAGTGAAGTTCGTGCTTTACCCACCTTAACAATCACCTCTTTTAAATACGATGGTATGGGAAAGGAAAAGAGACACTATTTTTTTGCATTACTTTAATTGCAGCAAAGGTCAGGAAGGATGTAGTAACTTTGTTATTTAAAAGCACTATACAAATTTTGAGGATGTCCACCTGACATTGGTAAATTTAAAGCACTTTGTCATCCTGTGTGAAGCGTTAGCCCAGGTGCTGCCAGGCTGTGGCTTAGGATGTGGGTTTCTTTGGGCTGGCTACTTCCAGAGGCAGGGGAAGCAGCTCAGGTATGCAAAATGGGTAATGGTTTGGAGCTCGCTGGAGTTGTACTATGATCTTACATAAATTTTGGACATATGACCTTTGTGGCTTGTCCTTTTGTGACATGGCAACTTGAAGTTTTCAGGCTCTGTGACGGTGCTATTAGTGGCCAAAAATGAGTTCTGTTGGGCAAGTTGTAAGAGAAATTGTAATGTCCATGTGTGAGGGTTTGGGGGCATTTGCCTTAGGGGTAAGAACTTTTCTGTGGTTTGACATGCTTTTTGTTTTGTTTCAAACATTAGGTAGTGTTTCTCAATAGTCTCATATAATTACCACTGAATAAAGAATTATATTGCAAATAGAATGCGCTTATAAAATGTCTTCAAACAGCTTTGTCTGAAAGATTCAGTGAAATCAATTCTTTGCCAGAATGTAGGACACTATGGGGCAAAATATGTAGTACGTATCAAGTCTCTTTCTATTTCAGCAATTTGATATTTGATGGTGTTTTGAAATGAAGGAATTTAAATGGAGTGAAGGAATGGCTTCTCTTTCTCCTATCCCTGAATGTAAAACCCTTAGTGACCATAATACATTTTCAAGCATTTGTGGTGGCTTTTTCGTGTTCACTGTATGCCATGTCATATGATTTCTGTATGCCACAATTGATTTCCATAGACTAGATGCTGATGAAAATTATTTATTTTTTCTCCTTTTTCCCTTAAATAACTATTAGAAGAGGGTTGAAATATGAAAAGAAGAGGAAAAAAAAAATGTTGCACCTGAAAGTTGGTATCTGAAAAGTTGCATCATCAAAGACAATGTGAGGACAGATGCATTATTGCCTTCTGAGAATGATTTTCAGGTCCCAGCTTTGCAAAGGGGCATTTTGGTGACAGAGATGCAGCCTGTAGCTTTGGCTTGCATGCAGAGGGCTTTAAAGCTGCATTTGCAACTTCTTTTTCCAAACTGAGTTTTCTGCTGTATTTACAGAAAGTGCAGCACAGACTGTTGTTTTACACTTCGTCATGTTGTTACCTGAAGAACTTGTTAAAAGTCATTGCAACAGGAATTCTGCAGAACAGACACAGACCTATGTGGGTTTTCCTTGACGTTAGCTAAACTGTGAAGTGAAACAAACTTTTTGAATAATCTCTTACGTGAAAGTTGCTGGGGACAGGGGGAACTTCCTATACTGAGTAAGGAACAAGCAAGCGCAAATGGTCTTTGGGGTGTGTTTGCATAATGTGTTCTTCATCAGGTCTTTAAGAGAGATTCCACAAGAACTTTAACATCTAACCTGAATCTTACTTGCTGTAAAGCTTTTGTAATGCAGCTCGTTCCTCTCTGGTAATCCACCAGAACTCAGGCTTGTGGGTTGTCAGCATGTTTCCTCTGGTGAAGTGATTATAGGCATTTACATTGCATATTGAATATCTGTTCTTTTTGGCTTTGGTCAACAAGTTAGGATAGTTCTTTTACAATTTTTTTGCAGTTCCAGGCATGGGAACAAGGTGCTCATATATTATGAAGTTAAAATCATACAGTATTTTGTGCCAAAGCTTACTTTGCTAGGGCTTGTTGGTTTCTCATATTAAGCTTTTCAACTCTAGCACATGAAAGCCTCGCAGATATTCTAAACACCCTGAATCTCTACAGAGATGCTAATGAAACAGTAGTTATGAGATTAAAGGCATTTGGAGTGTACAAACTGGATGAAAACCAAGTCAAGACAGGAACTAAACGGTCCCCTAGTATCCTCATCTAACCTGATTTCGTTTTCCTAGTTGAAAAATTCTTTGTGATATTCGGAGTTCGTGCATGCTTCCCTGCTGTTAAGCCTCAGAAACCACAACAGTAACTACAGAAGTTCATTAATGAGATATTTTTTTCTCCTCCCTTGTATTCAGTTTAGTAAAGTATATTTTTAAACAATCAGTCTAATGGTGATGTCTGCAATTCTTCATTTTCTCTGTTTTCAAAACATATTGGCATATCTAGATTGACACCACTTTTCTAATTTCTCCAAGCTGTATACAGACAATGAACATCTAGGATTGACCACAGCAAGTTATATGTTTTAAAATATCTCTTGCCTTATACATGCACATGCTAAATTTGTAATGGTATTCATACTGTTTAAAACATGGCTTGGCATATATTGAAAGATGATATGTTTTTCTAGTTCTAGAAAGTCATCCATATCAGGTTACAAATAGTAAGATCCGTTGTCTCTTAAGTGGTGTACTTAAGGGATACTGTCAATATTTAGAATATCTGATGCAATTTAGGAAGGAAAACTTAAAAACACGGGAAGACTGTATTTGGAAGAGTTGGGAAATGTAGGAAGAATTTTGGGGAGTATTAGTATGCCAACTTAAAAAACAGCATAGCCATCCTTATTATTTACAGGAAACATAATTGTGATTTTTTTTTTCTGAAGTTATTCTTGAAAGTTTTAACTGCTCGTTTAAACATTCTTTTATTGCCTGCAAGACTGCACTGAGGTTTCATGTATCCCCCCAAAGTCAACATGACAATACATCACAGTCTTTTCTTTGGGTTTTCAGTCCATATTTTTGCTGCTGTTCTATTAATTGGAATATAGGAATGTTATGGGAATATACGGATGTGATTGTACAATAATCATGGTTGCACGTTGATCATTCTCACCAGTGGGAGTCTTGTCATTTTTCAGCTGGTGAAAAGGCATCTGAAGTCATTTAGCCATCTGTCCTAAACACTATTTTTCCCAAGCAAAGCACCTCTGTTATACAACAAAATATAGAATTGAATTCATGTGTAAGATCAGTGAAGATTAGATATTTATCTTGCCCTGCTTACAGTTTGATAACAAATGATAAAAATATTATTTCCATTAAACTGAAAATGAAGTAGGGTGTGTTGTTTCAAATTTGACTAACTCCTGTTAGAAATAAAATAACAAAATATATTAGGTCCCTCATTGTCACACAATTCTTTTTCAATATGAGTTATCAGTGCTTTAGAACAAAAGGCTTTATATTTTCAAAAGCATTATAGGCTAAGTGCATATGCAGCTTGTGATGATGTGTTGGTAATTAAGAGTAACATCCAGAGTCAATTTGAAATGTAAAATATGTAGGAGACATAAAAGGTACCATTAAGATTTTACTGGTTATAGACATCTGTGATATATTAAATATATTATTTTTCATTAGGGTACATGAAAAGATTACTATCAGTGACATCTTCTGTATGACTTTTTATGTATTCATCATGCATTATGCAATGTTTGTCATTCGTGTTGGTTAACATGGCTGTCAAAATACAAATTCAAAAAAATCTATACCATTGCATAGGTCACATTATTTGAAATATCCTCGAAGTGTTTCGTGTTTTAACATGCTATTAGTTGTTGGCACATTACATGTTTTTTGTTAGGTATAGTAGCTCAAAGTATAGCTATCAGACAAATAACATGAAATTTATTTTGAGTGGAAGGTAATGACAGGGACAGTAGAAGGCTTTGATTTTTGGCACGTGGTGGGTGGACTCATGAGCAGTCTGTATCCTAATCTAAGCTTCTGCCCAGTTTGGGGGAACAGAAGGATGTTCTGGAAACAGTGATTCCAAATCATGCACAATTTCTTCTAATCTCTCAGTAGGTGTTTATGAAAAAATGTCAAAAGGTGCTTGGCCACCGTTAAAATGGAAAGTTAATATCTGTGTTTAAACAGAGAAACAGTGTTTAAATTCAGCATCAAATTCAGTCTTGTATTCAGTCTTAACTTCTCCTGTAGCTTGTGGAGCCTGGAGATCTTTTCATATTACCATGATGTAGACCTTATGTTTGGTCAACTGAATGGCTGCCGGGATTCTGGTGACTGTGTTGACTAAATCTCTTCATTATTTTAGGAGAATTTGATCCCACGTATGTGATAAATACTGCTTGGAAAATGAAGCATTTTTTAAGTGAGATAATTAGTCAGTGATATTGTTCAGCAAAGGGGAGCAGTGGTGAGTTCTTCATTTGTCGAGTCTCTGTGGTCAGGTATGAGTAAGTCTTTAAAAAGCAGGGATGAAAAAAATGACTCCTGCAATTATGAAGTGGCATCCTCTCATTAACGTGTCAACCTTTTGCCTTTACCAGCTCGAGATCTGCCTGATTTTCCAGAGAGATTTTGTCTTTCTGTCTTATCAGTGTTACCTCAAGTGGGAAGAGGTTAAGCCTGAAGGCCGCAAATCTGTGGTGGTTTGTTTTGTTTTGTTTTAGAAATGCACTCCCCTTCAGAGGAAAGGCTTTGCAGGAGGCCTATTTGTCTTCATGCTCCCGAGCCATTTTGTTTCCAGGATTCTTGTGGAAAGTCTGCGTGTGCCGCGGTCACTGAAAGATTTCCAGTTGGGCTCATGCAGCCAAGATCTCCTGAGTATTTAAAGGCGAGCTGAAGCACAGTTAAAGCTTGGTTTGGAAATGGCGCCTCCTGCGCTCCTTGCTTGTGGGATTGTTAGAAACTGATGGGAGAAGGCTTATCCTCAAGCACTGTTTTTTTTGGTGTTGAGATGGGGATTTTATTCTCATAATTTTGTGTATGTTTAATATTGTAGTTGTCTTCATTAAGGACAGAGGTAAACCATATTTTATCTTTTGTAAAAGCAGACAAATTAATAAACACTAAGCCTTTCCTCTGAATGGTTCCTCCAGGACAAAAATCTCATGGAAAAAAATTATTAAGTGCCACCAATATTTAGCTTTTTTTGTTGTTGTTGTTGTTGTTTTTTTCAGTTTCTGTAAGTTTAGATTAAGCATCGATCTGGTCTTATTGTACAGGATCTTGCTGTTAAGTCTTTGGGAGCTCAGCCATTGGTCCTGCTAAGGGAATTGTGGACAGAGACAATTCCTGTCGGAGTCCATGGCAAGCCTCAGCTTTGTCATGATTCAAGTTCTCTGTCTGAGGAATTGCAGTTTTCTTGAAGAGCACCCACACCTATTTTTATCTTTAAGTTCATCGGGGAGCATAAAGCAACGCTAGTGGGACCCAGAGGCAGAACAGGAAAAACAGGCAGAAATGATGTCGACAAGAGGATAGCAGTAACCTTGCTAGTGACATGTAAGTTAATATCAAGCCATGGAAATGTTTGTGAGTTACTACAAAATACTTCTCCATCTGGAGACTGCGTTCAGATAAAAGTATTCATATATATCCATTAGGTGGTTTCTATGTAAGCATCACTGGAAAGATATTTCTGTATCATAAAACCACAGCATTTTACAGTATTCTGTCTTTGACAAGCCCGTAGAAGTGTTATTGTCAGTGTGGAGTGTGGGAGGTTGCCTGTTTTCTGATGGTATTAAAGTCTGCCTTTTTGGCAGAGACCTGTTTATTTTTATAAGCACCTGATTTCCCTACAAAGCCATTTGAGCTTCCCTTTCTTGGGCAGCATCTCAATCAGATTCTTAAAAGAAAAACCCCAAGCCCCACATTCCTTCCCCACTCAAAAGACAGAAGAAAAACTTCTCTTTTCATGTGATGAAATGCCTGTCAACATCAAAATCTCAAATCTGGACACTGCTCTCTGATAAGATGGAGTCTGCAATGTTGCATAATTCACTTTTCATTCATCCTCTCCTTGTTTGAGCTTCTATTTCCTTGGCTCAAGGACAGAGAGAAAGAAAAGGGATGCCATGATTTGTCTGCAAAACTTACTGATAGAAATAAGGGGCTGGGGAACTTGGGGAACTAAGTTTTGTTTTGCTTTGGTTTGTTATGTGTTTTTTGTTGTTGTTGTTGTTGTTTGTTTGTTTGTTTGTTTGTTTTAAATTCTTCCTTTTCTCCTGTAAGACAAGATGTCGATTTACAGTTATGCCTTCTGATTCCAATTCATTTGAATGCTTGCATCTAATTGAAGTTTAAGCAAACAGCTTTCTACAGAAAAGGAGGACCTACTTGTATAATGTGAAAATCTTTCTGCCTCCATAAAATTGACTTTGCAAGCTGTGGTTTACATACACAAGCCATTCACACACATGCAGGAAGTTTTCTTGACTTTTGCTAACTACAGTAAGTCAATGAAATTAGAGAATAAATGATTCGTTGTAAATATTTAGTGAACTGTGACTAAGCACCTTTTAATAGAAAGTGTCAGTGTTTCAATTCCAGAGGCTAGACTGTTTATGAATAGTTATATTTTATAAGGTACTTTGTCATGGCTCGCGAGATATTTACAGCAAATCTTTTTTTAGTGACTTTTTTTCATTAAGAAAACTCATGAGAATTTCCTGAACGTACAAAGCAGGCTCGTGATTGCACGGTATGTCACTGAAAACAACTTTCCCTGCAGTTTGTATTTCCTTCTGTCTTGATGGATTGGTGTTTCAAAACTTGTGCTCTACCTACCATTTAGATAATGCTTTTGTGGGGTAGGAGAGAAAAAAAAAAAAAAAAAAGTGTTAGTGTAGAATAAACCATGTTTATACTCCCTACTTTCATGTAACTGTCCAGACAGATGCCAGAGAAAGTTCCTACCAGTAGTCAGGCTATATGATCAAATGTGTTTGTTAATTTTTCCTTTTCTTTTTTTAATTAAAAAAACACTCATTAGTTGTATTACTCTTGTTGCTTAATTTTTAAGCATTACCTGCTGCATCATCTCAAAATGATAGATCAGTCAAATGATGATAAGTCTTTTTGGGAAAAAAAAAAAAAAAAAAAAAACGAAAAAGAAAAAAGGGAGGAAACTTCTTATACATGGAAGTGATTTTTCCGCTTCAACTTTGTGCAGTTTTGTGTCTTTCTTTGTCAGCTATTGATGACCAGATTTAGTCTGCCTAAATCCTGCTTAAGCTGAGGTTTAGGAAGGCTCTCGGATGCAAAGTTGTGGAACGTGATTCACCGAGACTGCCCTACTGAAGTCTTACAGACACCTAAAGCCAGTAAGGGATTTGGTGTTTTCAAGGCATCAGGCAGAAGCTCGTGAACACCCCGCTGAAAAACAAAACAAAAAAAAAACCAAACCCGCAACCAAAAATCCCACCTCTTACTGTGTCTGGAGGAGGGAGATGTTAGGAGCCTGAACTCTGCTGCATTTCAGAAGGAGGCAAAGACTCCATTTAATACATAAAATCCCCATCTCCAGGGGCTCTTTTCCTAAATGAGAGTCACTAGTACACAAGCATCATTGTTAGAAGTAGGTACCAGAAATCAGAGGCTGAATGCTTTAATTTGTAACTTCTCTAATATTTAGTATAGATTTCCTTATAAGTAGTATAAAGCATGCTTATATAATTACAGTCTGAGTTTTCTCAGTTGTACCTTCACAAGCAGATCGGAGTCAGTGTAGTTTCATGGATAGTTAAATAAGAGTGAAAATAAAAAGTATAAAAAGAGACTTTTCTTTGTTCAGCAAATGTTCTCCATTTAATATTTTCCCATATAATATCTTTTAAGTTGTCTCCAATTGATTTGATGAATCTCTTTTGATTAGTCAAAGGCAAGATGAAAGTAAATAAATATGGAGTAAGGCAGCGGAGGCTAGCTGGGAAATACATTTGAATCAGAGAAACTTTTCAATTTGTGTCAAAAATAAATGTTAAAATAGCACACATCTGGAGGGTCCAGACCAAATGTTTTTCAGATTTTTTTCTACCTTTCAGATTAGCAAGGTAACTCTGCAGACACTTATAGCTAGTAATCTCCAGTTGCATTATAAAAGTAAAATTTTCTAAATGTATAAACCTGGAAAAATCAAGGCCAGTATCTTCTGATATTTTAAAGTCCATTTATTGTTTTCTCACAGCTCCCTTCTAAGTCTTGTTTGTAAGTTTAATCAGGCAAGTGAATATGATTTCATGTTAGTGTTTGGTTTGTTTTTTTTTTGTTCTTTTTTCCTTCCTACTTCTACTTCATAGCAAAAGTCCATAAACTTACTTGTTTGTTCCTTTGTCTTCAGTGACAATAATGCATGGCAGCAGAAACTTCTGAGAGGAAAAAAAAAGTTCATTCCAGTGAATGGAAAATATCGAGGTGTCAAGACTGTGACTCCTGGGTGGGTTCCTCCACCCACCTCTTCCTGAGGAGATTGTCCTGTGGATCTTCTCCCATTCACAACTGCAAAGACCACCTCTTCTCCCACTGGCTGCTGAATATCACTTCTGTTGCCATCCCTGGTAACCACACTAATTGCTTACATGGAAAAGTAATATTAGGAAAATATTAAGAGAGGCTAAAAATACATTAAACATGATATAGCAGCTGGAAGCAGGGGGAGCCAGCACCTTCCACCAGCCAGATCTCCACGGACCACCAGCAAAGTGCTCCGGGGACCACTGCAACCGTGCAACCACATAACGTGCTTTGGAACATTTACATCAAATATCACCTTCTGCTTTTTACCTTGACCTCAGAAGACTTCCCCAGCAAATGATAAACAATGAACTTACATAGTGTGCCCAAGAGACTTAGGTTCTAAATAACCCCTGTATGATGCCACACATTTTCGAGGAAGCAGAGCTTACCGGAGACCACACAAATCTCAGCCACCAGCACCATTGCTTGTTTGTTGAGTGATGCCAAGCTGGAGCTCTAAGAAGCGATGACTGTGCCTGGATATAGAAGCACAGTCAGGATGTTTTTAAAAAAAGAGCCCATTGCAGAATGCCTCTGCGTCTCGTGGCACCACGAGCAGCTGCGTGCTCAGCAGCCTCTTGCTCTCTATTCTCCGTCTCTGAAAGAGAAAGTAAGGAAATGAAAAATGTTTGTCTAACTGCAGCATGGATGCAGACATTAATTACACTCCTCTAAGACATCATTCTGATACCAAAAATTTCATTTACTTTTGCCTCTGTAGAGTGTGATTCAATGAATGGAAACCACTTTTTTTTTTTTTCTTTTTCTTTTTCTTTTTCTTTTCTTTTCTTGGGGAAGATTCTGTCTTTCCCTGACACTGACCACACCATTGCTTCCTTGGCTCATACGGAGGAAGACAAAGGGGAGGATAGGATGCTGAATACCCTTCCTTCAAGCATGGCACTTTCTGACTTCTGTCTATAGAGATTAATTCTTATTTTGGAAGCATATTTCCTTTTAAAAACTCCTTGCAATCTGTTGGTATTGCTTAGGATGCAGCACATGTACTTAATTTCTACAGTACTTTTTCCCTCCACAGTCATAGAAATGTGCTATAAACCTTAAAACTGGTCTGCTGGTGAGAGTAAGGAATTGGAAGTGTTCACAGGAATGACTTTTTGACTCTCAGGAATGGTTCTTTATTTTGTCTAGCTTATCTGTTGAATAAATAAGAGAAGAAGGGTTTTACCTGATATCATTTCACATTATGTTCTGCAGATACAGAGAAGAAAGCAAAATACACAAATCCATGATGCCGATTTTCTTACTTTGTTAATTCACATGCTGGGAAAAATGCTGGATGGACTGTGTATAAAGAATCCCTTTTGTATGCATATATTTTCCTGATTTTGTTCTTGAGCAGCCTAAAATTAGTGAATTGAAACTGTAATTTCGCATCAAGATATTAATTCCATCCAACTGTAATTGTTTAGTAAATTCTCTTCTAATTACCAATTACTCGAATCTAAATGCTTGTGAATAAATAGCAATAGTCATGGACATTTTTCCTGAATTTACAGCATAGCTCTTGTTTGTCTATTTTTAGTGAAAAAGGTCAGAAAATATGATGTTAAAAAAAACAACACATAACACAACTTTGAGTGGATGCCAAGCTGTCACATTGACTTCTTTTGAACTATCATCAGTAAAATGAAACAATTAACTACTCTTTTTTTATGTGACATTTCGTTGAGCCATACAGGAGAGGTACTTGTCCTCATTTTTTGTCTTTTACTTGAGTCATAGCTTGTATGTTAACTTCAGATCCTTGTTTTTCCTGTTCTTATAATTTCTTAATTCTTTCTAAATTCTTTCTTAAGAAAATTTCTTAATATGTTTTTATTATGTAGCCAGTGCATATTTGCTATTTTTGAATTCTCTTCTTCCCCTTATAAGCTAAATATTTTTCAAATTTTTGGAAATTCAGTTTCTGAGTGAAGCTTTTCAAGCACTATTCTTCATCCCAAGCTTCCTTTGGAGCAAACCTTTTTGAAGGTTTTACACCTTCTGTTTCATGCTTTCTATTGAAGAAAAAAAATCATTTGGGGAAATCTTAGAAAGCTGCATTATATTGCTTTCTGGTCATCTCTCTCTGTGTTGAAAGTGGTCATTTAATAATGTGTTTTAATGCAGAAAGTTGTTCAATGTAGATTTTCTTTTGCATACACCCCCATCACTTAGTCCTGGGAAGGAGCTGGGGTAAAAGAAGACAGGGCAACCATCTATACATTCATTTGGAGATGAGGATTCACCAGTCTGATCTACAAGTTTTCTACAGATTTTATCAATAAGTTATGCATACAGGTATCCTTTGCCTTTGTTTTCACCCTTTGTTTTTTTAAATGCCATACGTCTCTTTAAACAATTATAAGTCAAAAGTAAACTGAGGAAAATAGTTTGAGTTTTTAATGACACCTTAATTATCCAATTGAGGATTTAGCATTCATGCTCAGTGTAACTGCTAGAGTGCACATTTTGGACAAACCGAAAAACTACAGTATAATTAGTAGACACGGATGTGGTCATCTTCCAGAGCCCTTGCTCTTGTTTTTGTAGCAAGTAGATCAAGACTAGGGTGACTGTAAAACATCAATATTTTATAAAACTCTTCTTTTCTTGTTCCAAAAATTTTGCCAAATTATACTTAAATGAAGTCTTCTGAGGAAAAAGCCTGTAAGAGTTCTTTACTATAAATACATTTTTGTGATTTTAAGAAGAATGGGGTATTTATAATGGATTGAACCAGAGCTTCTCTGCTCTGTGTTATCTTTATAATGTTTGCCATAAAGTGCTTCCAGGCGACATCTTGACTTCTGTAATTTTTTTCTTCCTTTTCGTTGGTGCCTGGAACAGATTATTGTGGGTTATAACATTTTAAAACATTTAAGTAATCCATTTGAAAGCAGGAAAAGGAGCACACCATTGATATGAAATTGCACTGACTTTCCAGAAAAGATTTTATCACAGAACTTCCAGTTTCTTACTCTAGGGAGAATGTTGCATAGTTTGATTTCTGAAATAAAAAATATTTTTAAAAAAGAGAGAGAGTGAGTTTTAGGGTTATACAGTGTATTCAGTGTATATACAGTGTATTTGAAAGAGTTATTCTATGATTTTAATAGATGTGCATCTTCGTGCAATAGAAGTGGGATAGAAGTGGATGTATTTGATCAATGCTTATAAATTTTTATTTCTGTTTTTCACTCAAATGTTCTGTACATATTCTGTTTTTTACAGTTCAGGTTCTACTAACATGGACTGACTGCTATAATGGTTTAGAGTAGTTTTGATTTTTGGTAACTGAGAGGTTGTGTTGCTTTGTTAAGCTGTAGAAGGCATGAACGTGCATTAACCTTAATATAACTGTGACTTAGAGCACAGATTTCCAAGCTGAACCAGGGATAATCCAAAAGTCAAATGAAGTATTTTACAGTACTTTTTTGGTATATGTAATAGCTAAAAAATATAATTTAAAATCACAGAATCGAGAAATGCTGCAGATATTAAATTCATAGGATTTACAGTGTTCACGAGAAATGCTGAAATTGGTAATGCACTGTTGGTCTCAAGTATTTCCATACTTTTGAGGTAGATCCTGCTTCTCAACACCTCTATATACGTCTGACTTTGGTACTGCAAAGATGGCTAAACAGGAGTGCATACATATATGCTTAAGTGGAGTTTACAAAACATTTTGCTTTTCTGTTAAAATTAGGACCTTAAAATAAATGCAATTTGTGAAGGCTGATTTGTCAGCAGAGCACTTGTTCCACCCAGCAGTGGGAGGCGTAGGGGGATGCTGTGGCATTCTCTGCTGCAGCCTCAGGGGGGACAAGTTGCTTCCTTTCTGTGGGCATTGATTTCAGGAAAAGTAGTAAAGGAAGAAAACTGATGTTATAAAATGTGTTGGTGTCAGATAAGGAAGTTGTGTTACTCAAGAATTGGCTCTAATTATCATCATTGAGCACTCAAAAATATCATTCATGGAGTTGTGAAAAGAATTTTTTAAACAAAGAGCGAGCCAGAATGGTCTTGACATCTTGGAGAACATGACAAGAATAATATTATTTCTCTAAAAATTAACATAAAGCATTCATCCTCGTTTATATTTTGTATCTTGTGGATTACTTTAAATTGTCTTGTGGTTTTAATCTAGATTTAAAATAGCTAGGGATTTCCACATTTGGTTAACACTTATAAATGTATATATACAGTGAAATTATGTTTTGACTTCCTGCTCTCCTCATCATTTTTTCGCCCTGTCCTCATGAGAGCAGACTGAAAATTCATCTCTCTTGGCTTTGTTAAATTCCATTTGTGTTTGGGTATATTGTTGAGATGAACTTTTTCCTAGAGCAGAAATGACTGATCATAGTCCAGTCTGCACAGTCTAGAAAGACAGTTGTCTCATTTATTTCCTGAAAAACTGAAACCCTTTGTGAATGAGCAAATGGAATGTATTATGTTATACAACTGGAATAAATTATATCTTTTTCCTTCGCCAGTCATAAGGATTTGTAAAATTAATTTATGTTTAAAACACTTAACTGCTAGAGTTTGGTGTATTCTGATTAGTATACAATGGGATTGAAAAGGGTTCTTGCCACAGCTTTGTGCTGGGATAGATCTGCTGATTTGCAGCAGTTGGAAAGTGTTTACAGTTGTATAAGGGAAAACAAACAAACCAACCAGGGGGAAGTCAGTTGTTTTCCTTAATAAGCAGGACTTTTAAATGCACCTAGGTAACATTTTAAATGCACCTAGGTAGCATTAACTTTATTTATTTATTTATCTTAGTTTTTAAATCACACTATTCTCAGTTCCTGGATATTTGTTTACAACAGTTTACGAAGAGTAACCAAGTTAGTTCAGTGAAACCATATGTAGAAAGGTTATTCTGCAGAGCTTTTAGCAAAACCTTCTTAAAAACTGAAAGTTTTGATGGAATTTACATGTATTCACCCTGACAGAGATGTATCTATATGTGGTTTGTTGGAGGCAGACCTGTATAGGCATCTTGCTTCAACACTGACAGTGTTTTACGTACCAATAATCCATAAAGCAATAAATAATGTGGATAAATAGTTTTGACAGTATAGGGATTATATCCAACTGCATTTTCTAAACCATTTTTTGTACATATGATTTCATTTTTATTTCTTAAATGTAGCCATAAAAGTTTAAGAACAGGTAATCTTACAACACGTTCTGCTTGAAATCAGAATTTAATTTACAAGTTTATTCTTTCAGTAAAGTAATATAAAATATTCTGTTTGAATTTCAAATAAGATATTGCTCATGAAGAAAAGTCGTGGAGACTGGGGGAAGCTCCTGATTGGTGGAAGAAAACAAATGGCACTTCTGCCTTCAAACACAACAAGAAGGAGGATCCAGGGGGTGACAGACCAACCAGCCTGACCTTGGTCACTGGGGAGGTGATGGAGCAAATCATCCTGGAAAACATTTCTGAGTCTCTAAGTACAAGAAAGTGATTCAGAGCTGTCAGCATGGATTTACAAAGGGGAAACCATGCTTCACCAACCTGGTAGTCTTGTGTGGTGAAGTAACTGGTTTGGTGGATGAGAGGAGAGAGCAGTGAATGTTGTTTAGCTTGACTTTAGGAAGGTTTTGACACTGCTGTGTAACATCCTCACGTACACACTGATGAAGTAGATAAATGGGCAGGGAGGAAGCTGAAGTGCCATGATCAAAGGTTGGTATGAGCAGCATGCAATCTGTCTGGAGGCCAGTCATTGGTGGTGTACCTCAAGGGTTAATCCTGGGGACATGGTTTAGTGGGTGATGATGGTGGTAGTGGGATGGATGGACCAGATGATCATAGAGGGCTTTTCAAACCCTAATGGTTTTGTGATTCTATGATTCTAAGTACAGTGAAGGGCAGCTAAGATGATTAAAGGACAGGAGCACCCCTCCCATGAGGAGCGACTGAGAGAACTGGGACCGCTCAGCCTGGAGAAGAGAAGGTTCAGGTGGGTCTTACCAATATCTGTAAGTAACTGGTGGATGGAGTAAAGAAGACAGAGCCAGGCTTGTCTCAGTACTGCCCAGTGCAAGGACAAGAAGCGAGGAGCACAAACTGAAATACAGGAAAACCCACTTAAGCATAAGGATAAAGCTTTTTCACTATGAGCGTGGTCAAACGTGGGAACAGACTCCATTCTTGGAGATACTCAAAACCCAAGTGGACACAGCAGCCTTTTCTGAGCAGTGGGACTGGGTTGTGTGATCTCAAAATGTCCCTCCCAACCTCAAATGTTCTGTGATTCATGGAGTAGCAGTGGTACTGTGCTATCTTTCCCCTCACCCTACTTTCAGTCCTGCAACACAGTCACCTTCCTGGTATGAATGTGAATATATCAAAGCAAAAATTAGATGGAAATTTCTTACTGCACGTGTTGTAGAGTATTTAAAGAAATATGAGCAAAAGTTTGGAGAGGGAAGTTTAGTTGTTGTTTTTGTTATTGTTGCTGTTTCCACACTTTATTAAAACAATTTCAGTCTCAGCTAAGTACATGACTCAGGAGGTTCATGCTTAAAGAAAACACGTTACTCAGTCAAGACAAAGCGGCCTCCCATGGAGCTGGGAGTCTTTAGCATCTCTGAAACTCCTTCCCAGAGGATTTCATGTTATTCTTGATTTATGGTGGTGTCACTGAGGACAGGACTTCTCTTTTTGTGAGAAAAATCCATCTTTTCATGCGGCAAGCTGTTAGACATTGTTAATCCTGCTGTCTGGCGGACCTTACCATTTAAAAACTCGTGGTGTAAACAAGATGCTTCCATCTTCAGGTAAATAAAGTTGTTCTTCCAAAGGTCTTGCCTTGTTTAGGTCTTACCTCAGTGGAGCAATGGACTTGATTGATGTCTTTACATGTTGCTTTCCAACAAGGTAGTTTAGAAATATCTGTAGTTAACACCGTTAATTATTAATATTTTTTCAATAAGCTCAAAATAAATATTAATTGCTAACTCTTTTCCTGTTTTTAGAATGTTAATAATTATATGCATCAGTTAAACTTACTTCAGAATATGGCTTTCAGTGGAGCTCCAACAACCATCTGTTGGTTGCAGGTGACATACCATCACAGAATGTGCTCATATCTCATTTTAAAGTATTTTAAATCACGTAATGACAATTTCTTTTTGTGTACTTGTCTGATATCACAAGACCTGCAGTTCTTGGCTGAGCTTAGTTTTCATTGTTTCCAGTGTGAAACTTCTGTTCCTTCTGAGATTGTTACAGAGGATTTTAACTCATTTTCAGATGTTTTCCTTCTAATTTCCTCTAAATGTTCCCTTTCTAAATTTTATCCCTTTACTTGACCTTACGCCTTTTTGAATAGTTAAATGATGTTATGTAATGTTTCTCTTCTTGATGTTTATGCTTTTCCAATATCTGCAGACATCATCGAGGCCTAATTTTATACTGAAAACAAAAACAAAAAAACAAACAAAGAAAAAACCCACATTTGTAGTTAACATATGTTACTTCCCGTGCTTTCTTTTCTCACTGCCATATAAATACAACTTTTGGAAAGGATGTTTTGCTTAAGCAACTAGGCTAAGTTCCTTTTAGTAAAATTTGGTATGGGACCATAGTTGGGCAGAGAAAGGTGTTAAACAATGGAGGACTTTTACTGGAACTGGCTTCAGGCACTGAATTTAGTGCCTGAAATACAGGCACTTCTGTTCATATCCACATCTTTTCCATCAATTTTATAGGAAATTTAGGCTTTTAACTGTTTTGTTCTGAGACACCTTATGAACCTTAACAATGTAAAAATCTGCAGTGGTTTATAAAGCAAATCCATGCAGTTTGTCATTGAGGAAGTACCCAGATTTAGACAACGGAGAGTCTTCCCAAGTCTTAAAGTTCATGTTTAATTTTTTTAATATATATGAATATATGCAGTTGTATGTGTTTTTATATATATTTATCTATACATATATCTTATTGTTTAAATGTACTCTATTGAGGACTGCTTGAAACTGGGGACTGTAGGCCCTGTTGCATCATGCAGTAATTGTGGACATAGGAACAACTATATAGATTTAGGTAGTTTAATTTTAAGAGGCAACAGTTTAAAGGTGGCACTTGGATCTTCACATTAGAGAACAAGGCTAGTGAACTAATCTCTTTTTGTTTTTTCTGATGGTCTGGTTGCATCCTAAAGAGAGTAGAGTTACATGGAGTAGCTCAGTGCAGCCTAGGCTGTCAGTTATGACAAGGAAGAGGGCTATCCTAGAGTATAATGGTGTCTTGTAATAATCATCTTTTTCAGCTGTCCTTTCTCTGAATACGTGAAAAATCTGTATGCTTTATCTTTATGTAATTTGGGACTTTAATTAGTTAGTACTTTTCCATAATGGGTATAGTGCAACCTCTTTGAAAGTTTACCCCAGCCCTGCATTAGGGAGAAGTGGTGTTTTCCAATTTCAGTGTAGAATTTGCTTGATTATAAAGCATACGGACTGCACAAAATGAAGTCCATGGTATAGCACAAATCAGCATTTCTGGTTTCCTCTTCACATCTGGGACAACTTCCATAAGTACTGAGAGCAGATTCAGCTTCTGAAAATCTGAGCTCACATCCTACGGTGGTACAAGTCAAAAGTCATGGAGAAATGAACCTCTCTCCCACTTGAGCCCCTTCTCCTGGTAGACCAACTGACTGGTTGTTGTAATTCACCCAGCCATATCTCAGTACACACAGTGCATTTTGCCTTGAATCTTGCTCAGTGTGGTTGATCTGCCATTTATCTCAGTGGGGTTGCAACGTGCACAGCAATTGGCGTTAAGGAGTTCTGGAGCCATGACTGTGTGAAGTGCAGGCAGATTATTTAGAAGTTGTAACATAAGCTTTTTAAAATGACTGTTGGGTGATTACTGATGCATCAGACAGCAACATATGCTTTTTTACTCCCCAAGAATCGCTTCTTGCAAAATGCTAATGTTTTTTCCAAGTTTACCAATGAAGGTCTTGACAGAAAAGAAAAAAAATAATGGAAAGTTACCCTTATTTTTGTGATTTATGTATTGGAATTATTGTAGGTTTTGAATGCTTGTTTTTATAGTAATGTATACATCATTTTTCTATACTTTTTATATGAAGTTAACACAGTGACAGCTTGCAGTGTGACTTCTTATCTCATACACTTTCACTAAATCCTGGTAAAGAACTATGTTCAGTGTGACATGTGAAACCTATGTAAACCTGATTTCATTAATTCAAGCTTATTAACTGTGAACTCTGATTGGAATTAAGATTCCCTTTCATTTTTAAATGGGCTTTGATGGAAGTTAGCTGATGAGCAGATAAACGTATAGACATGGAATTGCTTGAGTAGTTAATCTAATGAATTTTCAGGTACCACTGGTAGACCGTGCTGGTTAATTAACAGAATTCAAGGCTTTAATTGGTTCTTCTTTTCTTAAGCTAAAGCAATAAGCAAACAAGCTTATTTATTTTTTAAATGAATATCCGTATACTAAGTTCACTGATAGTATTATGAAGGAATGATGCCTATAAAACAATGATCTGTCATATAATCTCCTTTATGTAATGTATATTAACATAAATACTTTCAAGACTACAGTTGAATGTCTGTTATTCTCTTTGTACCTTGCTGTTTACACCTCTTTCCCCTACTGCAATCATCTTTTTTCTTTGGCACTTTCTTCCTCCCTGATTTTGTTCCATCTTCCCTCTTCCACTCTGTACAATGTGTCCTCCTGTGCATGTCTAATCAATTTTCTGCTTTTGCACTAGACATCTCTTTCCTTTCAGACTCTGATTCTTCCTAATTTGTTCAACAGCAGACGTGGCAAACAAAAGGGAGAAAAAAGTGCTCACAATTCTTGCTGTTTTTCTGTGACATCTCTTGCAATGTCAGGCTTATTCCTATGCTCCCAAAAAAGGAACCTGTAGTTTCCCAATTTTCTGTCATCGTAGGGACCAGATCTCAATATTTTTATCTTTGTCTTTAGAGTCAGCCTCTCATGGCACCAAGCAGAATTACTTCAACATATTGTATTACTGATTTTCCAAAGTTTGTTATTACTTATTTATAGTGATTTGTAATCTCTCTCCTTCTGGTATTTGAATTGCTGGTAGTTTTCTGGATGCTTTTATGCTCAGTACTGCAAAACTGATTCTAATTATCACCACCTGACCATCAGGTCTGTAATAATTGATATATTTAGGAGGACACTTGCCTGAAAGCATCTCTGAAAATGAATATGCTATGTATTCCAGATGCATTCCTGTCGAGCAGCTGACAGACATTTACTGTGTATTCTTACAAAACTAAAGAGACGTTGAGTCCAGATATTATCCAGTCCAAACATGTTCTTCTTCTGTGATTTTATGGAATCCTTTTCTGTTTTTAGATTTGTAACAGTGAATTAGCTCTATATGCAGTGAGCACTTATATCTTGATCACGTTCTACTCGGTTGATTAGTTAAAAATGCAGGGTGGCAATAGGCTTGCTGACTGACACACCCCAGTGCAGCAGCCTGCAGCCTGTCTATATGTGAGTTCCATCTGTAGGTTCCCATTCTGCATCAGCTTGAGGTGAACACTTTACAAACTCCTTTGATATTTATTGAATCTTAATTGATGATGCTCTCTCTGTAGTATATTTTTTCTGTGTGTTTCTCAATGGGCAAATACTTCACAGACACACCTATTCTGAATCTCGTTATTCAGCACATGAGCCCTAAATTAGGAATTGCCAAATCCAGTAGCCTCAAACTCAGTCATTCAATACTGGAGATTCTGTCTTGAGTCACAGAAGCACACATACAAACAGGTCTCTCGGTCAGCCCCCAGGCTTCCCAGTCTGCCCAGCAGCTGGCCTGGACGCCCTGGTCCCACCAGCAGCCAACTCATAGACCCTCTGATATCCAGCCCAAATATATGACCACTTTGATATGTGGACAGGCTGGGCATAGCCAGCACACTGACTGTCAGTTCATTTACAACACCCCCCTTTTATCTCCTTTTGCCTCTACTCCTCTGTTTTTCCACATGTTCCTCCCTAAATTACTCTGAACCCTCCCTTTTCCTGCCTGTGGTCCTTCCCCTAAACATCCCATAACCAGTCTTGTGTAATCCTGAGGTGCTCTTTCCCTGTTGAACCTCTAGTCCCTGTAGGCAGTAACCGCCCTCAGCCTGCAAGATGCTCTGGAGAGCTGCCTCTCCTCTGTGTCACCCCTGGACCACTGGGCTGAGGGTATTCTGGACCATCCCTGCAAGGCACCAAGGCAAGGGCTTGTTTCACTGGTCACGTTATTGAGGGTCTTCCAGTGTTCCTTAGTGCTCCAGTGTTTGTGGAGACGAGCCTTTCAGCATGTAACCTCACATCCTACTTCAGCAATAGGCATCCATAGAATCATAGAATTATGATTATTATTTAGTCTTTCAGGGTCTGCTCATCACAGATTCCACATGCTGGGGAGGTCTATGTACTTCTTTGTATCTCTTTGGTTTTCTCAGGAATATTTTTTCTATTGCTTCTTCTTTCCTTCCTTTCTCACTGTAGCCAGAAAAAAGTTTTTGTGCTAGGTAGATGGATAGACACAAACCACTCTTGCAGCAGATGGAAAATAAATGTTATGGAATATAAGTGTATCGATGGGAAGCAACAGAAGTGGGATATTTTTGAGAAACAATGGTGATGAATCAGGCTGGCAGGCAGCAACAAATAAATACCTCTGTGCTGCAGAAAGGTATGCCCTATGTGAGATTTTTAGGTGCATAAAAAAAATGAAGTCTGGAGGGGCCATCCCTGCTGCTGCAATTCCTGTCAAGTAGAAACAGAAAAGGAGAATTTGTTAGAGAATTATTGAAAAGAAGAAAAAAAAAAAAATATATATATATATATATATATGCATATTTCCCAGCAGTCTACCTCAGTGCTTTTATACTTTTCCTAGGTTAGATTCATCAAATTTATTCAAGGTGGTAAATTCCATCATGAGTTGGGGCAGCTTTGTTATGCTATGAACTCAATAGAAGTCCCAGTAAAGGAAACTATTTATTCTAGCTTAGTGCACTCCCAGCCACCCTGGTTATACTTCCTTTCTGGCCAGTATTGCTTTTCAAGTCTGTGGAGGATGGGAGATTGCAGCAGCTTTCTGTCTCCACAGTCTACTCTCCTGGTGGTCTGGCCACCTGGAGAGCTCTGCATCAGGGTTTTTGAAGCAAGTCTGTGCTGTGCCTGGCCCGATACCTTTGAAAGCTTTTAAAACCCCAAGAAATGTAGCAAAGAAAATGCTTTATCTACTTGTGTAGCTGCCCAAGATTTTGAGGTTCTTGCGATGGAGGTCTCTGTACCATGAGTAGATGTTGTGGCTTAGCATGTACCAAGTATATATATACGTGCCTGTGTTTACACATCATATGCTATGATATTCCATTTAGTGGGTTGGACATTTAGCCCTTTTGGTGAGCCTGGAAACATCATTACAGGAACTTAAATAAATTAGAAATGAAAGCTAAATGTAACCAGTAAAAGAGCTGCAGCAGTCTTTTCTTTCTCCTTGCTACTATTTTAATCCTTCTGTGAAAATGCGAGTAAGCTGATCACCCCCTTGTAAAAATATTTCCTTAGACAAACCTTTGAAATTGGATCATCTAAGAAAGCTTCACTTTACTGTATGACATGCATAATGGATAGATGCTTCTATTGTCAGGACAGTCTTCCATATTGATTTACTGTTTTGATGAACCACTAATGTATTTTACTATATTTCCTCTTTGGTATTTACCTGTGGAGAAACAGCTCTTTTCTACTTTCAACAGAATTTGTATATGATTCATAGGAAGACTTATTTATATTTCAAGCATTTGGAAAGTTCTTCTGAGAACTCGCTAATGAACCATTAAAAAAACAAAGCAATTAAAAATGTGAAATTAAATTCATAAGTTATATTAAAATATCAACTTTAGTTTCAGTCCCCCAGAAGCAAGGGCACCAATTCATTTTATTTATTTATTTATTTATTTATTTATTTATAGGATTTTCTTTTGGTTCTTAACCTACCTCATGTACTATAACTTGGCGAAAGTCTGAGCTCCTGACTCTTCACTCAATGTTTATTCTGCTATGGAGAAGTACAGTGAGAAATGTAGGGAAAAAAATGGAAGAGTTTACTACTTTACTGTCTGTGCATTTGCAATTACCTCCATATTGCATTTTCTCCAGTAGTAGAAGGGGACAAAAAAATCAGTTGTGTTTGATATCTTATGAATACCCTATAAACATGTTAGAATCTAGAGCTGATGGCAAGAAACATATCAAATTATCAAATGCTTTGCAAATGTAATTAGCAAGTATCAAAGGTTTTTCTTTTTCTTTTTTTTTTTTTAACATCTAAAAAATCCAGTATCCTTAAAAAAGAAAAATGTAAGCAGCTGTGAGGAGGTGTAGTGGTTTTTCCTTTTTGCTGAGAACACATCTAGATTTCAGCATCTAGATTTCTGTATGTGGGAAATGAGTTGGCAGATGTTACATGGGAAAACAGTGAAGGCAAACCAAGATACAAATAACTTCTGAAGTCAGAAAGAAAGAGTGGAACAGAGATGGAGAGAAAGTAGGTGCACCTGGAACTTAATTTTCAACTTGATTTTCTATGTAAACAAGGAGTGCATTTTGTTATATCTCTTTTCTTTGTGTTCCAGTGCTGAATTTTAGCATCAACACTAACATCTCCTTTGCATCAGAATGGAGCAAAGAGATTTGGTGTCGGTCTCCTCTTAGATCAATATTTTATATCTTGATTGAATCTCTTCTATTTTTCATGCCATGTTTGGAGCTGGCAGTTAACCTCTGAGAGAGAAATGCAGACAGGGAAGGTATCTCAGTGTAGAATAAATTACATCCTCAAAATAAAATCCTCAAAAATAGTTTTGTCCTTGCACTTTGCTGTTTTCAGAAAAAAAGAAAACCAGAAAACCTTTCCTTTGTACATGTGAAATGTTTGCTAATAAATCTATGAACAAAAGTAATTTATGTTCAAGATCATAATGCTGGCAACCAGGCATTTACCGCTCTCTCACATGTATATGTTTTTGGTTTGCCTTATAAGTTTTAGAAAGAAAAGGAAATGATTCTAAAATATAAAAGAATAAGTGAGAATGAACAACATATTATGGTTGTGATGGCTGAATTCAGTTTTGTTTTGTATACATGGTATGATTAGGAAAAAACATAATTTTCTGGCAATTTACATATGCACAACTCTTAAAAATGAAATACTTAGGCTTTATCATTTATGAGCAATTGTTTTAAATCTGTGAGTTTTTTTTCATATGATTTTACATTCCAGCGTAATATGGTAATAAATATTTCTACTTTTATATGTATTTCCTATATAATATACAGGTATTTGCAGTTTATAAAATATTTAATAGGCTCTGGTCTTCTGTTCTGTGCTTGTAGTCCTAGAAAGTGTCAGACATTATAATTCATGTACGTGTGCACTCCTGCATAACAGAGAAGAAAATTACTGAGTTGTCCTAATTTTAGAGATGTTGTACAACACATTGTAAAACATGAACATCTCTTTAAATCGCTGATAGTCTAAATAAGAGACAAATGATAGTGAACAAAGATAAAGTATAATTTTATCCACCTACAACTAGTGTAGGACAGTGGGGCATGCTTAGATGTTGCCTGAGTGCTTGTGCTGTGCTCTTAGAGCTGTCAAGAGCTGTCATTAAAATTTCAAAAGGTGAGTGAGGAATACTGGATCTCATTTCATTATTAGATAAAGGGAAAAAATGCTGCTGTGTACGTGTTTAACCACTGTGATTCCATAGTAAAAAATAAGTTGTTTGTAGATAAAGAATTGTTTTATTTTACTGCGGGAGGAAGAATGTATCTGTAAGAAAAGAATTGATATAACCAATCACCCAGGAATATTTTAATCTTATAAATAAAATTAAACTATTTTAATAAGAAACTGCAATGTTACTTTTGGCCTGTAGCATTTTAGTTACAGTGAATATATTTTCCTGCATAAGTTTTCTAATTTTAAAAGCTAATTTTGGGGTGGAAGGGGTTTTTTAGAAATGCCCTGAGGCAATATTTGAAATCAGCAAGTGGTCTTTCACTGCTATACTCATGTAAGACAGGAACAGCTTTTTTATTTAGATATTCATGGAATGATAAGGTATTTTCAGTGAGCCCTAGTTGGGCCCCATTGCAACCACTTTGGAATTAACAGCTTTAAGTTTTAAAAATAATTTAGCCAAAAGTCACATACAGAGAGACTGGATATAGAGCAACCAGTCAGCCCTGAGAATGATTAATGACTTGGGTTTCATGAGTGCCATTGATTTCTGGAGACTTCCACTGTTGGAATAATTTTATTTCAAAAATATTGTGCCTGCTGGAGTCCACTTAGACACCAGATCTGAGCTGGTTTGTTCTGATCGAGAGATTCAGCTTGTAGGAAAGCTGTGATGTGCAGGTGTTCAAGCAGCTGCAGACCACAGCTCTGGTCTGCATCCCATCACTGGCAAGTTGCTCTGGTCCTTCATTCAGAAGCAGAAAGACAACATTTAATGTTTACTATGAGAATGCTTGAGTCAGTTTTTAATTCTGTTCGTCACAACAAGGAAAAATGTGTCCTTTTTTATGTTAGTAAAAGAACTGAGATAAGGGAAAGTGAAGGATTTTGGTGTTCCTGAATCCTCTGTCATATACAAAAATGGCTGAGAAGGCAAAACTAGAATTACTCACTTATAGCATCCTTATTTAGTAAGTAGTATGGTTGATACATTAACAAACTTTTTCAAGGCTTAAAAAAAAATGTGTAGCTTAAAAAAAATTGTTAAAAGTGTCAAGGTACAAAGAACCATAGCTAGGAAGCTTAAATACCCCATATCCACTACGTGACACCAAACAGAGAACATAGGGTTTTGGAAGTAAAGAACAAATAGTAGCCAGCTAAAACAAATAGCATCTTTTTGTGCCTTATGTGATGAAGGGAAAACTACATAAAATAAGAGCCCTTTTCATTTTTCTAGTTTGCAGTTCAACTACCCAGATGACGGTGTCTGCTTAGGGAGGAGCGGACAGCTCTCCAGACTCACTGGCTTTGAATGGTTAGGAGGGAACTGTGGTTGCCCAAATGTAGCCATCTACAAGTCATTTTGGACACTAAAAGACCTTCACTGGGTCATCAACTGCCTCTCTGAAGGGGTGCAGCTACAAGTCATCAACTGCCTCTCTGAAGGGGTGCAGCTACAAGTAATAAATCTGCAAGTCCAGATGTCCTGGACATTTCAGTGTAACTGCCCAGGATCTGGACCTGAATCACACCATCCTCATTGAAGATGAATGGTTTTGTAGGACTTCGGGGGCACTGCATGGGAAAAGCAAAGGCTCTGTAGTGAGCCAGAAGGCTTTCTGCAGTACCTACTGTCTTTACCAAAAAGCTGGTAATGGCTACTGCCCATCTCAGAGCAAAAGAGCTGTCCCAGCTCTAGCTGAGTGACTAGCAGTGAAGGCAGGTGTAGAGAGCAAGTTCTGTTTTTTCTTGGCGAAGATAGTCTTGCAAAAAGCCTATCATCACAATTTCTCATTTTATGATCCCTTTTCCAAGCGCTTTGCCTTTTGTTTATGATACTATGTGAACACATAACTTCATGAACTCCTGTCATTTAGTCTTGCAATGCAGACTGTAAGAAACTCTCATATATTAGTATGTAAAAAATGTCAGCCCTCAGTTGCTGTAGTTCTTTTCATATCTTGTATCTAATATTTAGATTTGGGATAAAATACCTGATAATGTTTACCTTTTAACATAGTTATTCAGTAATTTTGCAGGTGAAGGGGGCTGCAAATACAGGCTGCTACTAGAGCCCATGCTACAGCTTTGCCTACTCCCCCCCTTTTTTTTATAAGTTTTCCTTAATGAACTGGATTTTCCTCCTTTTTCCTCCAGTTTTCAGCTTTTTTCATTATGTACTTTCAAATACATTCTTGCTGCTCGTTTGTTGCTACAATCAGATTGCTCACTTTGATTTATATTCCTTGCAACACAGGCAGTGATCCATTTCCATATGGTATACAGGTGTATTAAGCTTGTTGTTCTTATTCAGATGTTTTTTATTTTGAGACCACCTACTTTGTTTCTATTTAACTCATTTTCATAACCTTGCAATAAATTTATTTCTTTCAGGTTTTCCTTAGGAGATGCTCGCAGGCCGCTCCACGAGTCTGCGATATTGGTGGAAGATATCGTCCACACTCAGCTGATAAATCTGGTAAGAACATAACTGCTACAATACTCTCTGCTCTAAAACTCATTGGAAAAACATAAAATTTTAATGATCAAATGACTAAAACAGCTTGTTCTGGTTTTAGAAAGAAAAAAAATACAGAAAATTGGGGGGGGGGGGGATGTTCTGTCCACAATAATCTGAAGAAGCTACTTCTAGGCTTGCAGATAGAGAGGGCATGCTTTGCTTATGGTTATACGCTGTATTTCTCTGATATCTGCAAACCCACCTAACGTTGGGAATAAAGCTGATGTATTTTTATTCTGTAAAAAAATACTTCTGTTCTTAAAAAGAAAAGCCTACATAGTCATCTCAAGATTTCTTCGGTAATTTGTATGTTTTAGTTTTTGTGTTAATACATTATTATTTGCTTAATATTTATGTTTAAATATTTTTGATATTGAATGTTTTGATTTCTGTCAAAATAATTTGGAAGTAGTAAATATTTTTCTTTATTGAAAGCCAATGAAGTGTTGTATAAATAATCTAAAATTACTGAAAAAAAAAAAAAAAAGTGGAAAAAAAGGAGGTAGTTTTGAACCTGTCAGTAATAGTAAATGTAAAATCACCATGGTTTTTAATTTAGGATCAAAAGCATTTTCTGATAAATGAACGTTAGCATTTTACACTGTGGCATGAATCTGCTGTCTGACATTTTGTGCAAAATGTCCTTTGTGTCACCTGCAGCTTGGTAGTGAGAAGATGTTGGCTTTCTTCTTATAGTGTTTCTTCAAATGAAATTACCAGTATGTATGAGTGGGTATGCACATTGTATGGAATTAATGTATGCAAATAATGCTAATAGATATTGTAACTGGTGTTTATATTTGATGATTCTTTGGATCAGCTGGAGTGTTGAGCCACAAGTTCCTAGATGTTTTCTTTATAACAAGCTCCTTCAACAATCAAGCAGGTTTTTTAAATTTCAAGGTAGGTTTGTTAACAACATTAATGGGATGTATAAACTTTTGTAAACTGAGAAAATTCAGAATGGGGCAGACCACAGACAGAGGCGATTATAAATAAACCTCTCCCTGCCCATTCTTTGCCTGCAGGCAGGTGCTTTCCTTCAGCTTTGCACTAAATCCAGCAGCCGTTCGGTGGCTTCCTGCGTAGCAGCAGACACTTCGGGGGCCCTCCTAGCTCTGTGTGGCTGCTTTGTGTTCATCGCTCCACAGCCCAGCAGTGCGTATCCCTTTCCCTGCATCGTCCAGCATCTTTGTGCTGTGGGTACTTTGCTTGTTAGGCTCCTCTCCCTCTGCCTGGTCCTGCCCCGAAAAGGGGAACGAACAACCCCTCCCCCTCTCTGCAGGTTTCCCACTGGTTAAGCATGCTGCTCCAGGGCAGATATCTGGATTTTTTATCCTAGCCATAATGACCAAATAATAAATTATGAAAACTGATGGCTGTGGCTTCACTCTTCCTTTAGCAATGATGTGGTGAAGCATCTGTGCTTTTACCTTCCACCAAGGCTCAGCAGAACTTTACAGCAAAATGTGCATTTGGAGGAAATGCAACCTGCAGCCATGTGATCTTCGCACTTAAATCAACACCGGGCAGTTACTGCGGGAATGCCCATGACCCAGGGTTAACCCTGAGCATGGCATAGGAGCATGTAGGATTTCCTGACAGAAGGAAGAATGGGAACAGAGCGGCAGATAAACAGCTTTTCTAACCTTTCACCTCCAAGCCCAAGACAGCACTTTGTTTCTGAGGAAGTGAAAGTATCTTTAATAGCTCATTGTTTTGACCTCTGACATTCGCATGCCGGAACTCTTAAATCATGGGCTTTTTACATACTCCGGACTTCTGATAGGGATTTTTGCACATTTGGCATCCTTTATAACTGCACATCCTTTTTGAGCTGTTCTGATGTATTTATACTGAATTTTCACTTTAGAGGTCCGTGTTGGTCTGGGTATATACAGCACTGGAAAAAAAGCTAGTTTTGTAATTGAATCTGGCTGCAGATGGAAATTTATTGCTTACTGCCTAGTTTTTGCCATATTATTCATGTTAATGGACTACATAGTTCTCATTATGTAATTTAATGACTTCTCAAAATTCATGTCCATTTTGTCATTCATAATACATGTATAAGGCTAAACTGTAGGAATTTCTTTTATGCCTGAAGTAAAGCTGGCACGTTGCACACGTCTTTCATAGTAAACATTTGTAAGAAGAGAGCATACTTGTTGATTAAGTCCAGATTTGAGCTTCTGAATTCAAAAATAAGTTGCCAGCTTGATTACCTTTGATTGGTTGACTTTTGATATCTCTGAGGTTTATAGTTCTAGCTTCCTATTTTCAAATTTGATCTGAACTCTTTTAAATCAGGGGTTGATTTGGACAGATTTATATGGTCACTATTTCAACTCATTATATACTTTATGAAGTTCGGCTGGTATAGCAGATGACTGCACTAACAAGTCAAATTCTTGAAAAGCAGACTTCTCTTAGTCTGCATCATGTTTTATGATCAATCTTTTTTCTGTTTTGAACAATATGTAATAGGTTGTACACGGCTTTAGGTAAGTTAAATTCTGCTAGAAGTATATAGCACTGCATAGAAGGAAATGAGCATCTCCAGAGGGTGATTCGCATCATCCTAAAATTAGTTTCTGCATTAGATGAGATGAATCACCTCTTGAGGAATTTATTTCCTCAGCTGTCTAATAAAGGGATCCTTTAGTGGTTGTCTGGGGTTAGAATATGTTGGAGATAGGCATAAATGTTGAGAGATTAATTGCATCTAATTTGCGTCAGAATACTAAAATGAGTTTGAATTTCTTTGCATATATTTTAGTTATGCAAATAGCAAAACTTTGATTATATCAAGCAATATTAAAACAAAACCCCAGTAAAATGCAAAAAGTCTGTACATGTTTTGTTCAGTCATAATTTAACACAATGAATGTAAGTTTTAGTTTGAACTCTGGTATTTGTTCAATAACTAATATGTATGTATTTATGGATGCCTTAATATTAACCCTTAAACTATATTTATGTCTGCTAAGACTAGAGGTTCCATTAAAAGTTATAATGTCCTTTATGGATAGGTGTAAGTAGTAGATGTCTTTGTTGCAAAGCAAATTGTGCCTACAAAAAAGGGTTCAACAGGGAAATGAAAAAGATATTAATCAGCAGGGGACAAGTCCCTAAACAATTTACCATTCAAAGTGGAACAAGCTCTTTTAGTTGCACATTGTATTCTCCTTTTTAATTTTGGTAAAGTTGATTCTAAAAAAAAATAAAATTAATAAAATTCTTAAGAATTCCTCTTTAACTATGTATTGTATGAAAGCTGGGCTGAATCAATGGAAAATGTAGTAATATTATACTGCTATTAAGAACTATAGTTATCTCATTCCCTCGTGCTAGGGTTATAGCTCCATGTTGGTGCTTCAGATGTCCTTTCTGAAGGCTGATGGACAATAAGATGATGATGTGATACATAAATCAAAGGCTGTTACGGAGTTATCTGCCTTGTGCTGGGAGCATATTAGCTGGGTATTTATTATCAGTCAACTACCAGCAGTTAATTCTCTAGACATGCTGACTATGGTAGTAGTACTGCAGAAATTTCCCTTCCCAGAGTTCAGTTTAGCACTAGATCTGAATTTCAGTCCATTACGCTTTGTTTCTGACATACTGGATAGTTTCTGAGAAGAGTAGATTTGTTTTCCCCCAGTGGAAGACATTTTAGCTGTAGCAAAGAGTTCACTAAAGGGACATGAAAAATTACACATACACACACCAAAAATATAAATGTGCTTAACAACTGCAGAACTCAGAAGCCCCAAGTACTGGTAAGTAACCTTATCTATCCATGAAAGACTGCCACAGAACATTGCAGCAGCCTTGGACTACATCCTTTAAATGTTTTCTCCACTGGAATTCTTTGTAAACTGTGATAAGTCATCACTGAGACTGTCATGAATGACAGAATTCATGTGAATGTAGTTGTGGTTTACTCCCTGTCAGCTGAAGTGTGTCTGCTAGGAGAAGGACTGATCTCTTCAATTGAAGTCAAATGATTTAAGTCAAACCTACTCAGTTGGCTTTTTTAGAATGCGATAGTGTCAACTTAAAGGGACTTCAGTTGCCCAAAATCATGTTGTATATAATATCTGTTTGTTGATGTTTTTTTCTCCTATCATTTGTCCTTCCCTCCCTGTGGAAGATCTTGATTTCATATAACTTGTGCTGCTATCTAATAATTACTAATGTTCCACTTCTGCTTCCTTTTGAATTTGATTTAGCTTTCATGTTATATATAGTCATATATGAACGCTGCATATAGACATAGGTCACTCTTATTTTTTTCTTGTTTATGACTGTTGAAAATTAATTGCCTTTTACACAGACAGTGTACTCAATTGAGAATCAGTCCTTTTGTCTGGACCAAAGCACAGAATAAAAGTTAACAGGTGGATAATTGACGCTGGGAGACTTAGATTTTTTAAGCCTGTGGCAGTAATTCATGGTTGGAATGCCTACAATGAGTTGCAGAGGTTCAGCAGTACATCAAGTCCTTAGTAAGTCCATAATAAATGCAGAGTAAGTTGTTTTTTATAGTAGGCTCTTAAAGATTAAGTAGTCATTTACCACAACTGGAAAAAGGGAAGGTGAAAATGCAGAGCAAGTGTAAGGACGGGTTTAGTGGTATGAAACATCAACTGCTGTAACAGGATTGGTGTGAATTTTGTGATCTCAAAGGGCCAAACATTTTCTGCACAAATGTGATGTGCTGTCTTTGCTTCCCAGCTTGAATACTGCCTCTCTTAACCATTTTTTTAGAAAGGAGGAAGAGCTAAAACAGCTTCGCTTGCCTTTCCAGAGAAAAAGGCACTAGCAGCGTTAGAGAGAAGTAGGAAACAATGAGGATTTAAACAGAAATGAGGATAGGTATTTTGGGGTTCTTGTCATAATCCTACAACTTTTTTTAAAACCTGAATTGCACTCATTATTCATTTGCAAACTGGATTTTAATCATGCAGCCTCTGTGCTGTTCTCAGACCATATAGTTTCAGGTTAGTTTATTGTGTTTTTGAGCTGTTACACTTGTAAACTTATATGTGTAATTGTAGAATTTCTGACATTCCTTTTTGAAAAGAAAGAATTGAAAATGGCGCATTCGTTAACAGCAATTGCCCACTGATATAAACAAGCAGTGTGAAGCACTGTTCACTCTTGATCACAAAGTTAAATGCAAATGTCACTTATGCCACCCCAGTAACGGGAAAAGTCCTTGTTTTATGAGTCTGTTTTAAAACAGTAATAAAGTTTCCCGTGCAGGACATTAATTAGAGGGGTTATCAAAATAAGACAAACTAATATAATTTGTGATTGTACAAAATAAAGGAAGTTGAGGATACCGTAGGGACCTAATGAATCACAGGATGGAAACAATCTTCTGGCTAACTAAACATTCAGACTTTGTACTAAGTCATAGGGTGTATATACAGCTCAGCAAACCGGAACACGCTGTGTGTTTACATGAATGGGATAAAGGAGTTCACATAAACCATCTGGGAAAAATCCTTCCACCATTCATTCTTCTCCTACTGTAGAGTAAATTAAACAACATACATGCATTCACAGCAAGCACGTCACACCTGCCCTGGAAGAAATCAAACTGGAAAATAAGTCTGTAATACAAAAAATTCCCTGAGTGCCAGCAATGTGCATTCATTAGCATCTCTCATGTGTGATGGAAAAGAGAAGGGACTTTAGTAAGTAGTTGTTAATTGCTATGTGTGCATTTACATCCTTTCAATGTTGTTATCATTTGCATTATAGTATTGCATTGGTAGGAATATTTTTTTTCTTTTCTGTTGTAAATTGCATCTTTCACATTAATTGCCGTGGTCGCAATTCTCAAACGATTTTGAAAGTTTTGTATTGTTTAAATTCTTTGAAAGATTTTTGCATGACTAAAATCAATGTCTCCTTTAAAAAAAAAAAAAAAAAAAAGTTCAATTTAATGACTAATAGAATAAGGTTTGTAGTTCTGAGTATACTCTTTTTCCATAAGATTGAAAAATGTGAATAGACAACCTCTCCACTGCCAGAGATCAAAGATCAAGATCAAATACTCTTACTGCTGTACCAAACAAGCTCTGTGGCAATGTGTCATTTGGGAGTGAGGAAGCCACTGGTTTAGAGGGGCCCACATTCAGGCACAAGATTATTTTCTCAATTTCTTGTTAAAAAAATATATATTTTTTTCCTTTTCTACTTCTTGATTGGTAAGATTTGATTTTAGTTTACTTGAGAAAATGGACAATATTTCATTTTTAATATATTAGGGTATCAGAAAATAACTCCAAAGGAGATAATTTACAGAAATTTTAAGTTATAATTGATGAACTTTTTTCTGAGTTTTTATGAAAACTTGTTCTTTCTTCATCAGTAATGCACATGAAAAGCAGCGTCCTGGGTTTTCTATTCTAACATTAGCTGTTGATTGTTCACCTTATTCAGATGTATTTATTTTAAGGCACAGAATCTACTTCATTTAATAATTTTATTTTCTTTCCCCATAAAAGAGTTGAGATGCTACTTTTAGGAATTTCCACGTTCAACCATGCCTCACAGTAGAGGCCAAATTTGGAGCTAATCCTCTAGGACAGTGACGACAAGTTCAGGACGTTATTGAAAAAGAAAAAATAAATAAATAAATGTAGCAAGAATTGCTTAGTACCAGAGGCATAGCAAGCATGCTTTTGAGCAGAGGTCTTCGTTGTAGCTTGGGCGCAAATACACAGTTGGGAATAGTCTAGAAGTACCGGTTTGTGATTCTGCATACTTTATGCCTTTTTCTTAGGATGAGAGCACTTAATCAGATGTTTTCTTTCCCATAAGTCTTTCTCCCACATAGTTGACATAGTAGACAGAGCTACCACTACCTGGTGATGCAGAGATGCTGCTCAGCGTCTGATTGGGATGGATCTCACTGATATAAAGAGTGGAAGCCTAAGACTCAAATCATTTATCCAGTGCTGTTCTTCCAGCTGTGTGAAGCTATCAGAATTTTTTAAAATGTTTAGCCTGCATTCACTTTCAGAAAAACTAAGCTATGAAGTGATATAAATCATTATATATTTGTTTTTAGCTGTATGAACATATTGTGGTACAATGTGTTCTTAGGGTAGGCTGAACTGTCTTAGAATAACTCTTGTTGTGATTATAAAGTACTTTTTCTACAAAGCAGCTACCTTATTTATTTGGTACATATGATGCACTTGTTCTGGTCCTGCCTGAGCCTGGGTTGTATAGTCTTCATGCCTTATTTATTTCAGAAGATAGCATGTGCATTGTAAATGAGGAAACAGATTTCAGGAAGGGAAAATATGGTTTCTTTTGAGCATTTTGCTATTATTATTTTTTTGGTCCCAAAATACAGATAATGCCTCTACTTTTCACTTGGAGCCACATGTTCAATAATGAAGAGAAAAAAAAACAACAACAACAACTGTTGACTAGATTGAATGGAAAAAGCAATTTGATCAATGGTTAAAGATTGCCTTGTCGTGCTTATAAAATAAAAAGAATGAAGGTAGTGCAGGCAGCCACAATCCTGGTGTTTCTAGATTTTATGTATCAGTCTCTGGGCCTTTGATACCAATCACATAGATTTATGTGTTGTACATATATATGTACCTATGCAGGTCTGCTTTTTAAATCCTTAACACAATGGATTCTTATTTAGGCTGTTTAGGAAGAGGAATTAAATATGTAACCCAATACATAGACCCATTGCACCCATGGGTCTTTGGAATCAGTTGCATTCCTAAATATGTATCTGCTCAATTACCTTGGCTTCTGGGGCTTTTATGAATAACCTGATAAGCTGATCCCAGGCTGAGTTTCCAAAATACAAATAGATCTCTATTTAATTTTTGTATATGTTAGGAGTATAGTATAGATTGAAAGCTGTCAAAATCTTGTCTAAGTAAGCTGTAGATTGTTATTACACAATATGATGTACTCTATTAAATCAATGTTTTGTCGATGGTTTTGCTCCAGTTTAATAGCCTTTGCCAAGAGTATTTTTGGCATAACCTATAAAATGTCTCAAATCACTTGGCTATTTCTGGATTGGAATGAAGGAGCAATCTTTCTGTCCATGGAAAGATCCTAATTACGTCTCAAGTTTCAGAAGTCAAATAGAAAACTGATATTCAGGGTTTCTTTCTTCTCTTTACTTGGTATAGGTATATTTTATATGTGTGATATAAAATTAATATTGTATGAACCTGTGAAATCTATACAAAGACCCACCTTGACTCATAGTCCAATTCTGGCAACAGTTAGTGTGAAACTCTAAATGAAAAGAATCTGAAATTTATCAATGCTGTTAATACATGAGTATTTGATTAGGAAGATGGACCTAAGGTTAATTTTGAAAAGCATCTGTGCAATTTGAAATCTGTTTCAGAGTCAAATAAGCGAGGAATTTTTACTATTACATTTATCATTGTATTTGTTTTATTTTAAATAATTGTCCAAATATGTTAACTGTCAGTGATAGGATGGTAACATACCTTCTTCTTTTCCTTGGCAGTCCTGAGTGGATTCATCTGAACAAACAAAGGCAAACAAATGTATGTATCTGTACCTGAGATAATCATCAGAAATTATCTTTTGTGTCAGGGGAGATACATCAGCACTTCCAGGATATGACGATGTGAGTTCAAGAAATGTTTGGACAGTGCTGGCAAATGCATGGTCTGATTTTTTACATGATGCTTTGGGGACCCAGGAGTTGGACTTGCTGGGTCCCTTCCAACTCGGGATATTCTACAATTCCTCTCCTAATGTAGTTGTAGTTATTTAACATTCTGCTATCCATACAAAATCTGGATTTCTGAAGTGAAGTGACTTTGATGACTTCCACCACCTTTATGACAGATCAGTCTCTGTTTTTTTTTTTTTTTTTTTTTCTTCCTTGATTCTATCAAACAAAACTGAAAACTTAAAGTTGCAAATGGCACAAACTGATTTGTAGGTGTATGTGGCAGAAGAGTAGTGTTAAATTCTGCATGGTCTCTAAATGTAAGTCATAGAATGTAAAGGTCATCTCAGAGTGTTTAACAGAGCAAATTCATTGTAGTTTTTAAATCACCTTATCTGATTTCAGGCAAACCTGATAGTTTCAGAATAACTTTTTTTTAGGAAGATTGGCCTGTTAACAGTGTTATGCAGTTACAAGGAAATGTGGTCACAGCTGGTTCTGGTTTCTTAGCTAATCCACCTGATTGGAAACAACAGGTTTTTGATATTTTTCCATTTCTTACACTGACACCTAGTGTTCAGAGTTCTTGAGTTTTCTAATACTGCACTTTGTTATTAATAGATAACAGCTAATAATGTTGTTCTGCAACTTTGTCAAAATCCCCCGCTTCTGTTGGTCTTAAAAAGAAAACATAACTGAAGGTAAAGATGTTACCAAGGATTGAAAAATTTTTGCTTTGGAATGACAAATAGTACGGCACTATTGGAAAATTTGGCAAAAGCTATTTTACTTCTTGAAGTGCTGCAAATTTGTTTTCTTAATATTTCAGAGCTTTAGTATTGGCAAATACAACTCTTTTGTGTCTGTAAGTGTCACTGGCCAACAAAAACAGCGATAGCAGCAGAAACCGTTAGATCAGTATTTATTTAATTGTGGGGAATATCAAACACGTTTTATTTCTGTGTTCTTTTATCTTCAAGCCACAAGTTCAACCTGATAGGAGTATTGATGGCAGCACAGTCCTTAAGTGGACAGAAAAGGAGTTATACACAAAAAACTGGCACAAACAATCTTTTCTTATCTCAGACTTGCTGCAAATAAATGCTGAAATCAAAGTATGCATTGTAACCTGTTCCTGACAGAGGTGACATCTGACAGAGGAAAATGTATGCTTTACCTCCCATACCTGTGATTTTACTACGTGTTAACTGAATATTTTTTGTCATGTAAGGTGGAACGTATGAATTTTGTGTAGCTGTATCTAAAAATATAAAGGAATGTTTAAGCTTTATTGATGGGTTCTACAGGAAAGTGAGAAATATTCAGGTGGAGAAAATGCATTGTAAGCTTATTCTTGATTTTAATACTTTACCTTTTTCTTTTCATGACTTTTCCTGTAAGTGAACCCAAACCCCACCTTTCTGCACCAAAGCATAAGTATTTTAAATTTTCTCACGTTCACTATGTTGCCTTCTCAGAAAACCAGGCGGCAGTGACAATTCACCAAACACCCACCTAGACAATGGCCTCCTTTTGAGGAAACATTTGATTCTTACCCATTTCCCTAGCAGGTCTGAATGTGGCCATAAAAACATTCCCTTTATATAAACTTTGGTAAACTTTATTCTCCAGATTTCATTATTTTAGGCTGAAGCTTTCCCTCTAGGGATGTCATCTTTCTTCCAGACCTATCAATTGCGCAATCTTGTCCAGTTAAGACTTAAAATTAAAGAAAAAATAATTGGTGTTTAAAAAACACTGTGACTGGTACAAGACAGTTTAGCGTGAGGTCATGGAGGAAGTGGCTTGGTCAGAGGGGAACTAAAAGGGAATAAATTTGAGAAAACATTTCAAGAACTCTGTACCAATTGATATAGGGATGGTCATCTCAAAAAGTGTTGGCTTTACAGCCAATCCTCTTCCACTGAATTATTTTCAACACTGCTTTTAAGTACAGTGGACTACATATGGTGTGTATATATATATATACTTATGTGTTCCCAAACTAAAATACCTGTTCTCATACACTGTTCCTTTGAATTGCAACATTTAAGCTGTAAGTTAGGCTGTCCGTTTTCTTATATCTTGGGTAAAGGCATTGCACTGCTCTGTGTGTAAATGGCATATTGGATACTACGCTGCCAAGCTGGCTATCAGTAATTTATATTCATGTCAGCCAGTCATAGTGTGTTTATCAGAGGAATAACAAGAGTCAACAGAGAGAAAGGGTACTTGTAGGATATCATTTATTTGTCTTCTTTCAGGCATTTATTTTCAGAATTAGTTGAGTTTGGTTGCAGAATGGTGATTTGTCTCTAGTGACTATAAAAGATGCCTTGGGTGACTGTCTCATGGATGTAGACATCCCTGTTTAGTCAGGTAGCATCCACCTAAGAGTTACAGACAAAAGTCCCCTTATGACACAAGTAAGTCCTTCTATGACAGAAGTCTTGAAGCTTCCAAAAAGCAGGAGGATAATTGAAATAACTCTGATGTTGAAAAAAAAAAAAAAAAAAAAAAAAAAAAAGTGTCAAAAGTAGTAAAAAACTCAAAGAAAATAAAGACTTTGGAAGCCCAACTCTCTGGCCAGGCAGAGACATGCAGTGTCCCGTATACGAGCAGTTTCAAGGGAGGGGATTTATGAAAAGTCAGGTTGGAGCCAATCCAAGACAGAGTTAGAAGAGGGGAAATGTGTGCATGAGCTGAAAACTGCATGTTCTGTGTTTTTTTACAGATGAAGAGAGGGAAACAAATGGGAAGAGATTTGGAGAGACAGGTTGCTTTGAGATATGGGTTCTTTAGAAAAGAGCATAGGCTGAGGACATCTGTTGTCTGTGAGCAAAAGTGCCAGGGAGCAATGAAAAATGGAAAATTAAGTAGGCAGGATATGATGCATATACTGAGGTGGGTCAGAGTTGGGAAAAAGGCCAGAGATTTATGACAAGGGAAGGTGTTCAGGAAGGAAAACTAGGTGCAACTTTGTGGGAATGCATATATTATCTGTTGTAGCAGAAAAAAAGTAAGGATCTAAAAGAGGAACTATGATTGCAAATGACGAATAGGAAGTGTAAGGTTCCTCAAAGGCTTGTTTAAAGAAGTGGAATAAAGATGAAAACAAACTTGTAGTGGAAGGAGTTTGGAAGAAAAACCCATGACCCTCTCTTGAAATGTTCTCTAGCAAGAGAAAATGAATGCACGCAGTGAGAGGGAGGTTTGAAAGAGAAGCTGTGGTTGGTGCACTGAACCTCACCAAATCTTCTCAGGGTTGGAGAATCAGTTTGGGAAGTAGGTTTGCAAGACATGAAGTACTGCTGACAGGGATATAATCGAGAAATGGAATGATAATCAGCAGAAAAGTTGTTCCCAAACTGAATCTCAGGTGAGGCCAGATAGGTGGATAATGATACAAGAGGTGGAACATTGCTATAGGCATCACTGGGAAGGAGAACACACAAGCAAGAAAGGGACAGTTTCTAAATCCTAGCCAAGAATCCATGGCAAAATGGAAAGTCTTATAACAAATATTTCATCTGTGGACATCACCCTACACATGCAAGTCTGAATGTATGCATCCCTGCACTGTCATCTACATGCTTACATGTATATATATGCATATATATATACTCTACACATGTATTGAATTATACTAATAATGAGTACTTGTATAGTTATACACAGCCTGATGTTAATATAGCAAATACAATATACTCACAAGATACTTTTCTTAGCAACCCTTCTTACAATACTCAGTAACTTCATGTTTTGTAATCTGTGATTTTGGAATATACTTTCACATTGCTTTTCATTTTCATCTTATGTTCTGCCATCATCATTCCAAATTAGGAAAAAAAAAAAAGATCACTTTTCTGATGAGAAATTAAAGTACAAAGAAGACTAAGTGGATTTTCCCAATGTCATGAAATAAATAAATGGCAGAGTTGAAAAAAGTTGACTAGTTATAGCTGAGAGGGAGGCTGTGCAAAGTTATTTTATATTGATGGTCTATGTCTCAGCCAATTGGATTTTTATTTGACAATCCAAAGGTGTAATAACTTTTATTGTAAGAGGAAGAAAAATACACCAAGGCTAATAAATAATGGAGGACCTACTAGGGATATGCATAAATGCATATCCTGTTCCTATGTATATACAAGCTTAATTGTGTCTCTTTTAATTTTGCTTTTTGATTCAATGGGATTGTCAGGTAATCATCCTTTTGAAAGAACAGAAGAGGATAAAATTTCAAATAACTTTGTTAATCTCTTCTGGCTGTTAAAAGAAAAGATTTATTGGTATCAAATTTTATTGCATTCTTAGAATTTATGAATTGATTGGCTGCTAGTTTAGCTTACTTGTCTCTTCCAGTTAGAAACCCAAACACAACAGAAGAAAGACATCACATTGAAGCTGACATGCAACAAGTGAGTGAAAGTTCACTTGGCTTTTTCTCTCAGCACCAGGTGCAAAAATTGGCTAAAAGTGCTGTGGCAGGCAGTTATTTTAAAGCAGTTTCTGGTTTAGTGTTTTATCAAGCCCAGGAGTAAAATATTCTGCAACTACTGCAGTTTCACAAAGCTACTTTTTAAGGTAGAACTCTGAATTGTTTAACTAATTAAAATGACCCAGTACAAACATTAATCATACCATAACCATTAATGAGAGGGTTTGTGGGATTTATGGAGGGTGGTATAAAATATTTTAGAAGTGTGTATCATTTCTTTGTTTAATACACAATACATTTGCATTATCCAAATATACCAGAAGTTCTTGAAGTCTTCAGGAGTATTTGTGATTTCCTACATCCCCTCTTAGGAATGATGGAATATGTATATTTATTTCTGGGGGGAAAGAAGAAAACTCCAGCAGTGTCCTTGGCTTTCTGGTAGGTTTTTTGTTGAATAGCTGCTATGTACAGCTGTGCATTTTGCTTAAAAATAATACTTCTCTAAACTGCAGTTTTCTCCAAGTGGGAAGGTGGTAGCTCAATGATGACATAAACTCCAGAAGTGTAGAGTTCAAGTGGTTTGCGTGTGGGACTGCCAAATAACACGGGTTTGGTTTGTTTTCATTTTATTACACCGATCCTCCTCCCCAGATGTCTTGGATTTCTGTGGTACCCCCCTTCGCCTTTGATTCTTGCTCCTTGTAGCTAACGATTTTTATTAGTCATCCCGCTAATACTCAGCGTTTTTATTTGGCACCTGTTGTCTTCAAAGCACTTTTGAAATAATAACTGGTTAATCCTCACTAGTCCTGAAAGGATTTCATTCTCATTCCTCTTCATACGTGAAAAGTGAGCTAAATGACTTGTCTAAAATTGTGCAGAGGTTTTGACACCTGCCTTAGGACTTAGTCTGCCTATCCTGTGTCTGCGCGACCCAGGCTGATCCTCTTGCCTCTCCACACATTGAGTTTGTGGCACACCAGTTACAAGTGGAGCATTTCCTTTTGGTTGATGACACATTTTTACCCTGATTGCTCTGGAATTTCGATCCTGAACTGTGCAGAACTGTGCTGCAAGAAGCCTCAAAAGGTCATCTGAGCTATACCTCTGATACTGAATTGATTTCGGCCTTTGTTCATGAAAGCTCTTAAATCTCTCTACGTGTATATAGATACATATATATACCCACACTTATACGTGCAATTATTTGTTGAATCAAGTCCCATGTTGAGAAGACTTATGAATAAATAAATGCCTCCTCAAAGTTTGGTGTAAGCTACCAACAATTGCTTTGAAATGCTTGCACAGAATATCTTGAATTGATATTCCTGTGGGAAATACTAGCACGACTAAGAAATTTATTCTGGGAAAGATGCTGTTGCTAAATCTAGTTCTGTGAATTCGGGAAGTATTGCTTCCTTTTTTTTCCTTTTTTTTTTTTTTTTTTTTTTTTAATGGGTCTGTGGCAAGAAATCTGTTCACTATCTCAAGTGAGGAAGTGATCTTGCTTCTGTAATAAATGCGCAGATAGTTTCACCATTCTTGGCCTTCCCATCTCAAAGCTACCACTTTATGGAAACAGAATGAAATAAAGTGTTCTCTAATACGTCACAAATCATAGTTAAAACTGGAAATCCAGTCTGGTCTGACACTATGGTCTTGATTTGTATAGTTTGCCTACTCTTTTTTATTTCTGCAAAGCAGTATGTGTATTTGAAGGCTGGAGTTTCAGCCAGGATTTTCAGTCTTAACTGTGAATTTCCTTCCTTTAACAGGTTTAAAGCAAGCCTTTCAGATTGCTTCAGTATAGCTTTTAGTACTTGAATTTCCTTTGTGTTCATTTTGGTCCTTTTCCAATATTTAGGCATGCATTTAGGAAACTCCCTCAAATCTGTATGAATGGGAGCGGTTACAATAGAAGGTGGTGGCATTTCTATTATACTAACTTTAGACTTGATTCAAATGATGCCTAATTTTGAACTCAATCAAACACTGCAAGTTTCAAATTCTGGTTCTTGTTCAAGCGTTAAAGGGTTCGTGTCCTGCTCAGAGGTGCCCATTATTACTATGTCTGGCTGGAAAACAAGAATTCCATCTCCTGAAAAATTTAGAGGTTTTGACATTTGCTTGACTTTTGCATCAGAACAGAACTATAAGCTTTTAACATATTTGTAAAAATCTGCTGAGATGAGGAACCTGATCCAGCCAATAGTTGGAGAGGAAAGACCAATATTCAAGCCTCTGCTCATTACTTAAACCCCAAACTTCATCCCCCATATGCCAAGTGCCATAATATAGGACTGGTGAATACATCTTTTAATGTCATTATGTCTCTCTCTGATCTTAACCATGGACCTGTGAAATGTTACTGAGTGTCTGTATCCAGAATTGTTTGTTTCAATGAATAGGATTTTTCCAATTAAAAATGATTTAATTTAATGGTATCAACCAGTGTGCATGATTAAATATATCATACATTTCACATGTGCATGTAATACAAAATAATATTTAATAGTGATTATTTATAGCTCAAAAATTCACCTTAATTTTTAAAATATTTTCCTTCAGCTGTAGCTGGAATGTCTCACAAAAGCTTGACTATTTTGGTTTATTAATTTTTATTGGTAATTTATTCTTATTAGGGCTTAGCTTCCTTATTTACAAAATATAACAAAAATAAAATTGAAATATTTTGCAGATTTAAACCCTTTGCACTAATGTAATACTATATTAAAATCAGCAAAGTTTTTCTGTGAGCAGGTTTTTTGAGTCAACATTAGAAATACCTATTGGTAGTCTGATCTAGTGATGGATTTTTTTTTCTTAGCACGTACAATCTTTTGATATTAATTCTAAACAAAGAAAAATATTTCAGTGTTTAAGGAGATCTAGTTTCTTATATTAGGACAGTTTTTGAAAAAGTCATTTTAGACAAAACTTAACCTGAGCAAGTTAAATGTAAAAAATGTTATTTTCCAAAAAATACTTGCTGCATCAATATTATTTGTTTGCATGGATAAAGTCTGTTACAATTCTCTGCCATCATGAATTGGCGACCCCAGCTCCATTTCAAAAATACTGTCAATCATAACTTCACTGTTAAAATAAATGTGAATATTGTGAAGTTTTACTCCTATACAACCTTATGAAATAAGGCACTTTAATTACAAAAGGTAAATATTGTCCTCCTTCAAGCCCTTGCTAAACTTACCATCTATTCTAATACCTACAAAAACTGGCCATGGTAGCTGAATTTCTGAGACCATTGCTATTACGTAGCACATTATGTGTGCCAATGTGTCATTTGCTATCTGTCATCCTAGACTGCAAACTGTATGGAACCATAGAATCACAGAATCATTAAGGTTGGAAAGGACCTTCAAGATCCTCTGGTAGAACCATCACGCTACTACCAATGTCACCCACTATGACACAACCTCCTTCTGTTTCACATGATTGTGTGATGGGCAACCTTTTATACCACTGACCCATGAATATCAGTAGCATATTGTTGTTGGCCTCCATGATACAAATATTGAATAACTATATACTAAACCTAATAAATTGGGGAAGAAAAAAAAAAGATTAATTGCTGAATTTAACATTTATGAAGAATATAATAATATTAATCTTCATAATATTAATAATATAACATATTTAGAAGAAATTAGAATTTCAACTTAAGAAAGTCACATGGCTCTAAATTGAGACATTTTGGTGTAGCATTGTTCTAGTGTGACAGAGTTGCCTAAATTGTGTACTTGCTTGCAGTGCTGTGTGTGACTGAAACAGCTGTTCAACATCCTGGTAATGAAAGGTGGACATCTCACCATTATGTATTTTGTTTGCCTAATATGGTATTTATGGTCATGAAAATGTCTACACACCTGTTTTGGTGAACAGGAATGGAATATTCCTTGTTCTTAGGTCTGGTAACTTCCACTCCTGCAGACCTTGTGCATACAAAAGATGCGTAAGAGATACGATAGGTCAGGTTGGATCCCCATATTAAACCCCTCTTATCAGATAATTGGTTTTGTTTTGTTTTGTTGTGAAAGCAGCTAGGCTCCTTCAGCTCTAGCAGGGACATAATGTTGCCCAAAAGTGTTAGATATGGAGCAGTTATGGAGGATGGTTAACACAAAGCTTACATCTCGTGCACTGAGGGAAATGCTGTGTCGTTACGCAGTTGTATGCAGTGCATTTCATTAGTGTTGGAGACAGCAGGAGGCTATTGTGTGGAAATGTTTCTGTCGCTGTCAGTAGAAACATGCCCGTCTGGTTGAAAAATGGCCTATGTCTTGCCAGTTCCCTACTTCTAAGCAATTGCAGTGGGAGGATGTTAATCTTAACCTGTTACAAGCCTTTTCAAATCTAAATTTTTATTAAGCTTCCCAATGCCTTAGTGATATAAATACGGGAGGCAGTACTGTGTTCTTATACAACAGCTGCTACCGTTCTCAGATGCAGGAAACCTTTTTATTGGTATTAATTGGATTTCAGTCGTTAGGTGTGCAGTACCTCACAACCAGATACTGCAAAGGAATATGAACCCCATAAGGCAGGCTTCAGTCAAATCAAGATGACTGAATTACAGATTTTCTGTCTGTTTTACTGACTGTAGACTAGCAATTGCATGCATTCAAACAAAATGATCTCTACTGCATTTATTGTAGATACCATACCTTTTTGCAGAGTGTGTGAATACATCTACTCTTTCAGTGGTCAAGGCCCTTTCTGGGAAGATCTAGCTGCCTAATGGAAAATGTAGTTTCTGACAGCCATTGTTTATTCTCTGAATTCATAGTTTTGTGTCTGAGGTTTTTCCTGTGACCTCAGATTCTTTTTTCTTTTTTGTGGATTTTTTTTTTTTTCATTCTTAGTTTAGGCCGATGATTACAACCTAAATTTGGTAGGTGGGTTGTTGGAAATGTATTTGGAATTAGGTGCTTTGTGTTTTGGTTGGCATGACAGGTATACCTTTCCTAATGCAGACTGAAAGACAGGAGCCAGGTCTGGATTTAGCCTCTATGCATGCATCATGGCAACTTGACTCCGTAAACATCTACTCTAAGTCACTTGAGGAGCCCCTAGACTCTCCTTACTACTTTGGCTAGATTTCCACTGCCTCTAATGAGAGCTTAGACACCTGGCCTGTGTAAACACACACAATTGGAGGTGTCAATCTCCAGCTGAATTCCCCAAAATTCTCATTGCAAACCTCTGAAGTAAAAGTGTGTTTTGAACTGTGACTTCATTCTCGGGTTTCTTCTTTCTTTACATGTATTACTGCTGTTGTTACTGAGCAAAGCCTTCCTTCAGCCCTTTAAAACAAGCAGTTGTCATTCTCTTATGATAACAAATAGGTGACAGAATTCAAGGGTGCTTTGTAGTGGTAGGACGAAAAGCAGCATCTCTGTTGTGTCACGGCCAGATGTCTTTCACCTAGCCAGGATGCCTTTCAGACTGAGTTGATGGCACCCATATGTAGACCCAAGTTCCTGAGAGAGTTGTTGTAGTAGATGGAAATCTGCTCTTATCTTAGAGTATCTAGCATATTTGTTGCATAAATGAGCGTATTTTTGTTCACTTGAACAAAAATTCAGATATTTTTGAGAGAAAGTCATGAGTGATGATGAGTCACGGCCATCAAGGTAAACCTGTAGATTTGCCTTTTTTTTTTTTTTTTCTGTAATTGCTGCTCCAATTGCCATCTTGCTCCTGTGTTTTCAGTAAACCAGCCATAAAATGCCATGCATAAGCAGTCCTAGCTGTAGGAGCATTAACCTTGAGCTACTTTGCCTTAACTGAGTACACTGGGCACAAGTGTGTGGGGTCATTCTCATTCTTACTCTAACTTCAGATCCAGCGGATGGGATGGTTGGACCAGATGATCTTGATCTTCCAACCTTAATGGTTCTATGAATTTCAAATCCTTGTGTGCAAACATAGGGTCAGGAGAGGGATGTAGGTCTCCATCCACAGCCCTATATATGGCACCAAGCTCAAGCCCTACCTTGAGGGCTGTGAGTTGGATTTGAAACTCCGGTGGCTGGAGGATAGAACTGAACCAATCTATTTGGCAAGGGCTCTGGTCCACGTGAGCTAACACAAGAGACTTTTTGCCTATCTGTATGTTCTTAATTGAGGTGACTGTTGAATTCTTTGCAGAACTGGGTGCTTTTGGTGTAGACTGGGGATAGGCTGAGGACTACATCCTGCCAGGGAGAAAGTCATTAGGTGACAAGCCTGCCCCGAGCATTTCAGTCCTGTTAAAATGATGTCACCGTGGCATACAATTTTAGACACGCCTATAAAATACAGTGGGCATCCCTGGTGAAAATATAGGTTCTTAAATTCCTTCCGTGTTCCACTTGAGGAACAATGAGATGTTTATGGATATGGGATAAATCCTTATACTGAATTATGGTTTCTTGCCTGAGTTGTCTCTCTGGAGCAGTTAAAGGAAGGTTTTATTACCTTCCTTTGCTCAAGCCATCAGAGCAAAGAAATATGTGGTATCTTTCTGCAAGAGCCTGTGGAGTTGTGTGGGCATTTAGGGGCTTTTCCCTTTTGAAGTAGGTACTTGAATGAGATACTGAGATAGTGATGTTCATCAAACAAATCTTCTGGTGTAACATTCAAAGAATGCTTTCACTGTGATGCCTTAGCTGGAGCCACTGTTTGTTACCTTTGCTCAGAACTAGTGTAACTATTTACTCATGCCTGAATAATAAATTTAAGATGCTTAATAAATTTAAGATTCCTCTCTGTCAGCTAGCATCCAGGCAAGGAAAGCTTATTTTTTGTTGCCAAGATGTACTCGCTTCACACATCGCAGCAGCATCGTCCGGATGAAACGTGTTGACTGAGAAATTTCAGTATGGGACGGGGCTGCAGGAATAAGATCTAACAGCCGGAAAATTGCGCAATTTAACTAAAGGAAGGAGTTAATAATTAAGATGATATCACTACTGTATTTACTATTTTCTAGAGCTGAGCAGTCAACATAAAGCTGTCTGAAATCAAGACGTTTTTATGCTGTATGCTTTGGGAGTTTTCCATAAGTTTACTTGAGGCAAGCTGGAAAAGATGTGTCGTGCCACTGAATATGAAATGACAATAGAAATTTTTTGCCAAGGTGCTTTTTCTTCACAGCATATTCCTTATGTTATTCCTTATTTCTTATGTTATTAAGCATGATGTTCAGGGAAAACATCCCATCTGGATAGCATTACCTGTAGGATGTGCAGCTTGTATGTATCTTCTGGAGGTTAGCGTCTAATGTTAAACAAAGGAAGCTGATTAAAAACATCTGTAAAACATTTTCATAGTTCATATTTTATACAGTGGGTATTGAATTACCTTGCACATGACTGCATGTCTGAACTAAAAATAATAAGGTAAATCTTTTCCTTTTATTAAAATTAGTATAATATTAATTTTATAGTTAAACTACATTTAACTGTTTCCCTACTTGGCACTATAATTTAATGCTGCTGACATCACTACGTATTTTACATGCCACTGAGAAATAATTGTTCATTTATTGATGCAGCATGCTACAATAAGCACATTTTAGGTGCAGTCAAAATATAAACATTAGATTGAAATACAATTTCTTATGTAAAAGTGTGGCATTTATTAAATGCTAAAGGAGGGACTTGCCAGCTAAAAGTCTAACATTTCTGACTATTAAATAATATGTGAAATAGTTATGCAGAATATATAAAATGATTGTAGTACTGCCCACTTAGGTATTATGCTGATTTATGAATTCAGTTGGAGTCCCTAGTAAATACCAAAATTGCTGATTCTAGGTCAGTATTTATTAGGTTGGTAAATTTTATGGAGAGGAAGGATTTGTGCATCCCAGAACTGACAGAGAAAGGTGTTATTTATGTAGTTAGAGTGAGAATGCAATTGTAATTTCACAGCAGAACTGAAAAAAAAAAAAAAAAAAAAGTTATATACTTTCCATCATATTCTAAATTACTTTCTAAAATAGCTTATAAAACCATGTGTATTACAATAGTAAATATTATTTCAAGATCTAAGAGGCTCCAGATTTACTGTTCAATGTCATGAGCAGAAACCTCTTACCTTTCCAAGTTTGATGCAACATACTGACTCAAAGGCACATATCAAAACAGAGAGCAGCAAACATTATTCTCCGGGAAAATATTTTGAAATTCAGCAAGTGTTTTGAAAATGATTATCATTATTGTTTATTGTAAGTGTTCTAAGATTGTGAAAATGAAGTGTTGCTCATAAATACCACGCAGGCTGAATGGCCAAGGGCAGTTCTCATCTCTAATATGCAGACTCCTACCCAAAGCAGTTTCATCCAGCTTGAGTACTTGTTTTTATTATGTTTTTACCAAAGTTCATAAAAACTGCAAGTGGAGTGAAAAATGTGGTATGTATATACAGTTATTTTTATTCAATGAGACTGGACCAGCATAAAACCATTTTTTTTAGAACAATATAACATTAACAGTTGCCATTTCATCAATTAGTAGCCTTATCGCTACAGAGAAGTGTCTGGTATCTTATCTGTGTGCTGAAAGGGCAATGAGCAGTTTTATCATTGGAAAATTAAAAAGACATTTTGTACCATGGTAGTGAGATTTACAGAGCTGATCTTGCTATGTTGCTGGGAATGTATGTTTCAGCACTGATAATGTAGCACATTAAATGGCTGAGAACAAATAATGCTTTTCTGTAACTCTATCTTAAGACAAAATGCTTTAAAATCATTTCTTTTGCTCACTGCAAGCTTAATATTTTTGCCTGTGTTAGTGCATGAGGTGTTTGGCGTTGCCCAGTCTGGAGAGAAGTGAGGCTGCTGCAGCTGCACATCCTCAGGTCCAGCCAGGATCAGGATGAAGGTGGCAGTGGAAAACCCATAGATATGAATATATATGAGTATATAGATACATTTGTAAGTATGTGTGTGTATATATATATAAAAGCACTATGGATCCCTCCATCAGCTTGGCTTACACCCTTGTTACACTAGTAACTGTTCCCAGAATCTCCTGTGCCTTTCCAGGAGCTGGCCTAGATCTCCTGGTCCCTCCAGCAATCCACTTGCAGACCCTCTGGTATCATGGGTATCCATCCCAGACTTATGGCTACTTTGATGTGTGGTACTCAAGGCTCTTATCCTGCTCAGGGCAAGTTCTGCTTGATGTTTACAGGTGGCTACACACTGACATGCACACTGACACACAATACACACACTCTGGTCTCATAATTTTGGAAGATTATTGAAGCACTAACAGGAATGTGAGCAGATAATTGTTTTAAAAATACAAAGGGCAAAGTTGTAATCAGATGGTTATTGCACCTTAGAGCTGAAACTGTCCCAGATTCCTGTCCTGTGAAGCTTTACTGGGAAGGATTTTGGGTAGGTAGGGAAAAGAAATTTTCAGTAGGTTTGGAACTGTATCAGTTCACCAACTGTGTGTCTCTGCTGTGTAAAAGATATTCCCCCATCACACAGTGAGCTGGATGATTGCTTCAATGGGGATTTTATGGCCAAAACCAGCAGCCTGGGGCTCCGGTGTCTTTATCACAAACTGCACTATATGAAGTGCAAAGCTGCAAAGTTTACTTGACAGTTTGAAGCCGGAGCAATTTACTTGACCAAGACCTTAATGCAACTACTTATAGTACATCATCATCATTTGAACAGAAGGGATGTGCTTTAAAGCAGGAATCTGTGGTGTTTGCCAGACAGGGCTCCAAGCTAAATGCTAGACGAAGAATTGCTGTTACCGAGTTTGCTTATTTTGTAATTGCAAGTGCATTGGGGATACTGGAAGAACTGTTTAAGAATGTTGGAACACCTGCATATAGCACAGCACCTTTATTTTAACAACCCTATAGGTGCTCATGCAGCAAATTATCACCCCAATGAATTCCCTTCATTTTGAGTTGAGTCTTTGCCAAACAAAAGACTCAGCTGATAGAAAGCTGGCTAAGGCACAATTGGTTTTGGATTATAACCCTGAATTCAACAGCTTGGGTCAATGGATGCATTTAAAAAAAAATAAAAAATGCCATGGTTACAAACTTGTTAAAAGCTGAATTAATTTGGAATTAAGCAAAAACTTTGTTTATAAGATCTTGTAAGACTGTATTGGGTTATGTCCATGATGGTTCTAAGATTACTACTCACTGTCACACTGAAAATTATATTAAAATATTAATGCTTTATTTATTTACATGGCTTTCATATAATTTTTGACCTGTGAAGGGGTTATCTTATTTCTTACTTCACAGGGCATTTTTATTTGTTTCTTCCTCAAGTGTGATCTAGATATATCACAGATAAATTGGACTGAGTAATCTAAAGTCGTTGCTCAGTGTGTTTTTCAAGGAAAACCACATATAAATCATGGCTGCAAATTAAAATGAATAATTTTAATTAAAAATCTAATCTCTGCAGGTGCCGAGAGGCCAAAGATATTACACATATGCCATGCTTCTACACCACTGTAGGTTAGTTTTTTTACCTTTTTTTCCTCCTTTGTGAACTTTCCCGTTATGATCTCCCTCCTTCCCAGTATGCCTATTCATTACTTCTGGCTCCATGGACAAAGTGCTTAATTGAGTGTCGGCTGATGTAAAGACATTGTTCTTATCTCAAAATGCTCTGTTAAGAGATAAAATTCTCAGATTTAAAATTCTTAAGGTAGGGGTTTATCACTTTATTTGTCCTTAGGAGATAGATATCTTTGTAGCAATTGAATTCTCATAAAAGAGCCACCACCAAAACTATTTGAACTGTAATGGGAGGGTGGAGACAACTTGCCTGCCTATTGAAGTGCATCTTTCATCATGAGAACAATAGCTGGTTCTTTTCCCTTGTCAACTGACCATCTTTTTTCCCTCCATTAATTAGCTGAGATCTTGAACAATTCTGTCCTTGGACTTCTGCTGCCTGTTCTGATAATCCCTCAGGATACTCGGGATAGGATGACAAATCACAAGGAAAGATGTTCTGATTTTTCTTTCACTGCTGATGAGACAATGCTGTGTCTTGTACATATAGAGATAGAACCGATTTCCTGAGTTTTGGGCTTTGTTATTTATTCATTGTGTTGATGCTCACAAATTACCCAATGCCTCTGAGCTGTGTTTTTACGTCTGCAGAGAGGAATCTTTCTACATCTTAAACTATAAATAAAAATTATATATATTCTACGATTAAGCATCCAGGCAGGAGGGGACACCTAATATGTCTCTCCCACCACACTTTTCATATATTGCACTCAGATGGCTGCTGTGGGGGGCAGAAAGGGAGGCATTGAGAACATAATAAAAAAATAAATAAATTATTTCCCTTTTCATTTCATGTGCCCTGTGTTACATACAGCTTCTAGGAAGAGCTTTTAGGAGAAACTTTAGGGGAAATTCAGTTTGATTTCCAGCCTAGATGGAAACTTTGTAGATCTTGCTTCTGAATTCCAAACAATTATCCACTGGCATGTGCAAATACAGTTTTTCATCAGGCCAATCAACCACATCTGGTGGCAGATTTTTCTCAGGTATTGCAAAACCCTTTTTATGAGGGCAACATTTTATTCTGCAGAATGAAGATGTTTATCATTCTTAAAAAATGAATGCATCAGTTTTAAACATTTACCATAAACACTTTTTTTTCTTAATTCCAGTAAAGTAGTGAGCCATTTCTGCTGCACTTTATCTCAAGTGTTTTAAAGGAAGAGTGCCAAGCCTGCAGACAGACATCCTTACCTCCATAGCCTGTAATTTTAACAGATGACAGGTAATCCTTTCTGGGCTGTGAATTCAGTGATTCATCATTCATATCTCTGTGTCTAGAGGTGGCAAAGGCCTCAAGGTAATAAAGCTGAAGAAAGCAGTAATTACTAAGAACCCACAGAAGATTTTGAGAACTTTCCAACCCATGTTGATGAATTGAGGGATCCAGGAAATGCATATCTACAGGTGTCATTTATTGTGAGTACAAAATTTGCTGGATGTGCATTTGATGATGCTTGGTGGGAAAAGATGGTTTAGAAGAACATCAGATATGACTGAATATGTGTACATCACTGACTGAGTGCATGTATATGTCATTGCATTAACAGCAAAAAATTAGTTTTTCATTTCTTCTAGGCCTGGCTTTTGAACCTCATCAGAAAAAATAATAATAATAATAATAATATCGCATTATCTTTAGTATCTGCACTTTGACTAAGCAGACTGAAGGCAAATTATTTCTTTTCTGGAAATAACCTAAGAGAAATGAATTAATCCATATTTCCACTAAAATACAGCAATTGTCAGGCCTAAAGCTGATATGGCATGTGGGTTTTGTAATAATTATTTTAAGGCTTGAAAATAAACCTGTTCTGGATTTAAATGAGATTAAAATATCTTGATGTTCTCTTTCAATACAGAAAAAAAACTCACCTATTGAAGGGATCAGTGGTGTGCATAGTTTCCTAGTGTACCTCCTGGTTGATATTCAAGTTCCCGCTTGGTTCATGCAAGGGAATTTAAGGGAAAGAGTTTTGCTCTCCTAGGTGAGATCTCAGCCCAATTTTCTCTTGTTCATTTTCTCCTGTGTGAGCTATTTCACTTTTTATGAAGATTTCAGTGTCTGTTGGCCAAGCAGAGTGAGAGGGACTATGTCCTTAGCCTACAAGAGCTTGGTTGTTCACGTGTGATATCCTTCCAAACAAAACAAAACAATAGTTTGTTTCTTGAAGGAATTCTTCCAAAAGAGTAGAAAAGATTGCCCTCAAAAACCTGCCCTCAGCCAGTTTTTTGCTTTCAGCAGTGATGGTCGGTTTCATTTTGTGGCAAACTCAGCCTATGCTTCGTTTTGCTCTTGTTAGTTTCTTCTCCATTTCCATCTCACCCTATGCATGCTTGCTGATCTGCTCCAGTTTGGCAGTTATGCACTCTCCTAGCAAAGCTCTTGGGCTTTGCAGATTACCGGTATATTGTTAGCCCAAATGTAAACAGATAGTTATGATACCCATGCTTCTAAGCAGTCCTTCCATATATGTTATTCATGTGCCCTGGAGAGACCTCTCTCTTGTAGTCAATTCTGAACAGAAGAATCATAAAATCATAGAATCATAAAAGTTGGAAAAGACCTCCAAGATCGTCTGCTGCAACCGTCCCCCTACCACCAATATGACCAAGAAGATCAAGAAGAGAACCAGTAGTACTAAAGGGCCAGGAAAATGTCCAGACCTACAAGGAGAATCCCAATGACCTATGAGTTGGAGGCACTTAAACCCACTCACTGGGTGATTGAAGGAGGTAGGTGTTACTTTGCTAAGGGGTACGGTTGCTTCTCTGACAGAATCCATTTTCACTTGTGCATCTATCTTTATGGTTGGTCTTTTAAAGCTCGAAGTCCACTGAATGACGTGAGAGGTTTTCCTGTCTTTCCTTGTACTTATTCTTTCCACCACTGGGAAGAAGTGATATGTCATTTTTCAGAGTGCCATATTTCACACTTCGGTTTAATTTGGCTGATAATGATTTGTTAAGCAAATGTAAGTATGTAGAGCACATGCTGGCTCTCACACATAAAGCATTCAGTCACTTCAGCAGTTCCTTTAAAATCCCACTCCTGCCTTATAAAAACTACAGGTGCAAAACAGTTTGCCTCTGTACTAGCTCAAACAGAAGATAAAAGTAATATGTAACTTTATATTCAGCACAGCTCCTTGGCCATGATAATCTAAGAAGGGTACCGGGTTGGTAGTTCCCATTGAAAATACATACTACAGTGAATGGCCTTGCTCTTACCCCTTGACCTGTTTAAGAGAAAGGACAACCGATCATGACACACACCAAGCTTGTGACAGCTAGCAGGCATGAGCATTAGAAAACATGCATTTGGTAGGAAGAGCTGTTTTTGAGATTCTTTTGATCTCTGGTCCCCTAACTATAAGGCGATTCTGCTCTCAGAAGTTACATCATTTCTAAACCTTATTTTAGAAATGGAGGGGGGGGTGGGTTAAAGTAAAGGAGAAACACCATATTCTTCTAATTTTCCTCTCCCTCCAGTATGTATTTCAAGATATCTTTCAACAGAATTTTCTTACTTTCTTCGGGCATCCCACAGATTTCTGTTCTTATCCCATTTCCTTTTCTTCAGTGAGCTTTCTAGCCTCATCTGCTCTTATGGATTTGATATCGTCCCAACACTGGTGTTTTGAATTTTTCTCTCTTCACTCTTGACTAGTCTCTATTTACACACTACTGCATCATGGCATGTTTCCCTTGAGGTACTTCTTTATCCACTGAAATTCAGGAAGGACGAAACCATGCTCTTTACTCTGTGAAAGCTGCTGTGACGTTCCCTGTGACCTATGGCCTTCTGCTTGGCTTTTATCTGTCTCTGAATTTGGCCATGCCAAAGTCTTGCCACTTTTTTGATGTAGGATATCAAATATAGCTATCAAAAAGTAGCTATCAAATAGGAGTCATTCATATTTATATTTTTGGTGGTACTTGGCTAACAGTGTGTTTTCTGCTTCAAGGATAGTATAGGTACGGTGATCAAAATCGTACTTGCAGTTGTAAATACAAGAGGCTATTTTCCAGCCTCTTAAAGAAAATGTTAAAACAGGAAAAAGTGAAATTTTAGGGAAAAAAAAACAACACAACTATTTAAATTGAATAGGTTGTTTTTTTTGTTTGTTTGGTTTTTTTTAATCTTCACTGCAGATTTACCTTTTCAAAAATTATATTATTTTGAGAACATAAAAAAAAACATTGCTCTTTTGAAATAAGAAACTACTTTTCATCTCAGCTAACCTGGAAATGACCAAGAGGATCATTTTTCTCGTGTATTAAAAGGGTTTTGTTTGTTTGTTTTGTTTTTTAAACTGAAATTGGGCATAGAACATGGCAAAACAAAAGATAATTACAGAAAAATAAATGAGAAATTGATTTATAGTGAAATTTGCATTTAAAAAGTTAATAGTGCATTCTGAATGGTAAAGAGTTTCCGAATATTAAAAATATATATTTTCTTTAAGGAGCAAGGGTAAGGAATGATTTTGAATAGGGATCATATTTTAGTGGCCAGCATTTCTGCTATGGGAAGAGATACATGGAGGAAATGCTTGTAGAAAACTTTAAGACTGCAAAACACAGATGACCTTCTGAAAATTAATATCTTGTGTTTTGTGGAAACTGTACTAGAAACTGGAAGAACTGTGTTTATGCAAAGGTGTGGGATAGAAATGCAGCTGACTAAAACTAGACATTTCCCACACTTCCTCACCAATGACCTCAACCCTGGCTTAAGCTTGGGCAATAATTAGAGCTGTGCTGGTCTTGTCCTGAGCACAGGTTGGCAAGGATGTCAAACTGCAGCAAACCACGGCCAGGGTATTTGGTGAAGTGGGTGGCAGCAAAAGATCAGATTCTGATTTAATGTAGTACTTTAGATCAGGTTCGCGTTGTGGTCCAGGGGTTAGAGGGAAGCGTGCTGCTCATTTTGCCTATAATCTTACTCATTATTTAAGCAGCTACTGTTCAGGAGGTTGGAACACAGGCAAAGAAAGAAAAGAGGATGGATAAAAATAGTTAGAATGAAGAGCTCTGTTTTTTTGTTGTTGTTGTTGTTGTGTTTTTTTTTTTTTTTTTTTTTTTTTTTTAACCTATTCTCTCATTCCAGTGAGCTCTGTTTTGATGATTTTCCTTGACAGAGAGGTAAACTGTGGGACATGTTATTTTTCTGGTTTAGATGGAGAGAAGGGCACGCTTGAAATTATGGCATGTGTTATAAAATCGCTTTTCCAACACAATGCTACCTACACCAATATTACAAAAAAAGTGAACCCTCACTAGAGCAAAATCTATAAGAAACAACACCTGCATAAAATAATTATGCAGAAAATAAATACAAAGTGGGAGGCTAGCCCAGGAAATCTTTTCAGTGTTTAGCTCAGCTGAGACAAAGGGGATTCACTTCCTACTAGGTAAATGAGGGTTCAAGTGCACTGCTGATAATTAATACTTGATATTTATGCACTGGTAGTAGGCATAGAAGGAAGTTTTGGGAATATTTAATTTTGCTAGGGTGCGCATATGCACAGCTACTGAAGTCAGAAATGCCTCTGTATGCATTGAATGGATAATGAATGCTATTAGGAGAAGCTGCTCGTTAACGAGCAGAAGCTGTTCGTTAAAGATGAGGAGAGGAGGGATTTGCCACTTTGCTTCTAAGATAATATTCCTAATATTATCAGACCCAATGCTTTGGTGTGTAGTTGATAGAATACAACACTATTTCTACTTAATTAAAAACAAAACAAAACAAACTTTCAAAGTTATGAGAAGCTATAAACAAAAGTCCCTCGATCCTTTAAGGATACATTTCCACTGAAACTAAGGTATAGCTTTTCAGACTGGTACGGGCTATTTCATCCTGTGTCTGGTCTCCTGTAAAATTTATGTCAGAGAATTTCATGTTACTGCTCCAACACTCAGTCATACTTTGTGTTTGGCCAAATGTCATCCTACACAAAATCATTTAGTCTTCCTTTGAAGATAGATCTGCTGCTTTTGTTGAATACAGTGTTCAGGAGAATAAATACGGATTCACTAAACACCCTGATGTACATCTTAAGCGAGTATCATGTAGCATAGCTTAATGGATGATGTGTTTTCACTGAGACACAGGAAATCTGAATTCTGCTTGTAATTGTCTTTTTGTTTGCATCGGCTGTGGAAGCCTGAACCTTTACAGCTGACAGGGGGTGAGAGAAATGGGAGGAACCCAAATGCATGATCTGTGCACTGTGAGGTGGTAACGAGAAATCAGCACACCAATTATCTTTTTATATCTACTTCCTGACATTAAATGTCATTTCACAAAACATCCAAGGCTCATGAACTTACTGTATCTTAAATATGACTGTATTTATGAGCAGGATAACAAAAGGTGGACAGGGTACTGTAAAGAATTATTTGTAAAGATTGCCATCGTACTGATTAGATTGAAGATAATTGGAGGGAGGTACCCGAAATGTGGCTAGCCTCTGAAGACAAGGCTAAAGGTGGATAAAAGTGTTCTCTGGTGGGTACCACTCAGGAGGGAGTCAAGTACTGAAAAGATGACCAGAATTGGAAAGCTGTCATGTGTTCTTAGGTGAATGTATTTCTGTATATCAGGCTTAAAATTAGAAAAAACAAGGATAATGTTACTGAGTTTCCCTGTAAAGTGTTCTGAGAAGATGAGAAAAGGGCAGTACAGTATATGCATTGTGTGGTATTGTCTGTTTATTTAAAACCTGAAATTTGTCCTGCAGTGGAGAGCCTCAAGCTCATCGTCCTTGCCACCGATTTCACTGCAAGTGTCTGTAAAAAGCAGAAACAGTCTTTGTTGCTGCCTCCTCATGAGATAGATGTCCTCTTTCATTCACTAGTCGATATATCATGGTTTATTACATCTGTAAGATATAAAGGCAAATATATCTAAAGAGAATCTAAAAAAGCCAACAATCTTAAGTTTATTAACAATGGTAACTCTGGACTATAAATCACTGTTTACGTGAGACCATTAAAAAGGCCCTGATTCTGGAGTCTTTCTGTAAAATCTTGTGTTAGGCCTTTAGGATTTAGCTTACAGCCTTCTAAGAAGGCAAATCTTAACTAGATGAAATTATAAAGTTAACTGTGAGGTATGAGCTCAACCACTCTGCGTTTTATTATTAGCTGCAGTATGTGGCTGAGTACACAGAGCAGAGATACTCACATCTGTAATGAATAACTTTTTTTTTTTTTTTTTTTTTTTTCTGCACGGAGCTCAAACATATATTAGCACAGCCTATTTATCTGAATGAACCAAGGCTGCAAATAATTAAGGAATCTACTCTGGGAATACTTACACCATCATAGAAGCTGATTTTCATTCAAGTTGTATCAAAAGAAACCCCAGCAACCTCGCTCAACTCGTTTTACACAGAAATGCCATTCATCAGCCTGGATTACTTGTTGCAAACGGCCCCATTATTTTTATGTGTTTATTCATCCTTACCGAAGGAGTTAGCAAATTTCATCTTGTCCTATGTCTTGTTTGGTGCACAGGGGGGCTGCTGGTGTGAAGACTTAATTTCTTTTACTCCATATTAGCAGTGCTGTTGTGTGCTTTCCTTGTGATAGGTAGGCACAGGGGAACTGGTTGCAGACTAATTTCTGAGCTGAGGGTTGCAGCAGCGGCTCAGCGATGTGGTGAGGTTTGTTCTGTCCACCTGTGTTCTCTGTCTCTTGCAGAGGCCTCAGGGACTGGGTTTCTGCATTTCTTTTTTGACACAATGTTTTTGATACACATGGTAATTTTGGTTTTGCAGCAGATAGGGGACCCCCTAATCCAAATGGGAGGAAGGGTGACTGTTGTGCTGGAACCTATACAATCAGAAGAAAACAATTTCTTTTGTCAAAAAATCTGTAAGAATATATGAAAGTCAGATGAGAAAGAAACAGTCTAACCTCTGGATACATCTAACTCAACGCACTCAAGGGGGCATGGTCAGCAGCACTAGATCTGGTCAGCCATGGCTTTGTCCAGCTCCATGATTTCGGAGGCTTTGGAAGCTCCAGGAATTTGGAATCTCTTGCTTACCTGCTGCAGTGCTGCAATATCCTCCCTGTGAGCAAGGTTCATCCTACCCATCACTCCAAACTGCACTTTCTGGCTGTTGCCCCTCATTGTATCATCTGAAACTACCAAGAAGAGTTTGGATCTTTCTAATTGCCCCTCAAGTAACTGGAGGCAGCAGCCCGTAATTATCTGGTCCCTTTAGCTTCCCTAAGTTTAGGTAATTTATTTGAATATTAATGCCAGCAGACTTTCAGTTTCATTTACAATTCATCCAGGGCTGAGATGCCCAGTGCTGATGACTGGAGTGCAATAAAATCTTTGAGTTTTACTTCCATTCAGTACACATAACTGGTTTCCATATCCCTCATCAGAGTTGTCTTACCTTTGGTCCCATGCTGAACATCTCAGTTCTTCCATATGCTCAGTGAAAATATTTGCCCATTTTGGAGCCATGTTTAGATTTTCCATCTCTATTTCATTCTGCACAGAGTATATACTTTCTCTTTCCTCATTCTGTTTTATGTCTGAATACTCCTTTGCTTTGCTTTTTAATTTGACTTGCAAAGTTAATTAAGCTTAACTTTTGGCAGTTCTTTATTCCAATAGTATTTGACCTCTAATAGTATGGTTTTACTGCATGCTGCAGATCCTGTTCCTCCACAGAAAGCCACTGATTGAAAGGTGATTTCTTGTGAATGTAAGGATTTGCTTTTATAATATTCTAGGTCCAGGTTCTGCACAGAAAACTAGTGACTGTGTTGACATTGTTTATGCTAGTGTCTCTTAGCTTTATATTAAAATGACTGATACTATTTGTAAAGCTTTATGGAGGTTTGCAGGTTTTTAGTTTAAATGTTTACATGGTTTTTGGTTTAAATGTCACTGCGAGTTATGATTATATATGATATAAGGCTGGCGCGCTTACTCTAAATTAGAAAAGAAATATATTGGGCACAGTTTTTATGGTTGCATATCTGCTAAATCACCTCTGCATTTCACAGCTTTAGGCATTGGGAAATATTTATAGGTTTTGCTTAGGAGTTTATACCAGGTTAGATACAAAAAACTCTTAAGGTTCAGAAGAGTTTGTTTCTGTTGTTGTTGTGCATTACTTTGCAGATGTTTCCCATTGTGCTAGAGAAGAAAGGTTGGATGTGGTGCTTAGGGACATGGTTTAGTGGGTGACATTGGTGGTAGGGGGGTGGTTGGACCAGATGATCGTGGAGGTCTTTTCCAACCCTAGTGATTCTATGATTCCATGATTCTGTGATTCTAAGACTCATTAGCAGTGCAGGAAAGCTGCTAATTGGCTAGCTTAACATGAGCCAGCAGTGTGCGCTTGCAGCCCAAAAGGCCAAAAGCGTCCTGGCCTGCACCACCAGAAGTGTGACCAGCAGGTTGAGGGGATTGTCCCCCTCTGCTCTGCCCTTGTGAGGCCTCACTTGGAGCAATGTGTCTATGTCTGGGGCCCCCAGCACAAGAAGGATGTGGAGCTGTTAGAGCAGGTCCACAGGAGGGCCACAGAAATGATCAAGGGGCTGGAGCACCTCTCTTGTGAAGACAGGCTGAGGGAGCTGGGGATGGGGAGATGTTCAAGACCAGGTTAGACAAGGCCCTGAGCAACCCGATATGGTGAGAGTTCTCCCTGCCCATGGCAGGGGATTTGGCACTGGATGGTCTTTAAGGTCCCTTCCAACCTAAACCATTCTATGATTCCATGAAGACATATAGAAGTAGGCCACAGACCAAACACGGTACTCAGATGACACCATGAAAATCTTTGACCTAGAAAATGTTTGCAAACAGTATTTTCAGTATTGTTTACTTTAGTCCTGTCTGGATCTTTCCTCGAAAAACATCATGACTTATGCTCACCCCCTTCACGTTACTCATCCCGCAGCCCTGAGATCAGTCCAGTCTCTGGGGGCCTATTAAATGATTCTCCTTTGCCTCCAGGTTAGCTTCTTCAAAGGATTGTTTTCTCGCATATTTCTGTAGGCTTAGGAGGAGCTTTCCTGAACAACTTCAAATATATTTTCCATTGTTCTTCAAATATCTTATTATCTGTAAAGTGTAATCATATTTTAGTATATTTTAGTTTTGAGAAGAGTATTTCCATGAAATGTTATTTCAGAGCAGCTCCAATATAACTTTAAATTATATAAAGGATCACAGCATTTGCTCGTTCATATCTCAGTGTGGACTCTGTACCCATTGCCAAGTTATCTATTCCAACATTTTAGAATTCAGCTTATCATTTTATTATAAAGACCTCCCATATTTTATTGCCAAAAACATACTTAAGAAATAAAATGCTTTAACTTCTCCAACAGTTGCATTCAATTTGAAGGATCTAGTAAACATTACTGAAGCACAGCTAAGGGAAATCCCTTATGGCTAATAAAATTTTGGTAGTAATAGCAGATAAATTTTGGAGTTTTCATAATAGATTATCTAAAAATCTCCAATGCAAAGTGTAAAACAAAGCAGGCCCAGAAGCTACTATATAGTTTTTAAGCTATCTTCAGATTCTAGAGAGAATCATAATAAATGTGATAATTTTCAAACTATTGATGTTCTGGCAGAAGTGTTGCTACTTCTTTATCCTATTGTTACCAGTACTGCTGTTAAGAGTTCCAGAGTGCATTTTGTAGGTTTTTGAACATTAGCAAGATCTTCCTGCCTCCCTATAGTTCAATTTTAACCATTTGGACAGTTTCAGTCCATTCAAACTGTCTTTTAGCAGGAGGAAGTGTAGTAATTTATTCTTACAGGGATGTTGTGACTCCAACACTCCCTTCTCTTCCTGTTGCTTGATCCAATGTAATTAAATAATAGATTTCATTTCATAACTTTGCAGTAGCAATAAAGAGGAAATTATGTTCAGAAAGCATGTTTATTTTTTTTTTTCCCTAGCCTTTTCATGGCTTAAAAGTGATTCTTTCTCTTGGTGCTAAAGTAATGTGAAACAGCCTTTTCAAACTTATGTCCTTGGGAGATGAATGTTAATTAAAGAATGAACATTAAATAAGAGTTAGGAAATCAGTGCCATTTTTCAGACACAAATATCTGTTTTTCAGATTTTACATTTGTGCTGCTTTGTGTTGCTTGCTTTTCTTTCTTTGAGCAACAGCTCTCTTTTCTTTTTTTCATCTTCCCAAGAGACAAATCTGTAGTGTTCATATTATCTGTACAATTTAACTTGGATTTTTGAACCTTTGAGAATTACAATTCATACAATTTTTTTTTTTTTTTTTTTTAAAGAAAATACAGCAAACCAACAAAACAGAAGTACAGATGGAACTTCCTTCCCTCTTACTTTTACATGAAAATGGATCTACCTAGGACTGCACCTACTGTTTTTATAAATTTCTATTTTTTTTCTTCATATTGGATTAGAATATTGGGAGAATGATGCTCTAGATTTAGAATTCTGAAGGTATTTTGAAATAAACTGGAGGGAGATTTATTGAAAAGAGAAAGGGAAAAAAATCTTAGAACATTCTCTTTCTCATAAACATTTTATTATACTTGGGATTATACTGTGTCCCCATTGACAAACGTTTTTCCCTAAAATTAAAGAACAGACTGAGACTTTATCTAGTGTGATAATGTGCACTCCAAATATATATTACAGTTGGAAAAGCATTAAAATTAAATGATCTTCCCCTATTTTTTTATTATTGTTTTCCCTTTCTTTTGTTATTTTGGGCGCATCATGCAAAATACACATTTGTATGTCAGAATTTTTCAGGCACTATAACTTACGTTAGGCCCAGTAAGCCTTGTCCAAAACATCCCAAAACCTTTAAATCACCAGCTATTTACATGCATTATGTTTCTCACGATTTATCTGAGCAATCCTGTAACATTCAGTTGCAGGCACCACACAAGCTGATAGGCTTCTATTTGGTGTACACATTCATTTGAGCAGTTGAGAATAAAAATAAGGAGGAAGACCAATGTGAATAATTCAGGTAAAATCTTTTCACCTACAGTCTGCCATCAATAACAATTTTGCCAAGTAAGAATATAACAGCATGTCTCTTCAGGGCTGTGAAAAATTTTGGTTTTCTCATGGGAGACGTTGCCATTTTGCATTTTTGATTGAACCTGAGTCCCTTTTTTCCCCTTCTGTCTGCTAGTCTAGATTTTCCAAACAGTGTCTTACTTATGTCCTTTATGGGATTAATTTTTTAAAGTATGATTTGTCCTTCATGTCGAGGTGTTTGAAGAGATTTCTTTTTTTTTTTTTTTTTCTGACTTTGCTATTGGTTCAGCCAGAGGATCAAGGTCTTGTCATCTCTATATTCAGTGCACTGGTGGGTGCCTAGTTCTTCATAGACCAACTTGCTTTGCAGTTCTTTCATTAGCCTGAGGCTTATTCTAAGAGCACTTTATCTCTGTGCCTGGAATAGGTAAATATATGTCTTATTTTCCCCATCACAAACTGTGAAGCCTGATTCCAATTTGCTATCATGTGGAAAGGAAGAGTATTTATTTAGTGTCCTGGTGAAACTAATATGTCAATGATTATTTTCCTGTGTGAGCAATGTAAGGATGCAATATTTAAACAAATGTTAATCTGCAGCAATGGGAGAAAGAAACCTGTTTATATTAGATGGTCTCTCAATCAACGGGGAACAGTCATTTTCTGCTTGCAGCATTGGAAACTGCATAACAATAATCCTGAATGGTGGTTTGTTTTGGGATTTGAAACCAAAGGACAGGAAGCTGTGGGTATAATATAAACCTCTGCTGGTTTGCACACTGCAGGAGTATTGGAGAAAGAAAAGGAATAGAAATAAATGGTACAGAGGAAATAAGTCTGAGTTGATACACTAAATATCAGAAAACTAATAATTTCCCTAGTTCTTAAGAAGGGTAAATTCTAATTGTTGGTTGGTTTGTTTGTTTTCCCTAAAGGAACAGCAAATGCATTTATTGCTAAAAAGACTACACATTCTTATTTTTCAAAAATAACATTTCATAGCAAAAAGGCATTGAAAGATGTAACTTAGATGGAAATAATACTTAGAGTTGAGATTCGCAACTTAGTATAGCTCTAGTGATACTGCTATAAAAATGAAACAACTAGTTGTGAAAGTTTGAATCCAAATGTAGTAAGTTTTATTGTAATTTCCTCAAAAGGACCAGTACTTATTTAGTTTTGATATATGGAAGCTTGCTGCCACTGATTTACAATTGTTTCTCAGCAATGCCTCTAGTTCTGCAGAAGACTATACCATCATTTCCCTCAGATGGTATTTTTCAAGCCGATTTTTTTCTTTCCTATAATTAAAAACAACCAACCAACCAACCAAAAAAAAAAAAAAATAGATTAACATTTTCAAAGTCTGTTGTCTTGCATGCTGTTATCACCAGCAGTGAGAGAGCAGCAGTGGTCATCTCCAGTAGGATACCAAGTTTTGAATTAGCAAAGCCTATGTAGCTGCTGAATAATTTGACCGTATTAAAATTGGATTCAGTGAGTTTGAATACTTTTCTGCATTTAGAAACTTTATAGTTACAATGTTGTTTGTGTCATTTCACTTAGTTTGGTCAGTACTGCCTACTATAAAAATCAAGTGTGCAGTATGGCTTCTGTTGTTTCATGGAGGGTGGAAGAACTATAGATATAAAATCCTGGCCCAACATGTTGATTTTGGAGTTAGAATTGAAAGAAAGAAAAATAGGAAAAAGTCATGCCTGAAGCTTAACTTGAAATGTAGTTATTGTTCATAAATGCATTAAATTATTTCCGTGTGATAGAAAATGCAACAGCAAGATCTAATTTGAGAAGCTAATCTTAAACTATTTATGAAGGATTTTTTTTTTTTAAATAATAATTAGACTGCTTTAAAGCTCATCTTTTTTCAAATAGCAGTATTAATTTCACCATTTACTTGGAATTTCCTTATTTAATCTACTTTAGTTTTAAAATCATACAGTCTTTAATAGATGCATATCTTCACTTTCTGTAGCAGGGTCTCAGCTGCTGGACTTTAAAAATAACTTATCATTCCTCTAATAATGGTGCCTCTTTATCTTTTAAACAAAAATGGTTCAGAGTATCAGCAAATCTTGCAACAAAGTTGAGCTCCTTGCAGCCCAGTGTGTTTTCCTGTCTGCTCCATCCCATGGGCAGAAGCTGGGTAGTTTTCTAAAAGCTGTGTACATTTTTCTTGTGTCTATTTTTTTTTTTTTTTTTAATATGCTTAGAAGGATCATGTTTGAAACATGGAGAACATCAGCTCAAACAATAAGGTACAGGGTGCTCCGATGAAGCCTCAAAATGAGATGCAAAGGTTTATCTGCTTCAGGTCACTCATCATCAGATGATGCATTAAATGCTCTTCAGTAAAATATACCTAGATTTGATAACATACCTCACAACAACAAAATTGATCGTCTTTTCAACTTCAGGTGATGGTTTTATGCTTTAGGCAGCTTGAGGTGATTTAGTCATGCTGTTTAACCCTTGAATGGTGATCCTAAATCACTGCCTTGTAGAGTGCTCTAATAGACTCCATATCAGGATTACCCTCTCTGGATGCTTGAAGTGCAGAAAGCTTGTCCCTGCGCTGACCTGGGGAAAAAGTTTGTTTTTCCTGCGTATGTCAGGATTAGAGGGTCAGGTGTCAGAGCTAGATGTATGTGAGATATTATAGGAAAATATTTAAGTGAAAAAAATTAATCATATGTTCAATTACTTTCAAAGAAGTATTGGGACGTTTGGCTTAGAATACATTTACAGCACTATACCTAAACTCAGAATTTCTATTGGTATTTTTATAGTTGCATACTTTTGATATAGAAAAGATTTTTTTTGGGGGGGAAAGGCACTTAAATGCACATTTAATAACAAAACAACCTTCCTGCCTCAGAGAAATTTTCAGCCAGGTGAACTATGTTCTAATTTTCCTCTATAATAAAAACAAAATCATAGCTCTTGAAGCATTATTCTTGGCTCTCAGTGGCTTGAAGGCATGCAAACATTACCATTTTGTCTCCATTCTACAGTTTAACTGGAAGGATTATGTCACAACGTAGTGTGTTTGTTTTCCAGCTTTTTGTCTGTTTGTCCGTCAAGATGTTTTTGTAGAAGTATCAGTGATTGTTGACTTTAGAGGTAGGGGAAGAAAAAATAATTAGGAGAAAAAGCAGACAGCGCCATTGAAGTAACTGTGCTTCTGTCATAGGAGAATGAATGCTCCTTTCAACAAATCTATAATTTGCAAAAGTTGCAAAAAGAAAATAGCCGTAAGGTGACTGTTAACATACTTCAGTTCATCCTGCCAAGAAAGTTAACTTCATAAAGTCATTAAACCAGTGATTACATTTTAAAATATTATTCCCCAGCCATTTCTTCTTAGACTTTAAAATATAGTTACTGTATATACTACTTTCTTTGTAATGTGAAAAATTGTAAAATACACTTATTTTTCATAAACTCCTAATTATTAGCAGAGCTATTTGTGCTCCTATAGTGAAAGTCATTTCAACACTTCCGTTATTTAAACTTCACTTTTAGGGGTTCATAATTTGGTTGTAATAAAAAATAAATTCAGACTCTGGGGTCTGAAATATGGTTTGCTGGTATTGGGAAATTTAGCCTGGTTTTCTTTAAGAAGAAAAGTGATTTGGATTGCTGACTCTTCTTCAAGATCACAGAATCACAGAATAGTCTAGGTTGGAAGAGACCTGCAAGATCACTGAGTCCAACCTCTGACCTAATGCTAACAAGTCCTCCACTAAACCATATCCCTAAGCTCTAGATCTAAACGTCTTTTAAAGACCTCCAGGGATGGTGACTCAACCACTTCACTGGGCAGCCTATTCCAGTGACTAACAACCCGTTCAGTAAAGAAATTCTTCCTAAAGAAATAGATAATCCAAAATAAGATATTTTCTGGACTAGATAATGCTAGTCATTAATAAATTTAGGAAAAGGCACTGAGTGTGGTGGAACTGCTGCTGCCCCATTTTCTGGGACTGGTGCTCTATAGAGCTGAGGCTCAAAGAAGGGAACTCATGGGACCTTCTTGCCATGTCTCCACTGTTGCTCTTCCAAAAGAGCAGCTGTAACAGCAGGTGGGGAAAGTTCTCGCAGCCCTGTGAGCATCGTTTGGAGTCCCTGGCAGTACACTCGCTGCTTGTGAAGGAAGAGCCGGCAGTGCTTCCACTGCAGCCAGAAGCGAAAGACTTATGGATGTCAAGGTTGCGTAGCTGAAAATTGCTTTCCTGTGATGCTGAATGCTCAAGTGCTCTGAGGTGGATCATTTCTTTGGTACAGCTTCCTCAAGTGCCCCTTCATCCCGTAACACAGCCACAGTAATGACTCAACGAAGCCTTCAGCTCCAGAAATTAAGGAATGGGGGCTTATTGCATATTAATGGCAACTTCGGGACAGTCAAATAAGACAGTTTGTTATAATACTAATTATAGTCAAGCACTCATGTTGTGGTTTGAATGAGTCAATTATGTGTGTGTTAAAACTATAAATACATCTTCCCCCCAACCTAGACTGTGTGGTACGTAATTTTTTTTTAATTGCCTGGATACATATTTACCTGAGCATATCCTGGTTTCCCAGATAAATATGTGTACCAATGCAGAACTCATTATGGTCTGTTTGGATAAATAATCCATATTTTATAACTGTACAGGAAGTAATTATTTTCCTATTTTGCTTTTTTTAAGCCAAAGAAATTAAATGCTGTGGGTTCATTACTTAAAATAAAATAGATGCAAAAGTTGAGGTAATGTGAGAATAAAGTTTTCATTGTTTTGGTAGAAACTGAGAATATTATTCCAGATTTTGATCTCGTGTTTAGCCCAGAATAACTCCATTAAAATAAACAGTGTTATTCAGGATTTACTTAGATGCAAATGGGATGTGAATTTGGCCTCCTATCCTTAATCCCCCTTACTTCAGTGGGAATTCCTGCCAGTAGCTTACACAAGATCTTTGCTTCAAATGACATTGTCAAGTATTTACCATTTGGAAAAATAATGTATTTCAGCTGCATGGAGAAATTAACTGATATGAATTATGTAACAAGAAAATTAATGTCTTATAGTTATGGTCCTATATAGAATTATAGAATCATGGAATGTTTTGAGTTGGAAGGGACCTTGAAGACCATCTAATTCCAGCCCCTTGCCATGGCAGGGACACCTCCCACCAGCCCAGGCTGCCCCCAGCCTCATCCAGCCTGGCCTTGGGCACTGCCAGGCATGGGGCATGCACAGCTCCTGAGGGCAGCCTGTTCGAATGTCTCACCACCCTCTGAGTGAAGAATTTCTTCCGTATATCCAATCTAAACATCCCATATTTTCAGTTTAAACCATTAGTTTAAAGCCCCATGCATTAGGAAAATAGAACATACTTTGATGGCAGCTATTTCTGCCATTGTTTTATCTGATACTGGGAAGAGCTGTGTTGTGTTATCACCATGCCAAGGTCAGTTTTTGTAATACTTTTAAGCTTAGTGGGACCAAAGTCAGCCTTGGCATAAATCCATTAACTGCAATAGATTCACACCAGAGATGAATATTGTCTCATTCTTGGAAAATTTATTTTTATCCAACTCTTTATATTTTATGTTAGAAATATAAGTAGCCTGTGTGCCCTCAAACTAATCAGAATAAGAAACAGTTTTGCTTATGCCAAAAAATAGAACTATCATTTTTCACATTCTTACATTTTTCAAGTGAGTTTCAAGTAAGATTATATTACTGTGACTTCTGAATTCTTGAAATCTCTCTGGTCTTTGTGACTGCAAGGGCCAACAGTGTTTCAAGGGGAAAATCTGAAACTCTTCCTGCAGTATGTTTTGTGTTGTACGTACTAGATACAGTTCACATTTTGTATGCATATGATTAGTGTGGAAAAAAATTAATGTAGTCCAGTATTATGATTTATGGACTGAATCTTTTGCCCACTGAACACTTGCCAAAAAGAAAAATCTTTCCCCCCCCTCTCCTCCTTTGGATATTAGAAACAGCTACTGTTTTTGTTGATCTTTTTAACTTCTGAATAGGCCTATTTCAAGTCATAGCAGCATGGGAGCTCAGATTAATAATATACTTATTCAGCCAGTGATACTGAGTGAAACCATTGCTAGTGTGAGTACGAGGGGTAGGATTTCTTTAAATTATTTTCAGGTGCATTCATGCATTTCTGAAAGAAAACTATAGAGATATTTGAAAATAAATGAATTTTCTGTTTACTGATCATGTTACAGGTGTGTATGAGTTTTAATATCAAGAATTTAAGATGTCTCTTTCTGATAGCTTTTGTATCGGGCTCACAGTCAGTCCATCCATAAGATGGGTAACAAGGACAAGAGGAAAGAAATGACCAAATCCAACCTTTTTGCGCAATGTTTTTAAACCTAGAGGAAAAAGCAAATTCCATGGTGTGAGGCATCCTTTCTATCCCGCCTACTCTACGGCACCATCTTGAGCTGGCACCAAAAGCTAGGGAAGGAGCAAATCCCATTGACTTCTCTTCCAGTTTGGGTTTGACCTTCTTAGCCCAGCACTTTGATAAGCATCAGCTTGTGCAAGTTTGGTTTCTAGCCTTGGGTTGCTCTGATGTGATGTGTTTGTGTGTAAGTGAGCCCACATTCCTCTAAGTCACCAGCCCTGCACCTACTGAAAGCTGAGTCCAAGGCTGATGTGCTCAGTCCCTTCCGAATAGCTTTTTGCCCTTTATAGCTCAGTTTGAGCAGTTTGGGGCCTTCAGAGCCATGGCCATTCTGACTGTCACCACAGAGGTGAGGACAGTTCTTTGCTTCACACTCTGCTGCCTCAGTAAAATTTGAGGGTGTTCATCGTTCAATCCCATTTGAAATTTACCTTTTTCATATCTGAATGGCTGGATCTGCTCAATAGGTGTTTTTTCAATTATTTTAATAGAGTCAGTGGTTCCTATCAATTCATTTTCTTTCTTTTAAATGAAATAAGAGTATGCCTAAAAACATATTCATGTGGGTATGGTTTGTACTAATGATAAGTCAAGTGATAAAGAGTTTCTTTCCAAAAATACTTAGGTAAGCTGTTTAAAATTAGTATTTGTTATTCTAAAAAATTATGAGAGGGATCAGCCATCCTTCCACAGTTGCAGATAAAGTGCTATGGCAAGAATTTGGCATTTTTACATTGCCTGAGAGAGTTATATGTTCATTTTCTGGGCTAATGTGGTTCAAGTAAGAAAAAAAAAAAAAAAAAAAAAAAAAAAAAGTAATGCAGTGCTTTTCAAAAGTGATCATTTTAAATATAAACAAAAAAGCTTTTGCTTGAGATTTGTCAAAAGTCTTTCAGTCTCTTCATAAAATTGTTATTCCCTTTCCCACTAACAAGAGCAGAGTGAGTGACACCTTTGAGAGTCCCAGCTTGTGTTTAAGTGCATAGCTTTATTTTGCTATGTACTACCATGCAAAAATAATATCTGAACTTACTTTAAAAACCTAGTGATTTTTTTTAACACAGAAATGGCCATCCTAATTTATTCATTTATTTTAGTTACAGCAAGCAGCCGAAGTTTCTCAGCTGAGAGGAGCTCGAGTCATCTCTGCTGAAGATCTCCTCTTCCTAATGCGTAAAGATAAGGTATAGTAATAAGACAGAATTTTCTTATTTTGCATAGTAAGCTCCTTATCTTATTTTAAAGTGTTTGCTTAACCTACATGAAAAGAGTCCATGCTCATGAATAGCTTCATTAAATAGTACAGCTGCACTGCAACTGTGTTTTATTATACATAGTACAATAATTGCATAATAAGTTAATTAATTCTCATTTTTTTCCAGTAACTTCAATTACAAGTAGATTTTTTCACTAGCATTTGGAGTGGGTAATATACATTAGAGTTCAAAACAAGTTCCACAGTTGGCAAACAAGGTACCAAGGAGCTCAAATAAGTACCTTGATGTACTTGCTATATGTGGATTTTCTGCAGAATTAGGAATTATGAACATTATAAATATATATATGTATAATGAGTATCATATTATATGTTTGCATATTTATGTTATAAGGTTAGTCTAAATAAAAAGTAATCCTATATAATACAAACTAATATATATTTTTTTCTCATAGAAAAAGCTTAGAAGGCTACTGAAGTACATGTTTTTTCGAGACTACAAATCTAAAATTGTCAAAGGCATAGAAGAAGATGACATCATTGAAGGTAGAAAAACTACTTAATTTGGGAGGAGGCTGATACTTTATAAATGCCCAGAACAGCTCAATGCAAAGTATTAATGTCTAATAGTTACACAAGAAAAATATTAATGATTCCATAGTAATTTAGCTTTTGCATTTGCATTACTTCAAAGTTCAGTTTTTCTATCTACTATCCAAATGATAAGTAACACTGCTTAATGTTGTAACTCTGTTGAAGTTAAGAAACTGGTGCTGATTAAAGGGCTAATTGATTTCAGCATGTGCAATTTAAATGTGTCAGCTACTGTGTGCAAGGGGGAGCTGCAGTTGAATGGACATTTTTTAAATAATTATCAGAAGCTTTTGTCATGTTTTACAAAATGAACCACAACCTGAAGTCATGTAATACATAAGGATCTGGCTTTGGTTTTGGTATTGTTAAACATTTTATACTTCAGATCTGTCATTTAAAGACTGGGAAACACTTTTGTTTCCCATTCCATGATGAAGTCATAGTCTTTTATAACCTATGTATTTAAAGGCAAAGTTCTTTTAATGAAGAAAAGCATTAATTGGTATAATTGCATTTGCTGCTATAAATATATCCAACTGAAGTTCTATTGATTTATACTAAAAAATCAAAGTTAAAACTTATCACAGTAAATCTAAATCTTGGCATATTTTTATTACAGTATCCAGCAATGTCCATACAATGCTTTTGTATTTAACTTATTTCCTTTCTCAGAGCCTTTTCATTTTTTTTTTTTTTCTCCTTACAATGAATTCCTTGTGTTTAGTTCCTCTGAGCATCCACATTGATGTTAGGCAAACATTGTACTTCTTACTTTAACTTGGTCAATGTGTAGATAAGTTTTTGTCAACTCATTTGAGGTTTAATTTGCCTGTGGCATTTTATTTTCACAAAACACTAAAGTATATTGTTTCATGCAAGCAATCTGGCAGCATAGCTTCCTACCTGACAGCTTTATTTGTAATGCTTAAGTTTGTGTCACCAGTTAAAACAAATAAACAATTTTCCTAAATCTTTTAGATGCTCATGAAAAACTTCCCAAACACATTTCATCTGGGAATTGCAGTTTCTAGCAGGCTTTGGTAACTGAAGTCGTCAATTTTGTCTTGTGAATCTAGTGTCTTTATAGCTGTCACCTTGTTTAGAACAACAGAGATCAATCACCTTGCCCAGGCTTTACTGTTGAGCAATGGTCCATCACCTAGGGAGATATATCTAAATGCTTGTCTTATGATTTGCTTTAGGTTGTAGGTAATTTGTGTATTCTGGTGTTCTGTGTGCTTATGAGAAACTGTGTTTCCTCCGTATGTTATATTGTACAAGTGAGTTTTTATGCAAACAAAGAGTAGTGGTTTCTTCTGCAGCACTGTGGGTTCTTCAGTGAAAAATAACAATACATGAGTAGTAGATTTTTCTAGATCACTGAAAGCATTGGGCTTTACTAGGCAAAACTAAAGCGACTTTTTACTACAGTGCTCCTGGAGCACAGCAGTGACATCACCTTGGTCTGGTAGCACAGCCTTTATGGGGAGGACAGTAAGAACAGGCCTTTTTCTGTATAGCACATCTAGTTCTAAAAAAATGTCCCTTCTAGGGACACTGGTTAATGTTTGGAATAGCCAAATAATTTAGGTTTGTTGTTCTTTACTTATCTTTGTGCAGACAAATTCAACAGCAACACCACCAACAAACGGCAGAAGCTTGCTCAAGACTTTCTCAACTCCATTGACCAGACAGGAGAGCTCTTAGCCATGTTTGAAGATGATGAGATTGATGATGTTAAGCAAGAGCGGATGGAGGTAATTCTTTTGTTTTACTGGTATCCATCTCCAGCAGAGAAAACTGTGAAATAGTTCACACATCATGCTGGTCTGATGCATTTTTTGTGCTGCATATTGTATCATTGTTATGTTTTTTCCTTTTGCCCAGATGGTCTAAAGGAATCCTATTTCCATATTTCTCCTATTCCTTCAAATGTTTCCTGATATCTAAGCATACATGCTGAGAAGGAAGATTATGAAAGGGTAGTTATGGATCTTTCTGTCTGCTTTGTCTGTTTGTATTTCCTTTCTGCAGAAAACAGATTCAATTTAAAAACATTTGACATGTATTTTTCACAATTTCTTCTATTTTTCATTCTTCCTCTCATTAGAAAATTATGCCTAAATAGCAGTTGAGGATTCTTGTCATATAACACAGCTTTCAGAAAAAAAATGAACAATATTCCGTGCAAACACACTTCAGTAAATGCTCTTCTCTCCCTCTCACGTTCAAGTCCTATTTTCTGATCTACGTACATATGAAAAATTATGTCTACATTACCGAATGCAGTACCATATCAATGTTAAAAAGCAAACTGAGATCAAGAAGCAGTATAGCTGTGTGAGCATGGAAGTTTGCAATAATGGTTTTGGTACCAGTTTTGCTTAGTGTAGTGGGTTTACGTGGCAAGGTTTTGGTAGCAGGGGCCATGGGGGTGGCTTCTGTGAGAAGGATCTAGAAGCTGCCCCATGTTTGGTAAGGGCCCCACTGCTAACCAGAGCTGAGCCAATAAGCGATGTTGTTTTGCGCCTCTATGAAAGCATATTTAAGACAGAGAAAAAAATTCTGCGCTACACAGCAGCTGGGAGGCTGAGAGGAGTGAGGAACAGCCTTGCAGGCGCCAAGGTCAGTGAAGAAGGAGGGGGAGAGGTGCTCCAGGCGCCAGAGCAGAAGTCCCCTGCGGCCTGTGGTGAGGACCATGGTGAAGCAGGATGTCCCCCTGCAGCCCATGGAGTACCACGGTGGAGCAGGGTTCCACGCTGCAGCCCGTGGAGGAGACCACAGTGGAGCAGGTGGACCTGCACCAATGGAGACTGCGGCCTGTGGAAGACCCCTGCCGGAGCAGATTCCGGGCTGGATCTGTAGGCCGTGGAGAGGAGACCACGCAGGAGCAGGTGACCCGGCAGGAGCTGCTGCCCATGGGGGACCCAGGTTGGAGCAGTTTGCTCCAAAGGGATGGACCCCATGGTACGGACCCATATCTGGAGCAGTTCTTGAAGAGCTGCTGCCTGTGGACAGCCCAAGCTGGATCAGTTCAGCAAGGACTGCACCCCATGGGTGGGACCCCACAGCACAGGGGACGAGAGTGACCGAGAAGGAGCGGTGGAGAAGTGCTATAGACTGACCCCCATTCCCCCGTTTCCCTGCGCCGCTCAGGGAGGAGGAGGTAGAAGAGGGTGGATGGGGGGGGAAGGTGCTTTTGTTTTCTTTCCTTTGTTTCTCACTTCTCTAGCTTGTTAGTAATAGGTAATAAATCTTACTGTCTCTCTATGCTGAGTCTGTTTTGCCTGTCATGATAATTACTGCGCGACCTCCTCATCCTTATCTCAACCCTTGAGCCCCTTTCATCGTATTTTCTCCTTGCTCCTCTTTGAGGAGGGGGAGTGAGAGAGCAGTTGTGGCGGAACTTGGCCGCCCACCCAAGTAAAACCATCACACTTGGTTTCACTGCGGTTTAGCTATACTATCACAAGGCACCATGTCATAGGAAGTTGCTACATGGACCTTATGATCCCTACTTAAGGAGCATTTTCTTGAATGTAGCTTACTCTAAAGTATTAAAAAGATCCAAATCCTGTATCTAGACTAATCAATAAGTGGGCCAGGGTCAGTTTTTGGCCATGAGGGTAGGGGATGTTGGCTAGCTTGGGCTTCTATGGTTCAATTTTCTTTCCACCCAGAACAGGCTGGCCCTGTCCATAGTGAATATGGAAAACACTTCACAGACCCTATTCTCGTCCAGTTCCTGCTCATGTCTTATGTGGGCAACTTGTTGTCGAGGGCAAAAAGGTGCAGAATGTCTGCTTACAATTACACACTAGTGCTTGAGCCAATTTCCATAGTTTTTAGTCAGAGGTGTAGGATGCATGGCTGCTGGAAACTTTCTGTTTTTAGAGTGCTTTTTATGCCCTTTCAGCACTAGAGGTTGGGTACTTTTCTGTGATGAGGTGGCTGATGCATTCCGTAATATTTGTCTATTTAATATTTGCCTATTTAGGCCACATTTCACTTTAAGGATTCATGGAAAATCCTGAGTAAGAAATAACCTGATTTTTATCCCTCTCTTTCTGGGACTTACCCAGTCATGTTTTCCTTTCCTTCTTCCCATTACAGTTACTCAAAATCTAATCAAGAATCAGTTCTCTCTTAGCATTTGGTTAGGAACAAGTCTCATTTGTCTGCAGCTGAGAATCAGTGTTGTAGAGCAGTTGTTCCCAACCACTGTTTGTGTTTTGGAAACTGGTTCTTTCTTTGCTTTGCTTTCATACATATTTATTTGTGCAAAATGTTATGTTTTGCATAAATGCAGGCACTTCCTTTGAGCTCATATGCACAAAAATATATAACAGCACCGTTTTGAATGAGTTTGTTATGTGCTTAACCTTCTGCTCTTCTTTACATTCTCTTTTGTCATTCCAGTTTAATTTTTTTTTTTTTCTTAAGTTTAAAAAACTATACAAGTGATTAGAAATATGAAGTTCCCTTTCCCAGACAAGGATACATCTCACTTTCTGACTTTCTGTTTGTCTGTCAAAGAATGCATTGCTGTAATTAAATACTTCTCTTTCATCTGATTACACATCTTGTTTTTCTTCACTTGACTATAATTCATGAACTGTAGGATATCTATATTTAAAGGCAATACTCTCTATTATTTTACTTTATTACATTTTGTGAAATCTTGATCTGTTTCCATGTTTAAAAAAAATCAAGATCTACTTATTTTAGAATAGATCCATAAATTATATACACATATGAAGTCAGTACTGTGGATTTTCTTTCTTATTAGTTTTTCAGTGACAAAACATGAAACATTGCTTGAGACATGCTACTCCAAAAGTTTAATATATTTTTGGCTTTGTTTTGTTTTGGATTTTGTTGTCACGTTGAGGTGGGTAGAAAGGAATCAAATATAGTGAGAAATGTGATCCAGTCCTAAAGGAAGAGTTGTTAGTGGATGGGCTAATCTAGTGTATCTTACTTTCTTTGTGCAGTAGATTATGTTTAATCCATGCTAAGTTTTGGAGGAAATCCAATAGACACTTTAAAAATTCTAACAACGTTCTTTAAGGAATTAGTATACTTAAATCATGAGCTGTGATCTAAAGGCAATGTTCCTTTTAGGTATCAATTACCTCAGAAATGTGTGGTTATCTTGGTTTGGACAACTGCAAATGATTTCAGTTCCACTTTGCCTTGGGCCAAAATCATGCTAAGTTGTCCAGAGCAGATGATAAACATATATTTCTGATGTCATTATGGGCTAAACAGGATATGATTGTTTAGCAGTATGGTTTCAGTTATGATACAAAAAGCAAATATTGTTTATACTTATTTCTTTTAAAACATTTTATAAAATTAGACCTAAAACTTCATGGGAGTGCTTGCTATTTTGTGAGGTCTATTCCCTCTTTGTATCGCGGAGGCGTAAGCAAAGCTCCAAGCCACTTCCAAACATTAAAAAGGAGAATGTAAAATTCTACAGTTTTGACTGAAAAACACCCACTGTCATATTACAAGGAAAGGACATTCTTCTAGGATTACTGATGCACTTTTGCACTTACTGATGCATCCTGTGGCTTTAATTTGAAGCAAAGGGACTATTTCTGAAACAGTAATAATAGCAATATACAAAGGGAAGACAATTAATCTTAAAATACAAAGCTGAAGTTAAGAACAAAATCCACATTCTTTACCATAATGCATGATTATGTCGTCAATATATTGTGATCAGATGACTCATTAGAAAAACTTCAATAACAGCAATGAATAGTAATAAATCAGCCAACCGTACTGGCAAAACCAAACAAAAATAAAAGCTGTAATGGCAGCACTGTCTCACTTCATAACAACAAGCAGTTTGCCGTCCTAAGACAGCAGTAAAACACCAGAGATAAGCTGCTCCTCCAAGTAAGAAAAGTTGTAGATGAAATAAAATATTCTGGTCCATAGATGTAGTTGAACTGAGTATATGAAGGAGATCATAGAAGCTGTCTTCATAACAGGTGACCATCTCTTGAGAATAATGCAAATAATGGTGATCTACCTAACATCCCTTTTTTTATTGTACAGGTTAGTGTCTCCTTTCTGCTTCACTTTGGAATATACAGGGTTGGTAGTGCTCAGGGATTTAATTTCAATTCTTTTGCCTTCTATGGCTGAATCTACAAAAAATAAAACATTCCAAGTGGACTGCAATTTTGCTTTCCCCTGTCTCATAAAAATCAGTTTGAGAGAATTGGGATTCCTGTGGGGTATGGCTGAACCAAAGTGATGAGAAGGTGTATGTTCATTTAAGGTCTTTGCATTTTTACTTTTTGTGCAGTTCGGGTAGAGATGCAGGTTTGGGTTTTTGTGTCCTTATGTTGCTACTCAGAATCTCTCAGGTGACCTGTCCGTACTAAAATGAGACGCAGCTTTGGCTGTGATTTTTTGAATAGTAATTCCAGTTCTGCTCTATTTTTGTATGAGAGCCTTTATCAAATTTACTGTGCCCTATTACTAAAGTCAAGCAGAGGTATTTTAAAACTTCATTGAACTTAATGGCAAAGCTGACTTCTATCTCAGTCTGTAAATGTCCATTTTTTATCATCTGTTTTATGGTGCCAATACCTCCCCCACTAGGAAAAAAATTTCCCATCAGAAATCTGAACTGCCATACAAAAGAATGCTTAGAGCATCACACTGTGAATGCTCTATTTCAGTTTTGTTCCCCTAGGACTAAAAGAAACACCATTCATCTGTCACTCTGACTGCTAGTTTAGGGATATATTTCCAACACTCAGAAGTTATATGGCAATAATTCAGTTGCAGTAGCTACCATAATGCTTTCATAGTACGTTGCAAGTTTGAATAAACAGCACAGGGAAAATAACTTCACTGGAAGATTATAATATCTTGAGCAAAAGGTAAAACTAAGCTACATCCCTACCAAAAGAGATTGGCAGAAGCTTTTGGTTCTTTAATGCATGTTGACCTATGAATTATATGTTAGATATTTAAAAACTACAGCTACAGATTGCTGTTCTTGGAAGTTCATTGTGGATATGATTTTCCCAATACTGTTCTGTAGTATGTTTCTGTTAATGGGAATTTGTACAAAGTTCACAGAAATGAAGTGGGCTATGTGCAAAATACAATACATTGCAATAAAGTGTGGATATGTCTGGAATGTATCCTTCATTCCCATGAAGTTAAATTGCTCCATTTGAATTTAACCTGTGTTCAGACATGATAAATTTGTGCCTATACAAGGCAGTGAAATACTCCTAAATGCACCTTGGGATGCAAGGAATAATACTCTGGAAGTCAACTGTTTCATTCATAGAAACAAAGTAGAGTTGGCATTTATTTGCATCTGTAGTAGTCAATTAGACAGTGACCAAGAAGATTCCTTCCCACTGGAATATGATCATCTATAGCAGAAGTGTCAAGTGGCCACACTTTGACCTAGACTTCTCTCAAAGAATTCCTGAGCACAGTTTGGGAGTTAGCGTGGGCCAGATCTTGCCATGGCATGGTTTTGTTGTGGCCACTCTCTTTGGAGGTTTTGGAGAGCAGGTACAGGACACAGGATGCTGCATTGCTACCCTTGGAGCTAGGGTATGGACCTGACATTTTTTTCATTGAGAAAACAAAACCTATATAGTGGTATAATCAAAAAACGAACAAACAAAAGCCTGTGAATGCTTATGTTCAGGAAGGATCCAAAAAATGGTGTTGAACTACTCAGATTCATTGTACTAATTTAGAAAAGATGTACAAAGAAAATAAGCAGGAAGTGATTTAGAAAGAGCTTTGAGGCCTTTTCTACTACTACTGTGCTCATTTCACTGACAAAAATTATGCCAGTGTAAGTGCTGTGTGGGGTCATTACTCTTTAGGGAGTATCTGTTCATGCAGGGTGTATCAATAATAAACTGGAATTTGATTTAAAGCCCATATGGAAAGCTTAGTGCTGTAGTACAGACAACACATACTTAATAGAAACTGCATGCGAGAAGACAAACTAAGAAGTTTTATCTTACGAAGCATGAGGGTATTGTTTCTCAGAGCACATCTTTCTTGATATATAATTTTTTTAATGATAAACTTATTTTTCTGTTTCTCCAGAAAGGATTATTTTTAACTTTCATACTGTTTTCAGATTATTCTTGATATAAGCCATCTTTTGTGACAGAATCTTGGCATTTGGTTGAGGGAGTGACTTTCATCTCATGATACAGTGCTTAAATCTAATAATTATTAATTTTTTTAGAATCACAGTTTATAAGTACTCAGCCTCCTTAGATTTTAACAGCTACAATCTCTAAAAGAGTAGGACAGGATTCAGCTACAAATTACATTTTATTTTTTTATTTTTTTTATATTTGCCTATGAGCAAAGTTTCTCATCCACTACAGTTACTGGAGACCCAGGTGGTGCAGATAGTGAAGTCTGAAGATCTATTCAGCAGATCAGATGTTCATATGTTCACTACAGTGAGCTACATAGCTCTTGAGACTCCTTGGGATGTATTTATCTTGCAGGGAATTACTGAGTGACCATTCTGTTTCTACCCTGGCCAGATTTAGGGAGTGGACGCTGAAGGACAAGAAGTATTAACAGTGGAGAAGGCTTGAGTTTTGGGAGACTGGTATGAAGTATGCCTATTAATTATGTATGGCTGCTCAGGTTCATGTGAGAATAGGGGTTTAAACTCTGATGCATTTTTGTATTATTTACAAATCTATCTGTGAGACTGATAAGGAAAAAGTTTCTTTTTTCCTTACCCAGCATTGTCAAAAATGAGTTAAAGGATCCCAGTCATGGGACACGGAAGGAGAAACCGTACCATTAAAAGTCTTATGTTTTATGGTATCTCTTGTATGGACGAAATAGTTGCAGCCTTAAGTGTGAAGCAGTAAACCAGTATCATTCTCACCTGTGTGTCCAGGACAAAAAAAGAGGAGATTGTCTTGAATTTGAAAAGGAGCTTGTGATGTACTCAAATAGGAGTGGGAGAGTTCCTGCCCAAAGACACTAGATTCCTGAGACACTGTAAGAAAAAGCCAGGATTCTCCTTCTTTAACCTTCTTTGACAGCTCTGTGCTTAACTACCACAAGCTGGGCTGAATTTCACTCAGCTGTATTTGTCTAAAAGTTTAAACATTTTAGATATTTAGGCCTGTTTTTGTACTCAGAAATGAGAGGGAAACAATCCATGGGGAGGTTCATTTCTTAGTTAAGAGAGAAAAATGCTTTAGGTTTATTTGTTTTTGTTCAAAAACATTTAAGTCACATTTACATAGATTTCATCAGATGTTAGGAAAAGTTCTTCTGTTGCCTTCAGGGTGGTTCCTTCTGTAGAAAACAGTTCTGTGTATGCAGTCTGATCTTGGTGATATGAAAAAAAAAGAGACTGAGAATGATCTGTAGTAGACTGTAAGGTCAGCACCAGTTCCCTATCTACTGTCTCCTTCTTTTGGTATAGATAGATGGAAAGACTAAAAAGAGCACAAATGGAACATCGATCAAGAAAAATCCCTGTATTCTCATATTTTTCAATATGGCGAAACAGACCCTACAAAGTTAGGAATCTAAATATAGAGGAAATTAATTTCTCCATATCAGTCCAGTGTTCCCAGATGAGTGCAAAGACTAGTAGTGTCTCGAATGTAAATTAGCTGTCTGGGCATCAAAGTGTTTGTGACCATTATCCAGTGTAAAAATAAGCCAGCTGCTATTAATGGTTTCTATGATTACACACTGCTTGGGAATGTTTGGGATACTGGGAAAACACTATTTCTCTTGGGTAATGGCTGAATTGGTTAAAAGTAAACAGAAAATAAACAGAAACCATTTTTCATTATTACCTATGTGTCTGCAAATACAATGTCATTCTCGCCAGAACTGGGAAAAGCCATCAAATGGGAAAGGTTTCTTGCTATAGCCAATAATACCAACAGACTTCTTACATTGCTACAAATTATTAGGATTATTAGAATTTTCTGACATTGGGGTTTATTGCTATGGTTACGTGAAGTGTGCTATTTGTTTGGGTCCTGGTAAAATTTTGTTGGTTTTAGAGCATTTTAGTGAGCGTTGCTCATACTGCAAATTTAGGCGGTTTTGCTGGGAGGACAAGGTGTTCTTTGCTTTTCTGTCTTTTAGTTCTTTGAGTATTTTTTTGCCACTGTTTGCTTTTTCTTAGGAAGAGGAAGGTTCTGGGCTGTTGTATTTTGTATTTTTGACACCCAAATGACTGTGTTTTAACTTAAGTTTTGGAAAGAAACCTTATATATATATTATTTATATCTATAATTAAATGTAGACACACATACATTTAAACAGTATTTCCACAGAGTATTTGATTAGGAGCCAAATGTAAGACTAAAGAAACATTCTCCAAGTGTATTTTAATACTGTGTTTATTTGTGATCTTGTGTTTAACGGGTTTGTTGCTTAGATATACTAGTCACCATATATTGGTACTTACAACACAGTTACTGTTTATGTAAACTTTGGAGAATTGGGAACAAAGGTGCCATTGGCAGCAGGGCATTGAAATGGCTGTCATGATTTAAAGCAATTAAACAAATCCATGCTGATAATGATTAGTATTTCTGAGGTTCATAGAATCAAAGAATGGCTGAGGTTTGAGGCACCTCTGGGCCCATCTGGTCCAACCCTAGAGCAGGGTGTCCAGCCCCACATCCCTGGGCTCGGGGAGCTCTCCAAGGAGCAGCCCCCGGCCCCTCTCGGGGCAGCCTGTGCCAGGGCTCCGGCACCCACCCAGCCCAGCAGTGCTGCCTGAGGGGTAGGGGGAGCCGCCTGGGCTCCAGGCTGGGCCTGGGGTCTCTGGGCCTGGCCCTGGGCACCGCTGAGCAGAGCCCAGCTCAGCCCTCTCCACACCTCCCTGTGGGTCCTGACGGCCATGGGGGAGCTCCCCCAGAGCCTCCTCTGCTCCAGGCCCAGCAGCACCAGCTCTCGCAGCCTCTCCTCACAGCACTGGGGCTCCAGGCCCTTTGGTCATCTCAGTGGCCCTACGTTGGATTCTCTTGAGTTGTGGGCCTGAGTTTTGGACCACTGGCCATTGTCAGGGCTGTTGTTTGACCAAGCTGCATTGTGTACTCCCAGGTTTCTGTCTCCTTACTTTTAAGGATTCATATTGCAAAAAGCCTTCTGTGGAAAGGAATAAGCTCTTTCCACAACTGAAGACAGTAGAAGGAGCATGCCTATGGGATTTTAATAGAGTTCTTCTATATCAACTGCTACAGAAGAGGGAGAGCTCCAAGAGCCATCCTGGATTTAACAGCTAGGTGAGAATATTCACAAGCCAATGTTAGAAGAAGGTTGTTTTCCTGACTCATCCACAGGAGGCTGAGGTAGGCCTCTTGACCTAAGGTAGTGCCAACTGTGATTTAATTTATCTGCTACTTCTGGACATTACAGATACAGTAGAGAAAAGCTCCTTTTGTCCTGTCCTGTCCTCATTCTGTATCCTTGCTAAGGGAATGACGATGCCTTTCCCAGTATCAGACTCCAGCCAGGAAATGAAGCCTACTTTTAATCATGCTCATGTGTGAGCCTTGCCAATACCTTCTTCAGAATTACTAAGGATCTCTGTCTTTTAAATTGGCATTTACCCTCTGCTAGCAGAATGGGCAAGCTTATGTGTTGTAACAGCCTCTGCATCCACAGGCTGTAACATACAGACAAGATAGAGGAGCATTGAAAGGCATTTTCAGGCTGCATTCCAGCTAAATGTAGCTCAAATGAGCTCAGAACTATTGAATTGCACAAATGAATCGGGGAAAAAAAAAAAAAAAAAAAAAAAAACAAACATTGAAGGCTATTGAATACAAAGGCACTGCGTTTGGTTAAAAGAAGTGCTTGAGCCACAGATCACCAGATGCTTGTGTGACTATTCAGGGAAAGAATTATTATAAGAATTATTATAACTCCTAGTTATACTATTTCCTAAACCTCCATGACTAGCTACTGTTGGAGCCTGGGCTAAATGGAGATTTGCATCCAGAATCTGTGTCCAGTGTTGTGCTCCTAAGTACAAGAAGGACCGTGAAAAACCGAAGCAAGTTTGGCAAGAGATCACAAAGAAGTTTTGGATGCTGGAGCATCCGACATATGACAAAAAGCTGAGACTTGGGCTTGTTCAGCCTGAAGATGAGAATGCTAAAGGGAAATTTTATTGCTGGTGATCAGTCAAGAGGTAAAGGACCAAATCATACATTAATTTAGATTAGAAAAGACTTCTAAGATCATCTGGGCCAACCATCAACCTGACACTACCAAGTCCACCACTAAACCATGTCCCTAAGCATCAGGTCCATGCATCTCTTAAATACTTAAGGCATGGCAACTCTACCACTTCCCTGGTCAGAGAAATGAGGAACTTGGAGACTTGCAGATTATCTCCAACTTAGAGATAACTCCAAATGTGACTGGTCCTCAGCCACTTGATCTAACTGGACCTGTTTTGAGCAGCAAGTTGAACTAGATCTCTGGAAAAGGTCCCAAGGTTTTTCCAGTGTAAATTATTCTACCATTCCGTGATTCTATTCTGAAGTTTCCCATTTAAGATATTAGAAGGGCAGGTGGGGTAGAAATATAAGAGCTTTTATAAAACATAGAAATGATAAACCATCTCAAATTTCTAAAAACTGTTTTAAAATCTAGGTAGCATATAATTGGACTTTCCAGCTTCTGCACTTTCTGTAATCTGTAACTGCTGGTATTTCCTGGAATAGACTTTTTATGTATACAAGGAGCAGGGTTTTCTGTCTTTCATTTTGTCTCAGTCTTGTGGTTTATTTTATCTATAATGTTGCTTGCTGTATTCTTCCGTTAGAATATGATCTGGCTGCTGTGCAAAATTGCATTCAGTGATAGCTTCACACATGTATAGCGGCTATGGAATCAGAAGCAGTAAGATTTAAGCATTTTAAGTGTCTGTTGAAATGGTAGAGTAATGTAATTAAGCTCAACATCTTGCAAAATGTGAGACGCATACTTACCCAATCCACTAAAAACAGACCCACAACATTCCCAGCAGCGCAGCAGAGGTAATAACCTGGCAGAGTTTATTAACTCTACGGAAGAGAGCATAATGCTGTTAGTATGAGTCGCTTGTATCTTTTGCCCCCCAAGCTTAAAATTGTATTTCATTTCCTTTCTTTCATTTTTCTCTACCATCTTTAATTGAAATTGAAGATACCTAGACAGTTAAACGTTTTCACAAATTGAATCAGAAGAGGTTATTTTAATTTGGGTACTCAGAACACTGGGAACAGTTCTCTTTTTCAGGTAGCTACCGTACATAAATTCCTCATGGAGTTGAACATGCAGAGTTTAATCTTTTAATACTCTTCAGGTTAGCGTTTGACCCTTTTAATAGCCTGGGATTTACATTTAGTTAACTTTAAAGTGGAAAGAATTAGGCCGTGTCACCCATTTGGACTGGTGAAGTGCATCCAAAACCAGACCTATGTTTTCAGGGAAGACAAGACCACAATATTATCACCGGAAAAAATAATGATTTTTCATAGAGAGTAAATTTGAAAAATGGATTTATGTGAATTAGGTAAAATCCTTATCAGGTAGGGGGCCACAGGTTTTATTATTGAGTGAAAAAGTGAACTTGTGGATTTATGGCTTCAGATGTAGCTCTTTTTGCTTTTGTATACAGGTAGCAGCAGGCTTATAGTGTTTCCTTGGCAACTCTCACATATACTATACTTGAGACTTAGGTTGATTTTCTTACAGTGTTCTAAAAGAAACTTCATTAAAAGCAATGGCAAGAAAACAGCATTAATTGATAACATCAAAAACACATTAAGATGCATAGATTTTATTCTCAAGTAATTCTTAAGCATTTTTTTCCAGACTCTTCATTTGAGTGGCATGCAGAAGGGGCAAAGACAGGGACTCTTAGGTGGCAATGTTAAGTGCTGCTGAAACTTTGCCTACGGAACTTAGGAAGCAATCATTAAATTTGGTTTTCCATTTGATCAAACGAATGAAGGATGGGTAGTCTTTGTCAGGGGGCTGGATTTTATTTCCCAAGGCTAACAGCCATTTCCACGACTTTGTCAGACCTACTAGGAATTTTTTCTACCATTGTCAGATGGTATTATTTAAAATCAGTTCATCCACTTGTGTGGGATTCATATCCTATATCATACAGTGACTCTGACAAGAAGATGCTTTTACTAGGAGTGTTATTCAAAGCACTGTTGATTTTCTCAGGCTGCAGACATCTGCAGAAAAAGCTTGTAGAACATACGGCATCTGGTATCGAGTCCTAGCTCCTTACAAACACCATATCAAACAGCTTAGAAATGGAACACATACTCTACATCCGCTTGGAAGTATTTTTTTTGTGTTTACTTTAGATGTATTAGCTGTCAGCTCATATCATCAGCTAATTATTTTATATCTGAAAATTGTAATAGCATCTTCAGATGTATTGAACTCAAGCAGATCTCCAGCTACTAATCACACCCTTCTTAAAATGGAAGTTAACTCTTCATGTACCCCAGGGCTGGAGATCTAAATCCTAGTTCCAGTATTTGAAGAAATATGTAAGCGAGATGATTGCTAACCTTGTTACTCTATGTTATATTTTAAAGAAAGAGACAAAAATGCTGATGAGACATTGACGTCTTTGATGAATATGAGATGTAACTTGAAAAATGTCAGAAAAACTCAGAAATCCTAAGGAAGCTGAGCAGCCACCAGTGAAGAGTAAATTTTCTCCCATAGTGTATATGATGGCATGAGAAGCTACAGCAACTTCTAAAAGCACAGTTCACTATATGATGCCAAATGGTGGTAGTTAACGGTGCTCTGCTTCAAGCACGTTTAACACTGAATAGACTTTAACCTTCTTACACTTCAAAATATCTTTATTAAAGCTATTTTTATTTACCTCCCAGTTAAATTTTGTTGTTAGCTAACATATTTTGCAATTAAGGTGTTTTTCCATTATTCTGTGACTAGGGCTATATGATTTTATTTATTTATTTATTATTTATTTATTTATTTTGTCCCTGTAGATCTTTGATTTACCCTCCACAAAAGAAAAACCTTAACCTTTCCATTTCACTCAGTCTAAAACTATACCAAAATCGACATAAAAGGAGATGAAACAGTTTCAACATGAACAAAATTAAGTTATTTTCATTTTCAGTTTAAATTTACATAACAGTAAATGCCCAGAAATAAGAATATGAACTTGGACTATGGCCCATATTCAAAATCTTTATACCTGATTTTGAACGGGAATTTGAACCACGTCTTTCTTTTCAGGAGATTATCCTGATAGTAGGATTCTGGGCTATCTGTTGCTAAGCTCTTGATTTCAGACCTTTCTACCTTTTAAAATAATTTGACTAACCATAGAGTAAAAGTAAAATACAAATAATAATATTATTTTCTTTATTTAAAAATGTTTTGTATTTTCTTCCTTTGTAAAAGTCTGAAAATTTGGCATGTAGAATTGGACTGTGCTAAAGTTCTTGGAAAGCATAGTTTTGATCGCAACCAATTTTAAGAATATGTGCAGGGAAGAGTCTCTTGTTATATTTGTTTCTGTAACAGGCTGGCTGGCTGAATGAGCACTATGTGTGTAGTTATTACTAATGCAGCACAGCAATTTGCACTGCAAATGAAGAAGATTGAAAGTCAAATTCCCCAAACTAAACCTTTTTCTTTATGTCTTATGGTGTGAACACTCTTTGTATCCCTTTTAAATTACTGGTGTGAAATAAACAGTAGTTTCAGTCTTATGATGGGACTCAGAGGAGTTGTGCTGATTTAGGAGAACCAAAGATCTTAGCAGTTGTTTTAATAGTGCATAATTGAATTTGCAAATCAGATACATTTGAATGAATAGTTTGAAGAGACTTTAAAATGACGTATTTCTAAAACATAGAGTTACAATAGTGATGTTGGTATTAATTATTATATTTTCTTATGTAAGCAGTTTAGAATGTTTTGAAATATTTTCTAATTATTCATCTCTCTCCAAATTAAAAAGATAAGCTAAGTCTTTTCGTTAAAAAAATCTTTTAAAATACTCTTAGCAATTCATAAAATTGTTCATCAAATTTCATCATCATTTATAATTGTGATAAACTGGTAAATTTTATTTTTGTGGATATATTCAGCTAGTTTAAATTCAGATTTACACCTCTAAAGGAAAGTCCAATAGCTACATATTTAGAGAGTGCATCTAAATTCTCTTGGAGCTAAAACAACACCCAGCATTGCTCTAGCTAACATGCTTATCAGAATGTGTAAAAGTGGAAGTCTGTGGTGCTCTGTTCATGCAGCACAATTTACGAATTAGAGCTGAGAACTGGTTGAGGATTTCAGTAGTCATTGACATACAGCATCAAATACTTTCCGAGCAATATAAAGGTCCGTCTTCAATGAATTACATCCTGTTGCAAATTAAAGGATTTTTAAAACAATTGCATGGGTAAAATACTGAACCACAGAAGAGTGCTGTAGGGTTTAGCTAAGATAGTGTTAGCATTAGATCATTATATCAATATTTGTAAGATTCTGATTCTCAAGGGCTGTTTCTCTGGAAAGCTGCGTAAATTCATTATCAAGTTAAACCATCAGTATAAGAACTGCCTTTGTCTTGGAAATATAAGCAAAGACTTGTCAGTAGTATATGAAGACTCTTTACCACTTTACAAGTGAATGGAATGTGCAACAAAGGCTGTAGAAGTCTGAAATTTCAGCTGAGCATATTGCTTTTGTGGAGTAGCCTATACTAAAAAACTTTAAAATGTTTCACAAAAAATGTTTCTTCTAATGTGTTGTTTTAAATTCTATATTAGTTAAGCAAATATTTAAATATTATATTAGCTTTTCTGCATACTTGACATGAATATAATTCTGCCTTCCTGCCAAGTATGTCAAAACCCAAATTCACTTTCATTTGCCAGGGTAAATGTTTATTTTGTTTTCCCACATAATGTGCTCTTTAAAGTGTCACCAGCATAGCAAATCTGATTGCTTTTTAATAGAGACACGGTGGGTTTTTTGTTGTTTTCATTAGGAAACAGGATAAACTATCAGTAAAGCTTATGGTAATGAATCCATATACAGTAGGTGCTCTTTGCTCTCACTCACTAATCTCAGGATTAAAAACAAAATCCCATCAAAACGATTGTCATTTTTATAAATACATGAAGGGTTGATAACAGTAAGGGATGGAGGGGACAGTCGGTATTATAGAGCAGGAGATGAGGATACATAAGTTCTGTTTCTTCTGTAGAAGGTAATTGACTCGTGCAGACTCGTAAAACTGCATTTTAGTTTGTTTGTTTTGCCACAAATTAGCTGGGATAATATAAAATATGATTTATTGGAAGAGTTCTGGTAAGAAACTGTTGTTTCACTAGTGCAGAACATGTACATTTTAGATACTAAAAGCTGCCAGAATATATTTGCATAGTTTTTCACAAGGCACTAAGTTTCACTTTGAATTTCAGCCTTGAGAGAGCCTCAAAATATTCCTCTGTTCTTAACCAAACTAAAAAAAAAAAAAAAAAATCTGCCAATTTTTGTTAATAATTCAAAATTCAAAACTTTCTATTTTTAAATGAGGTAACAGTAAAGCTTGATCTAAATGTTCATCTTCTTACACAAACAAAAATGTAAGTAATTAGTTTAAGAGTTATTGTGAAGGATTTATACAATTCAAAATTATATTTTTTGAGATTTGCCCGGTTGGTGTTTTTTTGTTAGGGGTGGAGAGATTTGGAGGAGGAGGGAATGGGGATGTTCATTAAGAGAACTCCTGGAGTGACTTTGACTGGTGGTGATTGTTTTGAATTAATGACAGCATATGTTTCTTTGGCTTTATGTAAACACCTAATAATTTTGTGGTATATCTATCAATAGGCATGGTGTAAGGGCCTAAATAAATAGATTGTTCCAAATTAGCTGACGGTTCAAATGAACTTACTTCCAAATGCTAAATCATTTTCTTAAATCCCGAATTTTAACATTTTCTTTTTCATCCCTAACATTAGAAAAAGAAAAGAGAAAGTCAATAAAAGAGAGGCATTTGCAGAATAAAGCATTGCCTTTGGGAAAATAATCTTTTTATGATTCTACTTCTCAGCTATATAGTGGAGATAGTGCTCACAGGAATGCTATGAAGACAAATTTTCTCATGTTTGCAAAAATTGAGAAACAATAACAAACAGCAGCATAGAGTATTTTGCATAGTTAAATAAATAGCAAGTGTCACACAGTCATTAGCATTTGACTAATAAAATATGCACACTGGAACAGATTTTGTTCAGTGTTGTGAATGACGACCTCATAAATAATAACAAAAAAATAGACCAGTGCTTTTTTTCAAAGCCTTTCAATTCAGACAATGAATTTTTTGGGTCTGCTTGTGCAGTTTTGATTTTGCTTTTTTTCTCCTTGACCTTCTGCAAGCTTTGCAACTGTGAAACAAGCTTTGAAAGGTAAATTAATTCAGCCTTCACTTGCACTCTATCGTGCTCAGACATCAAGGTAGTGGCAGAACAGAGGTAGGAGTTTTGGGTATTGAAGTCCTGTTCTTTTTCTAGTGGAGAAGCCTGAGCTGGCCAAGAGGCAGCAGGCAGCCAAGTGCAGCCTGTGAGGCTGAGAGAGGTCTCTTATCAGCTATTTTGGGCTTCTTAATGAGAAAGTTGCTCTGTCTTTATAAAAATCCATGCAGATTACATGGAGCAGTCACTGTTCTTGAGAAGGAAGCATTTCCTTTTTAACTCTATGTGTGACTCACTTATTCCCTGAATTTCATGATTTGATTTCTATCTGGAGCTCCCTATCTTGCAATTCTCAAATTAGAAAGACTTTTCTAAAAAGAATAAAAGTCTGACCACAGAATTGGACCCTGTGGTATAAGTGCCACAAGCTGAATGTGAAATGTCCATGTGCACACTTCTCGTGTTAAAGAAGTCAGAATGTATTTGAGTACTGCTATTTCTTGTTCTCTGGTTACAGTGTCATGTAAAGCATCTCAGTGTTGTGGGAAGTGAGTCCTAGCTCAAGAGTCAAAACTGTTGTGAATTTATGGCAGAACCCAGCCTGCTTAGCAGCAGCCAAGTTCTCTCCAGATCCACACTAGCCTATTTTCATTCCCAAAAACCTTTTCAGTTAATTTGCTGGGAAGCAGTTCCTTTTGCAAGTGGAAGGCTTTAAGATATATTGCTACAAAATTAATATATTGAGTCTAACTTGGATTTCTAATCTGTACCTGACAGCACATCGAAAAAAAGGCTATTTCAGAATCAATGTTCCATTTTGAAAGTCCATTTTTCTGCTTTCCTTTCACAGGAGGATGTTGACCATCTGCACCAGATGTAACACTAAGTTAGGGAAGCTGTTTATAGGTTGAGGTCTTACAGCTTTTCATAAAATCAGTCAGTAGGGTTGGAAAAGACCTTCAAGATCACCTGGTCCAACCACCCCCCATCCACCAATGTCACCCACTAAACCATGTCCCTAAGCACCACACCCAGCCTTTCCTTGAACACCCCCAGGGATGGTGACTCTACCACTTCCCTGGGCAACCCATTCCAGCTGAAGTTAAATGAAGTTTCACTGTGGACACTGTAGAATCAGGATTTAATTTATGGATTGTAAGACCAAAATCAGACTTCTGAAGTGTATTGCTGTAAGGCACACCAAATTATTATGCATAGAGCACAGACACTGTCTTGAAATTCTTGACTTTATGCATGTATATTCTGCCATTGTGTTGGAAGTTAGGGTATTGTTTAACATAATTTCTCAATAAATGATTTTTCATTCCTCCTTCTTTATTTCTCACTTAACATAAGCAAATTCTCAAATCTATTTTTGGAAGCATATTGATACCGGCTAGCAACAGGACAGAAATTTGTGATGTGTGTTTTTAAAATTAAAATTAAAAATAAAATAAAATTAAGCTTGTTTTCTTACTTTTATTCAATGATTAAAACCAGTCAAGAAGAGTGCCTGTCCCTGGCTTTTCCTGAACTTATCTACTGTCCAGCTTAATTAGCTTTACTAATTGCTTAACAAGTCATGGCTGGAATAATTCTGGACACGCAGTGGGTGAGGGACCAAGCAGAATATGCCTGGAAATTCAGTTTCACCAAGACTAATTCTGTGTAGGGTCAGTCTCCCACTGAACTTGAGGTGGAAGCAGCCCCTTGCACCTTGTACTGTTCCATTCAGACCAGTAGGAGCAGGACTGGATCCTCCAGGGCTCCTCTACACTCAGCATGGTGAGCAAGTGTGCAAGGCATGTTGTGCATGTGCCACTCCAAGCCAGTCTTCATCCAAGGCCATGAACAGCCTTTAAGCAAAAAAAAACACTCTATGAGTTACTGCCAACAAGACCAAACAAAACATCAGTGTAGTGCAGGGAGGATTTCAGTAACGTGGTAGGAGTGTGGATTCAGGGAATCAGGTTGTCCAGTAGCTCTTTAATTATTCAGGACTACATTACCAATTCTGGATGCAAGTGGCTGTACCTAAATTGGGTTCAAAACTAAGCTATCTGCAAATAATGATGGTGGAAATATCATGAGGGTGATAGTTACATGAGGATTTTTGAGATGGGACATAATTTCAAGACATTTGCATAGAATCCAATTTAAATATTACCTAAATACACATTTTTAAGAGCGTTTTTAATGTCTGCCCTTTTATTTATCCATCTATCTATATTGCTAGTTGTAGACTTAGAACAAATATTTTTGAAGTTTCTCCCAGCTTACAAGTGAACCTCTATAAATGTATTATTTTTAAACAGATTGTGATTTTGACTGTAAATTTGAAATTAAATGTACAAAAGGGACTGCTTTGCTGTTTGTATCTCCCAGACTACGCAGTGATGCCTAGTTTGATGACTGACTTGTGAGATGCTAAAGCTGGTTATATTAACCTCACCTATAAATTGATACAGCGTTAGGATAAGTGTTCAGAAGAATGCTATCCAGAAGACAAAAAAGTATCCTATCTAAACCTGACATAAGTTTTTGATGTACAGCCAGATGGAAACCACGGAAAAGTGTTACAGTGTCCTCAATCAGAAAAGTTAGGGAAGATAAGTCTTTTTAATATATTAATAAATTCCACATAACTTTTTAAGTTGATAGCATAGTCTATCCAAAAATATTTTATGGGTTTTGGAAAGCACTGGTAGAAGATAGCCGTAAATTTAATGTGTAGTTTTACAAAATTCATGATGCCGCTTATAATAGGAGAAAAAAAAAATATCTTCCTATAGAAATCAAAGGTATCTCATGAACTGGAAATGTTTTGTTTACAGGTTCCAGCTCCACATTTCAGACTAGCAGTAATAAATTTAGACAAGGAATTTAGATATGATATGGAGCTGGTTCAAATAAAGACAGTATGTGAGGATTTTGCATGTGTTCAAAGGCAAAGTGTGAGAGCAGTGGTGATTTCCTATCAGGAGACCACCGTTATTTATTCCTTAAGCAATGAGATCATGACTACTGGGAATTTATCCATTCATTCTGTTACCGTCTGTGAATTTCAATTTGCTTTCTTTCTTTGAAATTTCCTTGAAATTTATACATGATCTTAAATTGTCTTGCCAGCTCCCCTCCCCATACATATCTGCTTTGTTAGCTTACATTTTAAAATACTTAGAGGAAGATGGAAGGAGTTAATGAAAGCCCAGAGTACAAAGCTGCTATTGTGTGTCCATATTTCCTGAGTCATTCCTTAGTCTTGGCTTTTGTGTTCCCGTATTGGTGATGATATCCTTCAGTCATCACTCTCAGAGTAGGATTCCTCTTGCATTTTGGAGGACGTTAGTAATGTGGTCATTAGACCTAAGCCAGTGTCCACAGAGCTCCATTGCTGCTGTCCACAGTGGATGAACTTCAGACGAATTCATAGAAGTGATTAGTCTGACCTATTTTGAACATCTAGTTTAGGAAAAAGTTGGTCTCTGAAAGTATCTTTATATCTTTTTGATTATAAATGTACTTTAGATGATTAATTAGCATACTGTAGATATCTAACTTCATCAAGTGAATCCCATCTTTTGTCCATAAACACTAAATACCCAGTTTTCTGTAATGAAAAAAGTATTTTTTTTTGTCTATTTTGATTTATATTTAGCATTATCCAAGGCTTGCTTTCATTGCAGAACTTTTATTACTAGTTATAACAGTGCGAATACATTAAAATGGAAATCTTCTTGGTCTACCTGAAAAAGAACTCATGTTTTCTACAAGGATTGAAGATATGAGGAACTTTGTACTAAACACAGAAGCTCTCAAAATGGTATTACATCAAAGGCCTCAAGCTTGTTATGCAGACTTGTTCAGATTAATGGTTACTGAGAATGTATGGTATGTTCTATAAGAGGTGGGTAAAAATGATAAAAATCTCCTGTATGTCTGTGTTTTATAGCCAAACCAAGTATTAAATTACAAAAGCTATTGATCTTTCCCCAAGTGATATTTTTATTTTCTGTATAAAAATCTGAGTAAGCTTAAACTTGAAAATGCTTACTCTTAAAATGCCTTTTTTAATTTGCTTACCAATTCAAGTCGTTCTTAGAAGAGTAAATACATTTTTCCTTTATGTAACAGAAATCTTCAAATAGTGATAATTTCAGATAATTTCAAGATACAGAGAATAAAAATGTGCTTTTATTATGCAAGCTTTTCAAAACTGAGCTACTTTGTGCTTTGTTTCACAAATTATAATTATTTTAATGTAGGCAATTTTTGACCTGCAGCCTATGAGCTGTCAGGTACAACGTGAAATATTCTGTTATTCTCTAGTCTAAATGAAAAAAAAAAAAAAAATGCAGAGATCATATGCGCAGCATCATATGCTGTGTATGCTTCATGGAAACTTGGAATCCAAAGCAGTGGCATGCTCTTCTAGTAATATCAGCCACAGCAGGGCAATTTTGTTTTTCTCTCTAGACTAGTCACCTATGTCCTTTGAAACCATAATAGATACACAGTGAGAAGGTCTTCAGCAAAAGAAAATCAGGAAATCACGCCACAATATGAATATGCAAGCAGTCTGGGAAGCCAACATCTTCATTGTTGCCAGCCCAGGGATGCCTAGCCATGCTGTGTGTGTTTTTAATGTTCCAGCTTAGCAGCTACCTGGCACATTTCCTTCAAACACTGAATAGTTGGTAAGCAAGTTAACATTTGGCCTCTTCCCCCAAAAAGATGTCAAGTGTGACAGCTTTGAAATGGAATCAAAATAAGATTCTTTTCATCCTGCATTGCAGGTGACAACATTCAGCTCTTTACCTTTTCTTTCCATTCACAAAGTTTAGTCTCTTTTAGTTCTTCATGCTGCAAGAAAGATATAATGCAACACATTTTTGGAAGACTAAGCATATATTTACTGCGCCAGGTCATATCTACTGCATCCTTCAGCATGTTCCAAGGAAAGCATGCAGAGTATTTTAACTCTGCTGTACACCACATAATTCAGCTTCTTAACTGCTGAGAGTGACTAGTACTACTGTAAAGGGAGTGAAATATATGTATATACATGTATATATTTAATATATTTTGATGAACCAGTGAGACTGTATCATTCATGTCATTTATTGTTCCAAGACGAGATTGCTTCAAGGCAGTGTGGCCATAGGGTTTTGGTGTTTCATCATATAGGAAAGACTCAGCAAACTTGTTTTTATACCGATGAAAGCAGACTTCACCTTCGTTGGAGTGACTTGCTATTCTTTCAAAGAAGAGAATTTAGAAAATTTCATTTGAATTAAATTTAAGCTATTTCTTATTTAAAGTGTCTGAAATGATAGTTGAAAAAAAAAAAAAAGACTATAAAAGTAGCAAGTGGGTATTCTACAGATTTAAAAGGATGCATTACATACAGATTATTGAGTTTTAACAGCCTTTCTATGTCTTGCCCAAAGTTGAATGCTATTTCCTTTAAACTCTTCTGGCCTGGAGTAACTCTGTGTTCACAGTAATATGCACAATCTTTCTTTTCCCATTTTATCCCATGCTATTGATTCAATGTGAGTTTATCAATTATACCTTAGAAATGTGGAGATAAGAAAACATTAAATTATTCTAAAGCAGGGATGATGTAAGAGAAGATAATTACAGTTTATAATCTTGAGAATTGAAGAAGAAAGATGACCTGTTGTCTTCTGCTTTGCTTTGAAGATCATATACCTATCCTATCTATTTATTATTTTCTGCATTTGCTGGTTAACTGTAGACGATTCTAAAACTGGTAGGACTGATGGAAAGGCTGTGAAGTCCTGTGAACTATGAGTTTGCATGCCATAATATGTTTTGGTTTTTAGAGTGTATTGGGAAGAAAATAAAGTCCAGATATTTATGTAAAAAGCTCTTTTACTTGATGATGTTTTGGAGAATCGCTGTAGAATCCACCTTTAAGAAAGACATCATTTATCTTTTAGAGAGAACTTAAAGTGATTTTATTCAACAGATATGTAGGCAATTTGGCTATATAAAAGATACTATTTCAGAGGAAACATACGTGTAAGTATTCATTTAATATGTGAGAATAAAGCTAAGTCCAGTGTTTAGGTCTTTGGACAGCTACTGTAGACAATCTGTAGAGAGGAATGAAGTCCATATCAGAAAAATGTCCCTTTAACAAGACTTCTTTTTTTTTTTTTTTTTTAATCCTTTCTTTAGGTTTTTTTTTGTTGTTGTTGTTTGTTTCTTTGTTTCACTTTTTATAAAGAAACTTGCAGTGATTTGATGGGGAATGTGGTGGGGCATATTGACTGGCCTATGACAACATCAATTTTTGAGGAGTTTTTTACTGTATTTTCTGAGTAGTCATTGCTCAATAATTTAATTTAATATAACGGCTCTTGGGATTACTCTGTAGTTTCCCTATCATGTTGTGGTATGCTTGTAATTGTATGTTAAAGTATCATCATCACATTTCTTGATTTCTTTTTTCTTTGTCAGCTCTGATAGGACCTTGAAGCATGGCTCATGTTAACATACTGTGTCATCTTGCTTTTCTCTGCCTTCCCTGTTGTTGCAAAGGGTTTTGAATGGCTGGGACTGCTGGATATGAAGGGTTATAGCCAATGGCTTGACATATAGGTGGAAACTGGTTAAAACTGAATACCTTGGGGATTGATACTGGGATCCATACTGTTCAATATCTTTAGCAACAGTGAAATGCGGACAAAGATACAAAATGCCCATTCTGACAATATGTGAATGATAGAAAATTGGAAGTGGCTGTCACACTGATTGACAGAGCTTCAGTCCAGGCAGGTCTTGCAAACCCTGAGGGCTGGCCCAACAGAAACTTCATTGAGTTTCTGCATCTGGGACAGTAACCCTATGCATCAGTACTGACTGATTCAGCATCAGGCTGAATATGAGGCAACACAGTATGTTCTAATGATAGCTAAAACAAAATGCACATTGAGCAACAGCAGAAGACGTGAAGGAAATAGTTGTGCCCTTCTGCTTGATGCTGTTGAGGCCAAATCTGGAATGCTGTATCCCATTTGGGATCCTTCATTCCCACAGAAATCCTAAGAAACTGGAAAGGTTGAGCTGAAAGCTACTGAGAGGTGGTGAGGGTCTTGGAGCACGTCCTGTGAGAAGAGGCTGAGCTTACTTAGTCCTACTTAGCCTGAAGAAGAGGGGCCTAAAGGAGGTTAGGTAGCGGCCTACAACTGCTGAAGACAGTTACAAAGATAATAGAACCAAAATCTTCATAGTAGTTCTGGGTAGAATAAATAAAGAATAGGATAGAGGATCTGTGGGTCAAAAACCACAGGTTGTTGCTTGGCAGGTTCAAGTAGGACATCAAAATTCTTTTTTACTATGCTGCAACCCAGAGAAGACACAAAATCAAGGTTTTCAAGACTTTGCTAGAGTAAGCCATGGCTGATTTGATCTTGTGTAGGCAATAATCCTCTTTTAAACCAGAGATTGGGCTAGAGACCTCCAGAGGAAGGATTGTCGGATCTGGATCTCAGGCAACAGTTCTGTGAGCCTGTACATTTCCATGTGTAAAATTTAAAGAAAACTTTGTCACATTTAAAGAAGTTCAGTCCATTTGATTACCTACATATGGTTAAATTATTTCATCATTATCTGGCAGTGCCTAACTAGTAATTTGTGACTGGCAAAGGCACAAATGATTGCAGTATTTAAACCACATTGCATAAAAAGCTACCATTTAAAATAATTTGAAGAAAATATATCTTAATATGTGAAATATTTAAATCAAAATTAGATTTATTTCAAAAAAATGTAGTAAAATTATGCAAGAAACTGTGAATTCCAGTATATATTATGTGAGAAGTGTTCTGTGCTATGCAGAAAATAGGATTAGATGATCCTGGTGGTTCTTTCTATCTTGAAAAGTACAGCTGAATTAATTCTGAGGCAAAGCAGATCTCTGTTTTGATCATGCTGGATGAGGATTGAAGTTATTGTGACAATTTTTCTTAAGGGATATAAAATAAACTTAGACTTAATGTCTTGATGGAATATATTGCTGCTTCAGATAAGTTTAAATTTTCAGCCAGCTCTACAAAATGTAGTCAAGTTGCCAGAAGACTTCTTAGAAGAGGAACAGAAAAATACTCAAGTAGTAGAACAGTTTCTGTCCTGGTGATTAAGACTCAAAATACAATAGAAATGAGTGGCTGGGTAGAGATGAACAGAAGGAAGGAATATCCAGGTATGTCCCTGCACAATTGGTTGTTCAGTTCACCACTAAAATGAATGTGTTGTCCACCAACAACATCTCATAATTGATGGATTGGAGTGTCATAGAAGAATGACCCTAACAGGCACAGAACAGATGTGTTTTTGAGGTACTGGTTTTTTACTTTTTTTCTGATACGAGAAAGTTTTAAGGCCAAATCCTATTGTATAACTAGTCTTCCAGCCCTGTTATTTTCCAGTAAACCAGGTTAAAGAACTCTGCAATTTTGATTTCATCAGATGTAAAAGAGCTTGGGAACTCGCAGCAAAATTTGTGTGTGTGTGTTTTGTTTGGGTTTTGTTTATAATGCAAACACTCCCGTACTTCACCTTCTGTGTGCATGATGATTTGAGCTGTGTGGGCTCGCTGCAGTACAGTCTCAGTGGCATCAGCCACTTTGAATCCTTAGCTATAGTTCTGCTTTTACCAGGTTTAATGTTTTATTTTATGTTTGGAAGATAGTTATATTCCTTTCCTTGACATGTAAGACAATATGCCTTCCCTGTTTAAGAGACTTGATTAAACTGTCTGATTCTGAAAAGGATAATCATTCTCTTTAATCTAACTACTGCTTCCTGCCCCTAATATGTGAAGGATTTAATCTCTTCTAGAGACCAGATCCTTACCTTGTGAAAATGAACTCCGCTCTGTTGAAGTAAACAAAATTCGGGCATGTGCTCATTCTTAAACATGTCCTCCAGTGCTGCTTCAACCATGATTCAGTTACAGCAGAGTAATACATGGAGAAGAGGCTGTACATAATCTTGACTTTTTTGAAATGCAGGGTTTTGGTTTATACTTTAATACAGTAGATAACATTTTAAGCCATTTTTCTTAAACTCTAATCTAAGTCTAATTTTTGTTTCTTCTCCAGCAGGTGTTTAGAAGCATGAAAAGCTAAGCAGATTAACAGTGAAAGAAACCAAGACAAACACATTTACCGCTTAGTTATTATATTATTTACCACTTATGTATTGAATGTCTATATGGGAAGGGGCACTGTAATGCTCTTCTCTGGTGCACCTTTAAAGTGATGTAATTTATTCATTCCAATAATGATAATGCTCCCATCTTAAAAGCACACAGTTTTGGTTCTGCTCAGCACGGGATACATTGGCCTCAGTCTAAGAGAATGTTTTATTTGTCTGGTCATCTGTAAACACACAGGCAGACTGCTCACGTGCTTTAGTTTAAATTGTGCATCTTGGTATTTAAATGGATGAAGGCAAGAGTGCTCAGCACCTTTTCTAAAAAACCCATGTCACTGTCTTAGGTGAGGGGTGTGCAAGCAGATCTTTAAAATGAGAATTGACACACTCCTGTGGGAAACTTAATGCACAAGGCTAATAAGCAATCTATGTTTTATATTTTTGCATCTTTCTGCAATGCATGTTTAATTTGGGGAGGGGGGTGCTAGCTGAAGGTTATGGCAGGGGCACTGTGCTGCTATAATTTCTGTTGTGGAATGCAGTTCTTGTTGGAATAAGGTACATCATGTACTTCTACTCTTTTGTCAGAGAGCAGAAAGACAAACACGAACGATGGACTCAGTCCAGTATGCAGAATTTTGTGAAAGTCGGCAATTGAGTTTTTGTAAGTATTATAACGTCTGTATTGTACTAAGATGTTAAATTATTTCATGAAATAGAGAACACAGCAGAACCTCATATTCTTTGAAAGCACTTTTGTTTCATCCACAATGACAAAACTTTAAATTCTTTGTCCTCATAGCTCCTGGGAATGGTTAATTTAGTATAGTTTTCAGGCTGTCTGGCAGAGTATTTTATTTGACTATTTACCAGCCTTTCTATGTGCTCAAATACTGTGCTGGTAGGGACTGTTGCAAAGACAGAACTTGTAAACAGTTAAAGGATTAAAACACCCGTACTTGCCTGAAGTCTGTCATGGTGTTGTTACAGTCAGCACATTAATAAAGTTTCATGGTTGCAGGTTCTTAGGAATGCATCTAAAATTAGGGAAGAGCAGCAAGTTTTGCTTTTATTTCTGTATCCGCAGAGACACAAAGAACTTACTAAAGAGTCTTTTTCTATTTTAAGCTGTAAGCTCCTGCTGTGGAATTTATTCAACATTAGCCAAATTCATCAGTATACGCCATTCCAACACTAATAACATGATGACAGAATTAGGGCTTTACTAGCACTGAAAACCAACTTACTAGAAGTACTTGTGGGCCACAACTATAATGAGCTGTAAATTAATGGGCTTGATCATGTAGCAAAACATCATTACAGAAGCAGTTAAGTGATGACTAAGGTTTTAGGTCAAATGTCAGAGAAAGTGAGGTGAGGGAGCCAGTAAAAGTCATGACAAAACAGCACATGATCCTACAACGCAGACTAGAACACAATGGCGTCTTTAAATGAGAGGCCTTATCTTGTTCTTCCTAGCAGGACACTTAAATTCAAAGAAAGAGTGAGTCATTTATGGCAAATAAATGACACATTTGAAATACTGTTCTGTGTCAGCAAATGTTGGAAAACATGTTTTATAAGCATTTCTTTTCCTAATTCAGTATGTTTTGTAAGCTTAGTTATAATTTGGCATCACACATCTGTGAGCCATTAGATCAATGATAGCTCAGATTAGGGTGACTTCAGCAAATGAGAGGTTTGCTATAGAGTCATTTTTAAAACCCAAAAATTGTCATCTAGAGACAGAACAAATACAAATCTTAAATTTGCAAAATCACATCAAATGTTGCTGACCAGGGAACTGTGATCTATAAAAAACCCTTGATGGTGTTTTCCTAATGTTTTTAAATGACTGTGTCTATACAATTCTTTTTCACTGACATTTAATGTCATTAATAAATGAGAATTACAGTGCTTAGAAAATAGTAGAAAAAGAGACTCACTCACAAATTTAATTACATAATTTGAACTCAACTAGATAGCTAATACTAAAGGCCATGCAGAACATTTGTTCGAAACTAGCACTAAGATTATTTTTGCTTATTTTCTCTTTATTCTATTAAAAATGTAACATATTGATAAAAATTATTGTCTAAAGTAGCAAACACTTTTTACAGTTGTATAGATAAATGAGAACTGGGTCACAGGTATAATAAATAAATCTGGGACTCCAAGAGATCTGTTCTGAACATATATATTCCTAATCACAGTACCACATGTGGTTTTAAAGACAGGCAAAAAAAAAGACCATCAAAGGATCAAGCACCATAGGACCTCATTCCCTCCTAAAAAGTAATTTTTATTGACATGTGGTTTTCAGCTTTTTATTCCTCAGTGAAGGCTCCCTTTGCAAGAGCTATTTCAAGTGATTCTCCCAGCTTATATTTACTACATTTTGGTTGTCCTGTCTTCACAAACAGCTCTCATTAAGACCACTGTATAACTGGTTTCTTTCTGTGATCAGCTTGTCTGCCACTGCCTTAAGTAAGATCATCCTTTTTTTGGTTCTGTGAATTTCCATGATGGTTTTTCTGTTCCATTTTTGTATCTCTTGTTCTTCCTTTTACTCTCTCAGCAAGTCTCTCATGTTTCTTTGTTCCATATTTTTCTCTGTACTTTCTCCTAAGTGATCTCATCCATTAGCAGTGTGAAGTTCTTGTCTGAATGCTGATCATTTGCAGATCTACATCTATCCTTATGTCTTTATATCCAACACACATTTTAAAAACACTCCTCTACAAATCATTTTGGCTGGCTTGTCAGCACCTAATCCCTGCACAGTTAACACAGAACTTCCTAGTTCTTCTTCTGTCCTTCTTCATTTGTCTTTGCTGTTGTTAACTCAATTATATAATTATATATGGGTTCCAAACCTCAGATTTGTGTTGATTTCTTCTAGCCCCTTTTTCTGTCATTCATCAAAGATGCGATACAATCCTATTATTTCTTTTACCATTCAGTACATTCAAGATCAGATTTGTCCTATCTGCTGTCCTCTGAAGTAGACTCTTGTTCTGAAATCTCTTCTGTGATCACTCATCTCTATTTTTCTTTCCTCCATGCTGCTTATGGGTTTCCAAAATGTTGTGTATGAAATAAACTTTCCTCAGTAGTTCCATTTTAAATTCCTTCCCTGACCAATCAAATTGCATTAACGCTCTGTGTTTAATATTTGCAGTATTTTCTGTGACCGGAAAAAGGCTTTATTTTGCCTCCCTGTTGCTAACATTTTCTTTTTTCCCTTATGATTTGAACTGACAGCAAAGAAAGCATCCAAGTTTCGTGACTGGTTGGATTGTAGCAGTATGGAAATAAAGCCAAATGCAGTTGCAATGGAGATTTTGGCATATTTAGCATATGAGACTGTGGCACAGGTAAGGAAGTATACCCCACAGGTTGAACTCTAGTTAAACAGTATGAATAGGTAACTTGGATGTACTTCAAACTCAGGTGGCTGTTGTAGGCACCTTTGGAAGCAAGCAGCCACTGTTTCAGCTAACCAAATTAATAGAATTTCTATCTGTCTTTCAATTTACTATAGGACAGATGAGTGCTATACTGTATTCATCCATCTGATACACAAATAGAAATGTTTTCTAATGCTTACAGAGAAGAGCGGAGTCCAGCACGAACTTTATTCAAGTCCAAACTGAAACCACATACTTCGCTATGTGACCTTTGGCAGTGCACTGAGGTTCATTAAACCCTATTGCACAATTGGATTAAAAAGCAGGATTTCCTGGAAAACAAAATGTTACCTTAGTGCCAAGCCGAGCCCTCTTGGGTAGATAAATTACTCCATATATTTACAAAAGTGGAAAAGGACAGTTCCTTAGGCTAAAATATCTCAGTAATTTTGTTTTCTACTGAGAAACACTAAGAACAATGTGCCTCAACCCACAACTCCTATCTCTCTTCTTCGTTTCAGTTACATTCATAGTGAGTACCACATCATTAAACCTACCTATTTAATATTAGCTCTTTCTCCTCCTGCAGTTGGTGGACATGGCCCTTCTGGTTAAACAGGACATGGCTCCTAAGGCTGGTGACCCATTCAGTCATGCTATATCTGCCACCTTCATACAATATCACAACTCAACTGAGGTAAATGTTGCTTTCTCATATATTTATATAACGATTATTTCAGGGGAGTGAGAATAAATGCATTTTATATTTTACTATTGCATGTGTTTGGTAGTCTGTTGCATTCAGTGTAGGCGTTCTTGAAATCTGGTATTGGCATGGTCTTCTGTTAAGGAGTTTATCAACATTGAAGTTACAAATGTAAGGGGAAAGACATTAAATCATAGCTCCAAATGTTAAATTCTTAGCAGCATCTTTGTATTTAAATGTAACCTTTCTTTCCTTGGATGGAAATTCCTCTCTCTCTATTGCAGATTGGGACATTAAAGTTCACACCCATACTTGTCAGCAGTAGGTGACAAGTACAATAGGTGACAGTACACTAGATACTGTATGGCATGCATTGCTGCGATATAGATATTACAGTAGTTGTTAGAATTAGTGAACTTAATGCTGTATCATGTCTCTTCTAAGAGTAAACCTAAGAAGGCAATAACTCTATTCTGTGATTTGATTATATAACAGCTGTTTGATGTCTTGTTTTGATAGCCACATCTCTTAGGGCAGGCTTCAAGTGTGAAGACCAGTCTTGACTCCCCTGAAAACACACCACCCCCTACGCCTACCCCCCCAGCTCCAGCAGGACAGCAGCATCTTGGGAAAACACCATCAGGAGCCCTGGGGAATGGAGGAATAGGACAGGACTCTACCAAATCCAAACAAAGGAAAAGAAAAAAGGTATTTGGTGGAGAAGCATGAAAAAAAAAAAAAAAGAAACAAAATCATGAGGACATAATGCATATAATTTTAAATATTAATTCACATTAAATGTAAACTATATCACATGTTAACTACCAGTGTTATAGTAGCAGCAAATATGTTTAATATTTTTTTCTGTCAGAACTAAGGTAAGCCTACTCTGTGTTTTGTTGAGGTGACAGTTGCTGCTTCTAAGACAAGCTGGTCCTCTACAGCTGCAGCAGTAGGTACCACTCCAAGTATCCAACCCCTTCTCTGACAGTAGCAGCTAGTGTAGGTTTTGAGGCTCAAAGTATAAGCAAAGTAGGCAAAGAGGTTGTTGCGATTGTCTTGCTCTCAGCAGCCTGAGGCAGCTGCTTTCTTTGCCTATAACAACGTTGCCTGAATGCCTTTATTTTTATGCCAATTGGTTGCATTCATTCTAAATATTTGTTTACTTTGCATAAAATACGGACATCTCACATTCAGGGTATGAAAAGTAAATATTACAATTCCTGTCTTCTGTTCTAGATCCTTGGTGTTGTATGTCTATGTCTATATGTACCTTAAAACCACAGGGGAAATAGATTTGATTAAATAAACTGGTTAGGAAGCAGTGTGTTAGTCACTTAGGGTGGTTTTTTTGTTGTTGTTTTTGTTTTTTTAATAAATAAATGTGATGGCAGTGCTCATTTTGCTGCACAAGAATGGAATGACTTATGATTTTTTCATGTGTGTTATTCTTTTGCAATCAATATTTATTTTTCGTAAAATTTTACTAGTAATTTTTATGACAGTTAGAAAAATATTTATTTTCTCCTTCAGGTGTCACCAGGGCTTTGGATAATCACAGTATGTTCATCTTTGTCTCTGCCCCTCTTACATTGTATTTAGAAAGCTGTTAGTGAATCCTAAAGCCTTTCTGATGATGTTTAGACTGCTTTATCCTCTTCCTTTTTTATATTACATTTTAATGTTTTGCTTCTCTGGGCGATTTGCATTATTATTCTGAGGAACAAGAATTTAGATGGAGGATTAAATTTTGATACATTGTATTTCACTAGTTTTATGAGTTTATTTAAAATTCCTAGTGTTTATCTTAATCCCTTTTAAAATAATTAAATTCTAAAAAGTGCACATTTTTAATGAAATGTACCCATGACATATCCAATTTAGTTAGGTATGTACTAGATATAACTGAGGCATTGAGACAAACGAGTTAATTTAGTGAAGAATGTTATTCTTAGTCCACAAAGGCCCATTCCAGCAAAAAATATTTGAGTTTCACATTCTGTTACGAATGTCAATCAACAGGGAAGAATCCACCATCTTGTTATGAATAATTCTGTGTATAGGTACATAGGTTTCAGTGGACTCAGCACTCTTGAAATTTCTTTTCTAAAAGATACCAGGAATTTTAAAGCATTAGTATGTAGTAGAAAATATATGGGGAAAGCTTGTACATGTGTACATTTAATTTCAGTATATAAGTTTTTGTTCTTCTTGGTTTATTCACTAATATTGTTTCCATGAATTTATTACCAAGCAGACATCATTCTGGTAAGTCACCTGAATTCTGGCAAGCAACCATGTTTGGATGAAGCCTAAATCAACATTACCATTTAACTAGAAAGGAGGAAAGACTAACTTTTTCTTTTAAAGTCTTGGGGATGCTTTTGTAAAATCAGTGGACTGGTAGCAGTTAAGTCTTTTTTTTCCTGTTTAAGGTTCATCATCCAAAGAAAAAAAAAATGAAATTTGAAAACATTCCAGTTTGAGATAATTAAAATATTTTTTGCATCCCTCTAACATCATAACGTCACGTGTTTCATCTTCAAATTTCAATCTGATATTACTTAATGGTGATTTTAGTGTCAAATTGCTTTCCACTTTGGGTACTTGTTCAATATTTTCCCCACCCCTTGACATCATAATGAAAGCCTGAAATGTTTTAAAAATAGTTTCTGTGGTTATTGCAGTATGACTTATATGACCCTTTCATTTTAGTTAGAACATTTGCTGCTCTTTTCAATTGCAACATACAGCAGCACTAGGTGAAAGATTTAAGAGGACAAATATGGTGTTCTTTGGGTCTCTTAAGCAAAGTTCATGTAAAAGTCCTCTTTGATTTGTTAATAGCTTTTTTTCTCTAATGTAGTGTGTGGCAGCAATGATGTGTATCCTCAGGAAAAAAAAAAATTGGTCCATTTTATAAAGGTTTATTTTCATACTTTATGCACTGTAGGTCTGTTGTGTGTTTTTGATTTAGTAACAATTTATGTGTTTTTCTGTTACAGAGCACTGCAGCCTGTGGTATAGAGGCTCAAAGCGATGCCATCCAGCCCAGCCACATCAGAGAGGCCATTCGACGCTATGGCCACAAGATTGGCCCCCTTTCCCCATTCACAGTACGTAATAACAGAGTTATAAAAAGTTATATTTATAATCTTAAAGAACTTTGATTTTCAAGTGGTCAAATGAAGAAGCTTTGGAATTGTTGAGAGCAATTTGTGGTGACTGTAATTTTCTTTATAAAAGTGGCATAATTCTCTTGGGAAATAAAACTTAGTAATTTCTGTCTCTTTTTGGAAAGACAAAAAAGTTTGTTTTTTTTTCTTTTAAATATTATTTTCTTTCAATTACAAATTATGCTTTTTTGTTAGTGCTTGAATTTTCTGTTTTTGCAAAGTTTAGGTTTACAGTTATTTTAAATTATATGTATTACAATATGGTGAGGAGCACTTTATATTCTAAAATTAGTTGTGTGTTAGATACTGCTCCTATTGGAAGCTGAACTCTCAAGTGACACATTTAGGGCTGGAGAAAGAAGAGACTGGTTTCTTTAGACAACTTTGAACCTCAACTAAAATGTAATCAAACTGAGCTTGTGGTAAAACACTGATGTGTTATGAGGTTTCGCCATCATTTTTTCTATGCAAATGGCAATTCCATTGTCCAGAACAGTCAAACAAATTCTTTATTTAAATTTCTTACCTGATAAAAAAGTGTAAGTAGTCTGTCTCTGATGTCATAAATTGGGATTATTTTCCATGAATTGTTGTTTTATGTGGCATATATTCTTACTTTGCTCAAAAAAAAAATGCACTAAGAAAAGAATTAAAGTCAAAGAAATTATTATAGAAAAAAACATATTAGATCTCAGATCTGAAAAACTAGGAAGAAAATTTCCATTTTTGCAGAGGTTTTAGGAAAAAAAATCTGAATCCGGAGGAAATTCATCTCCATGAAAATTATATGGAGGAGCATAAATGTCAAGGAAACAGTAGTACTTGACCTCAGAAGCTAGAAACAGAAAAAAGTAAAAGAGCGTGTGAAGTTATAATTTTCTTAGTGTTAAAACTAAGGGCAACACTTTTATGAAACTGTATGTTTGGGCTATTATTCTCTTTACATAATTTTACCTCTCTCCTTTGCCACTCACAAATGCTAGACTAATATCATGTGAAGCGTACAATATAATTTCTAGTCCAAAATAGAGAAGAGTTTTCAGCCGAAGTTTGCAAGAGATAAAGCAAAGAACATGGTGATAGCTTCTGAAAGCAAATATATTTGGTTTTATTTTATTTGGAAAGAATTCTCATAAACAATTACAGAAGGGTAAGTCTTCCTCCCCCAGCTATCACTAAAAGTCAACTTCATTATTAACTGAACTATAAGATTGCTTTGCAACCATGAGATATAGTAAAATACTCTATTTTTTTCAGTGTTTTGCTAACTTGTGAATTTCCCAAATTATACAGCTAACTGAACAGTCTAATTTGATGACATTATCTTCTGTCAGCATGGTTAATATAATGATCAAATCTTGTTCGTTCTAAACAAGCCAAGAGAGAGGGAATCATGGGTAATCTTGTAGATGTATACAGATGTTGTAGAGTTATAATACTGTTCCTTTTTTAAACAAAAATTTCAGGAAGAGCATTATGAAAAATATTATAATGTATGCATTTAGATCTGCTGATTTGCCCACTTTTCACTGCTATCAATCACAGCTGTCCAAAAAGTAACTACCCCTAACTTCCCATAAATTCCTTACAAATGCAGAAAGCGTGAACATAGACAGATGCTTCCTTTGACCCTACCTTTTCCTATTACCAGGCTCTCACTGTTGATTTAAAAAATGTTCTACCTAGCCATTTTGAGCAGTGCTGAAGCAACATTTCTTTTGAACTAACTTCTGTTTTCTCCAATTGCCACTGCCTTCACAATAGTTTCTTTATATATTTGCATGACCTCGTAGACTTGATGACAGAACCAGGAGGAAAAGTGGCTTTACTCGGTGCACTTCTTGTGACACTTAACAAACTGCAGGTTCGGTGTTTGCAAGAGCTGGAACACAACCACAGCTCATGCTGGTGTCCATCCTATCCCATATTTTCCTGCTTAGCATGCAAATGAGAAGCATGTCATTGTCTTTAATCCTCTCTTATCCATTGTTTTATTCTCTGAATTCTATTGTTAAATAAGATTTATTAGATAATTCTAATATTTTTGACTGTAAAAGGCGACTTTGATGGGCATCTTGGCTTGAGAGGTTCATTTCAGAAGTAGTGTTCTGACTAGTAGAAGCAGTATAGGATCCTTAATTTTCCTATCATCAAGAGGATTTAGTAGGATACATCAGAACAGGTCAGAACCAGAAGAAATTATCTGAACCTTGGTAATTTGCTTTCTGAAAGTGGACTTAAGCTCAGAATATTACCAATACAGATAAACATCTGCTTGTGGAAGTGATTGAAGACTCAGCCATGAGATTATTTTAAACTTAGATTCCCAAACTTGACTACACTGAAGTACACACAAATGAGTGTCTGAAGGTACACCATCATAACTGCATTGTGTAGACTCGAATTGCCATTGTTAATGTGTCTGAAGTCTTTTCCCCACCAGTAGCGCCTTTGCACTCAATGGTGAGGGAGATGGAAGCCAGTTTTTACTTCAAGAAAACTTGAATGTTTTCTTCTCAGATTCTGACTTTTTCTGAAGACTCTTCAGGGTGGTGTCTAGGCACTATTTGGAGTATGCTTGTCAGACTGGATTCTGTTGCTTAAAGATAGATGCTGGAATAACTAGCCTGGTTTGAATTTTTATCCCAGGAAGACCTTCTCTGTGATACTTGTCATAGCCATCAGACAGCTGCAGATGCCTTATTTGAGACATCCTATAATATCTCTAAGCTTAGGCATCTGAATCTTTAATGTTCCCCCATAGTTCTCTTGTTATTATTTTGGGAGGCCACGCAGTAAACAGTAAAAACAAGAAGAGAAGTTATTCTACAGAAACTAGAATATGAAAAGATTCCACCATGGGTCAGGAAAGCTAGAATTTATTTCTGACAGTAGCATGGGTGACTTATGTCACATTATTATGCCAATAATGGTAATACTTAGATTGGAATTTAGACTAAAACCTTTAAAGCCTAAAGGCTTTACAGACTTTGTAAAAGTTTACAAACGTTACAAACAGTGACTTGCATTTCTTCTGGATGCTTCAGTTTCTCAGCATCTTGAAAAAATGAGTTCTTACAGGTCTCAAATCAAGACTCCAAATCAATGACTCCTGTTACAAATTTAGATCTTCTTCTTTCTGCCTCTGTTTTCTGTCTGAGGATTATCATTATTTGGCACCAGAGTTTGTCCAGAGATGAATTTATAGGGTTATTAAGATAAAGCCATGACATGTCTACCAAAATATTTTTCTTATGGAAATATAAAGAAATTTCATTCAGTGAAGCTGACATTCAGTAAATAAGACTGAATTTAATACTTGTTGAGTAAGACTGACATTTATCTATTAAATGATTCAGAGAAATATTGAATGTTCATCAATAGCTTTGTCATTAGATTCAGTGAAGTCAGGCTTTCAGCTGTTTCCACCCTAAAAACTAACCTCTAAACGTCATGTAGAGAAGTTAGTAATAAAAAATACACGATATTCTCTTTGATTTTTCATAAGCCTGATGATCTTTCTTCCACATCAGAATTTGTAATTAATAGGTGCCCTCACAGAGTCTATTGTAAGTGAGAAAGGATTTTTCTTCGTGTACAGATATTTCACGCTAAGTTTTCTGAGTTCTGTAATAAGAAAAAAGAAGTGCAAATATGTTTGTTGTATAGGAAGAATGTATGATCAGTAATAGAAACCTAACTGTGAACTTAATTATCCGAAATATCATAACATGTTAGGAACATATAGAAAGTCTCATGATATTAGGCAAAATAAGTTACCCAAAGCATTCAACAACAATTTTCTTAAAACAAGAAATATGTTGTTCTGAAAAATTCTTGGATATATGTCTACTCAGCATTAAGGAGGATTTACAGAAGAACCTTACCCTTACTTTACGTTAGTAAGAAATAATGGACAGCCCTAGACTATTTCTTCATTTTAAATAATTTCTATTTCATTGCAGCCAGTCATACGAAGCAGAGAGCAAACATTTTCTTTTTCATTTGGGAGATTATTTTTAAGTAGAGTTGGCTTTTGGCTTTTTGCCATGTTGCCTAATGTGAGGCATTCAGTGGTCTCCCTGAAATTCACTTGTATCATTTTTAGTGTTTATGATTTAACAAAATTGGTTTTAGAAAGACTTTGTCATCAGTACAAATGGATTTAGTTTAAATATCAGTACATCTGGAAAAATTACTAGAAAAATCTGGTGCTGCAAAGTATCTGATAGTACCTCTTGATTTAAGATTGAGAGACTAAAAAATCAATGTACTGTGTATGAAAAATCCCATTCAGATTATAGCATTTCAATCCTAAAGCAGATAAAATTCTCACAGCCTTTCTATAAACATACAGATTTTGTCAATACCAGTCTTTTGTTTTTTTCTCTGCCATATAGTTTTGAATCTTCTTTTTTTTTTTTTTTTTTTTGTTCCCCCCCTCCCATGTTTATTGTTTCTGAAAGTGTAATGGCAGGCTGCTTTATTGTACTCTTTTGGCATTTTAAATTTTTTTTTCACTGACCTGACTTTATCCTGCCTATATTTTTTATTTTCCATTTTTTATTACGTGACCATGCCTTCTTTCAGGGCAGCATTAAGCTGTGTCACACTCCCAGGTTAAGTCTCATGTCTTGTAGAAGAGGAATCTCAGCTCTGAGGGACCAGGACTCTGCAGTTCTTAGACTAAAGCTAATTTCTGCACTGTTGGAAAGTCACCCTCGTCAGTGGCAAGACCCATACAGGATTGCAAAAACATTCTCCAGGTTCAACATCAGACTCCAAAAATGTGAAAAAGTCCTACCTTCCTTCTCCTGTGTTGGTTACAAAAAGGGACCTGACACTCTTTAAGACATTGAGGACATGGTCATCAGTGATGGTTCATTCATATTTGACCCAGATAGTCTCCAGAAGTTATTTGAATCACTTCCCATAGAGACTCTGATGCATGGGCCTTGATTCTGCTACTTTGAATAAAATTCACTTGTTTCCTTGGCACAGTTCAGAAGAGGATCTGAGCTGGTAAGAGATTGTTCTCCTGCTCTTGTATTTACCCTACAAGTATGCAACCCTCATTGCGGTGTGGGTTGTTCGTCTTCTGCTTAGACTGTTTTTCTGTTCCTCAGTCATTCTGCTGACAGCAGAGCATCAAGGTATGCTAGATCAGAGGACCAGGAGCCTTACATACATAGATGTTGGTTCTGATTTTGTCTTGGCAGAAAAGTATTTTTTCATCAAGAAATTTCTTTGTATGTGGGACTAACTTTGTGATGGTTGCATTAAATGTGAGGTTTAGTTATGGGCAGGCTGAATCTTGCCTGAGCACAGTCAGTCATGGTATCATATTGAAGCACCATATTGGAGGAGACAGATGAGCGGACCTCATAAGGTTGGTTCCATTCCAGGAATTTCCCAAATCAACTTTTGCATTTTAGATTTAAACAAGAAAGCAATTGTTTTTGTCCAGGATCCCTGTCAGATCTCTTTTGCTAATGTAACTCTCTGATATTGACGCAGATCTTATCTTCCAGGTCCTTACATGGGATTCAGGAAGACAAGTCTTCCTTATACCATCTTACAACTAGGACATCAGGTTTTTCTCAGTGCTAGAGTACTCATTGCTTAGCTCCATTTTCACTCTCCCTACACACTACTACTCCACAGGATTAAAACAAGTGAGTTAAATTTTCTCTACTCATTCAATTAACCTCTTTCATTCTTAAAATCTTTTATTTTAAAAAGAGGAAAGACTTTCAATGAGTAACATTGTGGTGCAATTCATGGCTGTCTCTTCACATCACCCATCCTTGAATGTTTTCGCAGTGTCTGATAATCTGTTTTTTCTTCTAGTTAGAAAACTTATTCCCTTGCAACTTTGGTTCAAGTACTAACTTTCTGAATGCAGCAGGCCCATGACGTCTGCCAGTCCCTCACCTACTATATCTGTCCCTGAAAATATCCCTTCTAGTGGCTTCAGTAAGATCAGGGGAAGGTTTAGATCCTTCTGATACAGTTTTTCTATATGACACCATAGAGAATACCTCAGACTTCTAACTAAAATTATTTTGAAGTTTTGCACTATCTAGGAAATACACATAGCCTATGTCAAATGGTTCCTATTCATGAGATCTGAAGAAATGCCCATGTAGAAAGCATGGAAAGATCTGCTGGAAAATGGCTAATATAGCTCATCCATGTTTGATTGGACACATGCCACCAGACCTCAACATCATCAAAGCATATTTCTTGTAGAAGTAGTTCTTTATATAGTTTATAGGGGGGCTACTGAGTGCTTCATCTATATTTTTACCAAACACTACAAAAATTACAACACAGCGGTCATAGTAATTGGATGAAAACTCAAAGCTCTGCTGGGATGTCTAGGTAGAGAACTAATTTGTTGAAGCTGGATACTGTGTGAATAAGCCCTTGAAGAAGGCGAGGTTAATTTTCTGTAATTTATTTGCATATATTTTGGTTGTATATTTTCCCATCTTCCCATCTCCTCATTTTTATCAGACTTCCAGGTAGGGCTTTTGTGGCAGCTTGGCCAATGGAAAAAATAATGAATTATGACTAAGAATTAATTTGACTGGGAATAATAGCTTCACAGTACATCAGAAAGGAGCTCTTCTTGCATACATCAAGAGTCATTTTGTACTTGGCATCCAGTGTTTTACTGGGTATGAATCTAAGATTGCACTTACAGTGTGAGATTAGTGCAGTAGAGTCCTGGTGTGCTTTGCGTCTTGGTTTCCCAGGAGAATCCAGGTGCATTTCCTAAATGCAGTCTTACTGGGTTAGTAACTGGGTTAGTAACTGTTTAGCCCAGAACTAGTGACGTCATTATCTGAGAATGAATGTAAACTGTTCCGAATGAAAAAAAAAAAAAAAAAAAAAAAAAAAAAGCTATATATAATAATAAAATTCAAGACTATTAGGTAACGTTTAGTTTTGTTAGATGGATATTTTTTGAAGAAATAGAGAGATTGAGTATTTCCCATTGTACCAATTATAGAAGTGAAGAGTAGTAGTAACAAATAGTTGCCATGGTACATAATTTTTAATAACATTATTGTTACAGGCTCCTCAAACTGCCATTTTTTTGTTCTTGTTGTTAACATCCATGCAAAAGTTCACTTGACTTTAATGGGGTAATATCTGACATGCTGTGTTTGGCAATTTTTTTGAAAGAGTCGCAATGCAGTGTATCTTAGGTCTGTGACACCAGAAGGAGGGACAAAAGAGAGGGAAGGACAGAAACAAAGCAAAATTTCTTTGAATATTCATCCAGGATGCTGTTGATTGAGAGAAACCCATGCCATATGGAATTCCTCAAAGAACATGTGGCTTGTGGATTTGCGTGTCAACTGGCTGGTCATGCTGACTGATTTTGGTAGCTAGGAAACCAAAGCACTTTATAGGATAATGGGTGTTCTTTGACTCTCTGCTTCCAGGTATATGAAAGGAGATTCGGGAACTTACACCCAATATGGGAATTCCACAGTTTCTAGGTTTTCCACCTGAAGGTCTCTAGGATCTTAATAAGACTCCTGCCAGCTTCATTCTTTCAGGTTTGAGAATGAGCTGACCCTGGCTGACCTATATTCAAAACGTTCCCAAGTGTTGCAAGCCTCTGATTTTGCGGTCTGGTGCACTATGAGAAATATGTGCTAGAACCCTGCTATTGCTGCGTTGTACCAATGTGATTCATGTTCTGTATTTGGTTTCACCGAATCTTGCTAGTTTTGAGTAGCTGAAACTTAATGGAACTGGGAAGAATCGTGTTAGTTTTAGTTACCAGCTGCAAGCATATTTTCTTTCAGAAATGACTAGATTTCTGGAGGAAATTATGTGAAGATTTTTTTTATTTTTTTATTTTTTGAGAACATTTCAAAATGCTAATGTTATTATAGAATATTTTGTAACAGCAAGTACATATTTTGGGGGGATTCTTTTCTCAAGAAGGTTATAGTGTCTTTGTCAAGCACCAGCAGTGGTATTTTCTGACATCTTTTCTTTGTTGTTTTGTCATGGTTGTCCTTGCTCTTCCATCCGAGCTGGTGATAGGTGTTCCTAATAAGGCAGTTTTGGAAGAAGAGTTTGGCTGTGTAATTTATTCTTTAGCAGCATTTGATGGATGTTGGTTTGGACAAAAAGAACACTTTGAAAGTCTTATAATCATATGGTAAATGGGAACTAACATTAAACTAGTGAAAATGATCCGTTTGCATTTATTTTGACCTTAATAGCTATGTCAAAATGACTAACATAATTAGAGCAGTTAGGTTTTGTCTCCGAGTGCAAGCCACAATGGAAAGCAGCAAGTGTACTTTAGATTCTTCTGCATTGTATCATGTCTAAGGTAGTCTAGACATATATTTTATCCACATATTCTCTTTTGACACTGTTGGGTGGTGCTTACAGTTGCCTACTTTAAAGCACGGTCCAGACCTTCAAGGAGCAGAGATATACATAATGGGTTTTAAAAATAGCGCTATATAATTTTTCAAGACATGAAAGAGAATATACGTAACTCTTCATCATGTGGGATGATGCAATTCCGTCTGTTGTACCTGTCTATTTTTCTTTACTCTGTGCATAAAGAAGCTTAATGAAGACATTTTGTGGCCATTAATTCATTGCAGGCTAAATCTTACTTCCTTGTTCAAGCAAAACTTAATAGGAAATATGCCTACATTAAGATGAACGGACTTTTTATACTCAGAGATGAATTTATGTGTGGCTATAAAATTAATCGATAAAAATGGCCTAATGCTTGTACATAACCTCTATTATCAATCTTTTACGCACATTCTTTTTCTCATAATTCATTTAGATATTAGAGGAGTAGAATAATCCTGACTGGTAGTTAAGAATCAGCTCCGTCTGCCCCAAAAGCTCAAGTAAATGATATTGGTGTTACAACCCTTTACATGGAGAATCTAACCATATGATTAGGTTATTTTGTGGTCTATTCAGATGAGTGGTCTAAGCATTAGTTACATTGAAGTGTGACCAAGAATGAAGGGAGTTGGAGTATTATTTCTCTTACGTGTAGAGAACATTCAATAGGAAGGCAGTGGAAATCTTTTTGAGGAAAATTGCCACTATCTTGTAGCATGACCTGCATCTATCCTTGCAGGATACCTTCCTTCCATATATCCTTGCAGTGACCTTCCTTCATGAAACTTAGGTTCTGGACTCTTACTTAATTTACACCAGGGCAGCCTCAGTGATTTCAATAAAATTAAGATTTTAAATGGGATCAAAATCAATGCCAAACCAAATTCTAATAAGCTAAATGTTTCTATAGACTGGCAAATAATAAATAAATAAAAATAACAATAAAAAATCAAAGCAAAATAATAATAAAATATTAGGCTTAGAATAATCTAAAAATACTGACTGGTAAAATACACAGTGAAAATGTTCTGTAGTTTTGACTGGATGTAAGTATAATTATAATTTTAATCCAAATATTATTCTAAATAATAATATTCATTATGCCATTGTGTTCACAAAAATATCAAGATGTATATTTCATATATTTCTTCCCAGGAATGCAAACATAATGTCTCTAAAGAAATGATGTTACTCGAATCAACTTTACTTCTAACACTTGGAGTAACAAGCAATAAATTGTTAATCAAAAATATTTTGTGATCAATATGTAGTGATTATCCAAAACCTTGATATAAATAGTCATTAATATCTTAAAATGATTCAACTGGTGAATAATGCATGTTTGTAAGTATTATTTGTGACCACGAGAAACAACTCTAGTCAAAAAGACAGCATCCCCTTCTCTGAAATTAAAAAGAAAGTTGTCAGCTACAGCAGTGCAAAAAGAATAGGAAAATGTTTCCGAAACGGATTCTTTGTCCCCTCTGGTTTATGCCAGTTCTGAAATGAAGTATTTTCGATGTTTAGCTAAAGAGAAACTGAGATTATAAATGTAAACTGTAATACTGCACAGACCTGTGGGAGACAGTGGCCATTATTCAGCAGTGCAAGTGTGTGTAAATGAAGCATAATGAATGTACAGAGGGTATAACCAACTTTTGTTTGGGTATTTATTTCTTTGAGGAAAATACTCCTTCAGGCCCCAAGTAATTTCAGCATGAAATGACTTGCTAGTCTAAACCTTCTCTTGTTAAAAATTTCAGCCCTGTAAAATTGCATAAGCATCATTAAACAATGAATATTTACAAAGCTACATTTATGATACTGCTTGTGACATTCCCTGTATGAAGAACATGTAATGCCAGAATGTGCTCCATGCTGGAGCTTTGCACGGTTTGGGCCTCACACAGTCCTACCCGTACACTTATAGGTTCTTAAATAATGCATGCACGTATTCCACGTGAACTTCAGTACTTTACACATGCATGTGAATAGCATAGCTTCATGATCAAGTGATGTCCTAAACAAAGACCTTTCACTTCTGGTGGTTTAAAAGTGCTCATTATCGGACCTGACTGAGCTCAGGTTTTAATCCACTGTTTAAATCCATTTCTGTTGTGAAAAATACTGAAGTTCATCAAAGCTTTTCATAATTTCAATTCTAAAGATAATATTAACTCTACTGGTTTTGTGTTGAAAACAAAATTTGTGGAATTTTATTAGTTGGAGATACAGCAAAGCTGAGCTTGATACTAAAAAGTATCACACAAGTAAAGTGGAAAAAAAGAGGGAAACATTGATAATATGAAAGATAGTGTGACAGTATGATATTTGCAGAGATAAACAAGTTAAACAAAGCAGAAAATTCCAAAAAGCATGTTTGTTTTAGGTGCCTTAAACTTTAAAAAAAAAAAAAAATCAGCTTCACTCTTGGTCTGTGTGTCACTCCTCTTAACTGAAAGGAATTTCTTTCTGCATGCTTCAGACCAAAACAGTAGTGAAAAAAAGTTTTGCAATACAATCTTCAATAATTGTTTCAATATCCACAGTGTGGATATGTTACATCTAAATTTTTCTAAAGCACTTGAGTGATACAAATTTTTGAATACTGTTCCTGAAAGAAATTAGGTAGACTGAAATCAAATCAAACAAAAAATCTCTGATATTTAGGGTGTTGTAAATAATATACTGCTCCTGTTGATAATTAAAATCAATTGATACTGATTTTGAAGAAGTCAGGATTTCATTCTTCATCAGTTTTCAAAAAGGAAATGTATGTATTTATGTCAAAATGCATTTGAAAACTTCTCCTTCAGTTATATATTCAGTTTCTGGTATATAAAAAGTCAAAATGACATTTTTTTCTTGTTTCTTCTCATTTTGAAAGAAAAAAAAAAGGATTTTATTTCATTAAACAATTATACACTTGTAAAGTCTTTGTCTATACCTCAAGCTATTGTCTGCAGTTATTTGTTATTCTATAGCGTTAACACTGTGTTTGAAAAATATGAGTTATGATTCTATAAAAACAGTAGGAAGTCAAATCTCAGTTTGGAAATCTTGCTCCCTTCCCTCCCAGCCCCCACCCCAAGGTTCCTCCTTGCAGATTTATGAAAGAAAACATTTCTTTCTGTAAAAGGTTTTTGTATGCCAGCATCTGGAAGTGTTTATTTCAGTGGCGTGTAATCTATCTGTGGATTTAGTTAGCACCAGACCCCCTTTTGTGTACTCCTGACTTAAAATTTTTATAAATGATCTTGTTGAATTTGTGCCAGTGTGCACATGGTTTGGCTGATTGCTGCATATATCCTTTACCTGCCAGTCACCTTTGATTTATATTCCTTCTCCTCTGCTTTTGCCTTCCAAAAATGGTGCCACTGAACTGTCCTCTAAATCATCTTATTGGATAAATTACTCCAAGATGAGATGGTACGTTTTAGGTCGGCTCCTAGACAGAAGGCATTCCTATAATCCATCCTTGCCCGCTCTGTGTAGGACCATTCAAAAATGAGAAGGACTGGGGGAAATCAGGCTCCCTCTTCCTCTTCATCCTGAGCACTATTTCTTCCAGCGCTATTCAAAAATGCAGAATTGGACGTTTGATTTATATAGCTCTTAATGCCATTTGAAGACACATAAACAGTTTGAGAATCTTTCCGCATTCTCTCCTAAATTAAATTCTTCGTGATATGAGTTTAATCCTAAGAACATGGTTATATGGTTTTCTCCCAGGAAAATTAAAATGTAAAAGAATAGCATATTTAAGAAAATTTTAAAGCATTTCATTTGGAATAGGTTATACAATATGCATGACAGTTCTTTCCATGATAAAAATCCCTACTGGTTTCCTTAAACTAAACAGCTAATACTCCTTCAGAATAACAACAGTTCTGTAAGCTTTACTTAATGACATTACTAATTTGGAGAGTTTTATGAAGTTTCCTGGAGAAAAGCAGGTGGCTTGGCAGTAATTTAAAAGGTTCACAATTTGTGGTAGCGGTTTCAGGGGGTTTCATGTTTCTAAAGAGGGAGACCAAACTGCATATTGCTTAAGAGTGTCTGACACAATGATGTATCATTTTGGACTAAGTTTCCAGAAGTTCATTGGTCATTAAATGTGCTGCTTGACTTTATATTGCAGTTTCCCAGCTGTCTCTACTGGGGGTAATCCTAACGCTCAAGCAGAATTTATTAATGAAGGCATAAGCTTGCAATCCTGATGAAACAGTAAGTTGCCCAGATGAGTTTATTAAACAGGAACATAGATTTTTAGATAAGACAAAAATGTCATTTAAGTAGATTCGAAAAGAACTGGCTCATTTTCTGCGGAGCACTGGGAAAGTATTTACAAACGGTCTGGATAGTATTTGATATCCTGTGGGGACATTTAAAATTCTTGGATTGCACATACATCAGTGTCTTACTACACAACACAGTACATGAATTGTTGCAAGCAGCATGCAAGACTTTTAGGCAGTATAGATGTGGTTCTGTTGAGGCAGGAGACACTGGCATGAAATAACTGCCAATTTAGTCTGCTGAACCACGCCGAGGATTGCTTCTCCATTGTGGTACTGCCTGGCCACGCGTGAGATAGTGGTAGTATGAAACAACACCCACAGCTTGCTCAGGAGCTTGCAGTGGAAGATGTTACTACTTTTCATTACTCATAATAAAAAGTACTCTGATTTAATAACAGTACTCTTATTTGACAAAATATTAGCTCTGTTAGCGAGAAGACAGTAAGTAAGCTCTGAAGTTTACAAATAACTGCATCTCTCATATAACATAAAGCAACTCCTAATCTCATAAACCTTATATAATCATTTTTTTTCTGGCTGTATGTCCAGATTCATATAGATACTAGAGGCTTTTTGCAAACAGTTGTACTGATGTAAAAGGATCCTAGGGTAAGAATACATTATTTTTTAAATGAAGCATATGTTCTTATATAGCTCCTAAGAGGTTTAAAAGGCCTTAGTATAAATGAGAATGGATACTAATGTATACTTCTGGTACTTTGCTCATGGTCATCTGAAAAGTAATACAGCAGCATAAATACCTGTTTGAAGGGAGAGCTGAGCAAATATATTTCTGCAGCAGATACTAAGGAAAAAAGAAGGTAACTTAATGAACTGTTCTGAGACACTACACAAAGAGAAGATATGTAAATACACACAGCTTAATAATTCACATTATTGTTTGTATAGTATTTTTTGTCCCTACATTGCATCCATGTAGCATGTAGATTCTGGTACAAAAGTTAATGAATAGCAGCTTGATAATTTAAGATTCTTAAGATTCCTTAAAAAACAAAAAACAAACAAAAAAAACAACAAAAACAAACAAACAAACAAAAAAAAACAACAACAAAAAAAAAACTTGTCATTACAGAGAATAAAAGTCCAGCTCCCTGTGGTTACCACATTTTTGTGGGTCTGTTAGATTGTTAGATTTGGGGCAATATTGTGTGCTTACACCATTATACAACTCAAGAGGAATTGTTATAGATGTATGCTGTTCAATTCCTTCAGGTTCCCCTTGATAATGAGCATTCACTTCTGCTTATTTTTCTCCCTGAATGATTTAAAAGTGCTTTATGAGCTAAAACTACTTACGGTTGTCAGTTCACCTACAATAGGGACTCAGCCAGCACAAATGTGAAATGCAGCAGCTGTGTAAAAGTCTGCAGCAGTGCTGTGCAGCTTTTTAGGACAGGATGTGAACTGTCTAGATGAAACATTATGAGAAATTTAGGATCATGTAATATAACTGTTTGAGTTGGAATTAATGTATAGGAAAATGACATGGAGCTTTTAATTTCTTGTGAACAAGATTGCCATTTTAAATGTTATTTTTATCACTGACTTTAGACAGATTTGTGCTATTGCACTGAGCTTGGGTAGAAGATCTACACTTGGTCATCTCTGGCATCACTGACCTGTACAAGAAGGTAAAATCTCTAGAATAGAATGGTAATTTTGGAAAGCAATAAATAATAACCTGGGAATACTGGGACCAAATGGAACAATTTTTCTTGTAGTTCTTATTAACTGTTATTTTCCACTCTGGTTGCCTGTTCTCTCCTTCATAAAGTCCTCTAATAATACTCAAAGTAAGCACCTGCGGAGCTAGGTATTATACACAGAAGACGCAGGATTTCTGAGGTTTGAACAGAGATTTCATGTTCTGGTTCTATTCATTTAACATGTCTATACAGTGAGGTCTCAGTTCTCAATTAAATCTTTGGTGCCACTAATAAGAATGAGAGTTGTTTAGCGAGCAGTAGAAGAAATGAGGCTTGATTTCTTCTGTCTTTGTGTCCTCTAAGGCATTAATGCCTGTTCTCCCCATGTTCTTCTGTCATGCCTCCAGGTAGCAGAAGACAGCGCTACTGTAGGTAGGGTTCCTAGAAAATCTATTTAACACCTAGGTTCTCCTTTTCTCCAATCTGGACCCATTTCACTGAGCCTGACTGTGCACTTGATAGTACTTGCAAATATTTCTCTAGCTGAACCAAATGAAAACAAGACTTCAGGCAACTAAACACATTTTATGAATTTCAGTTTGGGGTTTCTGTGTTTTTTGTCTTCCTTGAGGTTTTGCATTTTTCCAGCTTTCTGACTTTAAGGTCATATAAACCTCAATTCAGCAAAGTAATCATCTGCTTAATTTTTAAACTATACCTTCAGTCTGACAAAAGCACATGCTAAATGGAGGCTTTCAGTATTATTAGTAATATATGTTTTGATTCATTTGTTCTATCAACATCCTTTTTTATTGCATGTAGGAGAAAAAGATGAAGGAGGATGCATGTGGGAGGAAAGGATTTTCAAAGAAGGAAACAGAGAGGCAAAGAAATATATATGTATGGTATCTATATCTGGATCTATGCTAGTAAGCAAAGCTAAGAAAAGAAAGGCTTTCATATATTATTTGTATATAAAGTGATGTGTCCTGTCATCCTGGTTTCTGAGGACATTTTAATTTACAGTAATTCTTTTGCTGATGATGGTGATTTTAAAGGCACCTGTAGTGGATGTGTTAAAGAAGACAAGATGCAGCCAGTTCTGATGCTGGGATGAAAGTTAGAATGTTTCAAATATATGTTAAGTGGAGAAAGGTAATATTTTAAGTAAGAGGTGGACTGAAATTTTGAGGTTTTTTTATGTTCCATTTCTGAAAATATGCATAGATACTGATAAATTTCCATAGTGTAGCTGAAGAAGTGCAAGTTTTGTTGTCTGTGCATACTGTAAAGGTAGGTGCCAGAATAAGAGAAGGTAGGTAGTGGTCCTTAAAAAGCACTAGCAAGGAGCAGAAAGTGGGATGAAATTAGAATTAGATCATTTTTTCTGGCCTTGTAACATTTACTTCATTCAAAAGTTCTGGAAGGTGCTTAAAGGATTTAAATTTAAGCAGGATACAACACTGGAGCAGTGTTGAGTTGTTAGTAGAACTCAAGAAAAATCATGAAGGGAAATTCTTGAAAGGGATATAAGAATCTAGAAATATAATAAAGTTAATCGTGCAGCAGTCATGTTTTTAGTGCTGTGTATTACTGTACTAATATCTGTGACTGTAATGTCCACTTTATGATGAAGCTTCAACCAGTGGCTTTCAAGTACATCCCTAGTATCTACTGTTCCACAGCAGAAAAATTTCAGAGTCAGGATGATTTCCCTGCTTTTAAAGTGAGAGCTTCTTGCTCCTATTTATATCATCCTAAATAATTCAGATACATTCTCTGTAAGCAATTTCTTTAGTTATGTAATGTAAGAAATTATACCCTTTCCTCCATGTCACTTACTTTTATAGGAGAGGGAACATAGGGAGAGATTTTTCCTTGGTGTGTTACTCCTCAGTTTATCTGTTTTTATGAAGTTAATTGTTCTTCCATAAAGATTCTGAGCTATTCTTCAACGCCCTGAGGACTTGTGCCACATAGGGTTCCTTCAGACTGATTGCTAGACAACTATTGAACCTGGTGTGTACCTGAGTGGTTAAAAAACTGTGGTTGGCTTTACCAGTATGGAATGAATTACATAGTTCAAGTCTCTGACTAAGAATCTCATGCCTTTAATCTTAAATAATTTAAATTCCCATATTGCCAGTAGTTGCTGAATCAAGAAGAGCCTAAACTTTTAAGTTTTGCATGGTGCTGGTACAAAGGAAGTAAGCACACAGTAAATGCTGTGCAGAGGAAAAGGACCCAGGAGTGTTGGTCGATGCTCACCTGAACATGAGCCGGCAGTGTGCCCAGGTGGCCAAGAAGGCCAATGGCATCCTGGCTTGTGTCAGGAATAATGTAGACAGCAGGACCAGGGAGGTCATTGTCCCCTTGTACTCAGCTCTGGTGAGGCCACACTTCGAGTGCTGTGCTCAGCCTTGGGCCTCTCACTACAAGAAGGACATGGAGGTCCTGCAGCATGTCCAGAGCAGGGCTACGAAGCTGTTGAAGAGTCTGGGACACAAGTCCTGTGAGGAGAGACTGAGGGAACTGGGGGTGTTTAGTTTGAGAAGAGGAGGCTCAGGGGAGACCGGAGTGCTATCTGCAACTGCCTGAAAGGAAGGTGTGGGGAGCTGGGGTAACTAGTGATAGGACTAGAGGAAATGGCCTCAAGTTGTGCCAGGGGAGGTTCAGGTTGGAAATGAGGAGACATTTATTCTTAGAAAGAGCAGTCAGGGATTGGGACGTGTTGCCCAGGGAGGTGGTGGAGTTACTGTCCCTGGGGGCATTCAAGGAAAGGTTGGACATGGTGCTTAGGGACATGGTTTAGTGGGTGACATTGGTGGTAGGGTGGTGGTTGTACCAGATGATCTTGGAGGTCTTTTCCAACCCAAATGATTCTGTGAGTCTATGAAATGTTTGCACAGAGTTGCTAACATCAACAAGTAGGTGGAGAAGGGGCTGGTATCCAGCCTGGAGATGCTCTGTTGTGCTAATGCAACATTTCAGGCCGAGTGATGGCATAGGTCAGACTTTAAGTGTGGTGATGTGCTGACAGGATTACCATTTTTGATGGTAAAGTATTGAGACAAAAGAAAAAAACAAAACTCTCTGGAGAACTACATGTGCTAGTTTTACTGCAGAGGGTGATAAAACTGCTGGAAGCAAGTTGTCTCCATGCAGAATTATTGCAGTACAAATGACCTGGAAGTGAGACATATTAATTTCACTAGCTTAATTTTGGTTTGGGTATTTTATTTTGCAAGAAAAGGGACAAATTTTTACTATTTACCATAAAGAAGGCCACAGTTCTAATTGGTGTGTAGATGCAATACATAAATTACCATCAAATAGATTCAGAGTGTAAATTATATGCTTCTCAGAAAAAGTTTTTTTTTTTTTTTTTTTTTTTTTTTTTTTCTGCATCTGCTAACAACAAAGTTTAAACAACCTCACTATTGTGCATGGAGTTCTTAAACCCCCCAGAAAAAATGCTTGTTGCCACTTTGAGCAGCTTGCGATTTAATAGTATACTAGATAGGTGAGGTCCATCTTTGTCCATAATTAACTGCCTTAATACTTAAGCAATAAAAAGAGATAACTAGGTACAAAAGAGTGAGACTGGATGGCTCAACAAATAGATGAAAAGCTTTAATCCCAGCTCTTTAGAATATGTTGAAAGTGATTTGCATAATAAATAAATACTAATTTTGATACACAATTTTATAAGCAAGTTCAAGTTATCAAAATTGATTAGTAATTTTGAATGGTAAACCTGAGATATGCAAGAAAGCACTGCCTTTTTTTTTTTTTTTTTTTTTTTTCTAAAAATGCATGATGGCATTTCCTGAAAGTAGGATTTTTTCTGGAATCTCAATTTACATACCAGAAGCCAACTTTTGTCATTTAACTTTACAAAGGTCATTTAACTGAAAATCGTCATTTCACTGGAAAAAATACTTATTGCTAATGCTAATACTAATACTAATGTTAATAGTGTCTCAATAGATTTTGCAATATATATAGAAGACAAATGACAAGATATGATAAGATAAACAGGAAAGTAAAGGGGAGATGTTGTTGCTTGGCTTGTGAGGAAGTTGTCTCAGTACATAAATAATCCGATTTGTGTAAGACTTTTTCTCTAGAAATCATAGCACAGAAGAGTTTCAAGAATTAACTGATGGTGGGTGATGAAGTTACTCCAGTGTTTGTTCCTACCAAAAAGATGAGGCAGGAGATGCGCTGACTTGAAAGTTTGGTATGTGCACAGCAAGGGGGGATAGAAATCTAACACTTGGACAGTAAATGTGCTGCTGCACAGGAGGATACGTCTTGAAGAATGTGGCAAGCAAAAAGTTGCATGTAATCATGCACCTGAAAGGAAGATTCAAAGCAATGGGCAGGTAGAGTCACCTTTGTAGGAACCTTATGACAGACAAGAAAATGTATGTTTTTTTTTTTGTTTTTGTTTTTTTTCTGTTTGTTATGTTTTGTTTTGTTTTCCAAAGCTAGACTCATAATTATCTCTTTAACTTCCTCAGCAAAAAAGATTAGAATCTGGACAAAGAGTAAAGAAGGCAGTTATGTGCCCTTAAAACTGCAACCTGGAAAGAAAAGATGAAATACAGCTGTAATCCGAGTACAAAGACATAGACATCATACATTATTGGAGATGACTAGTTGCCTAGATGGTGATGGTGGCCACAAGGCCCTTAATGAACAGAGATGGAGAATTTGTTTTAGGTGGGAGATGAACCCCAGTTTATCTAAACTCAGCGTGAGCTGGCAGCTTGACATTAGTAATCTCAGAGGAGCATGAAAAAGTAACTAGCCCTGAGTTACTCAGCCAAGAATCTTTATCGGTTGTATTATAGGGTAAGAAACACTTCCTACGATGTCTGTAAGCAAAAGGTTACGATGTGTAGTATTATTTGCTTCCCGCAATTTATTACACACTTCTAAGTTCATCAAAGCACAATTTCCTTTAGGTTGTTGAAGCAACCCTTTATATTTCTTATTTTTCATGGGGAAAGAAGTAATACTCAACTTCATAAGCTTTACTTTAAAAAAAAATGGAATTCAAAGTTTCTAATAATGTGTTTTGTTTCGTTTTGTTTTGTTTCAAAAACAAAAACAAAACTTTAAACTGATACGTGTTGAGTACTGTAAATTCATTCAGTATTCAGCTGCCTGTAGTCAACAGGAACCTTTTGGCTGTAGTACTTTTTGCTGTTTACTCCAAGAATATGACATGGTGTTGGGAAGTTCTGACTTTGCTATTATAACCATGACTCCAACATTGTAATGTCAAGGCAAGAAACTTTTCCCAGAAGGACAAACCCAGGCTAACCAGGTTTGGATGAATGGAGTCAAATCCAGTTGGAGGCCGGTCACTAGTGGAGTCCCCCAGGGCTCGGTACTGGGGCCAGTCCTCTGTAACATCTTTATCGATGATCTGGATGAGGGGATCGAGTGCACCCTCAGGAAGTTTGCAGACGACACCAAGTTAGGTGTGTGTGTTGATCTGCTCGAGGGTAGGAAGGCTCTGCAGGAAGATCTGGATAGGCTGGACTGATGGGCCGAGGCCAACTGTATGAAGTTCAACAAGGCCAAGTGCCGGGTCCTGCGCCTGGGGCACAACAACCCAAAGCAGCACTACAGGCTGGGAGATGTGTGGTTAGAAAACTGCCTGTCAGAGAAGGACCTGGGAGTTTTGGTTGATAGTCGGCTGAATATGAGCCAGCAATGTGCTCAGATGGCCAAGAAGGCCAACAGCATCCTGGCTTGCATAAGAAACAGCATGGCCAGCAGATCCAGGGACGTGATTGTCCCCCTGTACTTGGCTCTGGTGAGGCCGCACCTCGAGTACTGTGTTCAGTTTTGGGCCCCTCACTACAAGAAGGACATGGAGGTGCTTGAGCGAGTCCAGAGAAAGGCTACGAAGCTGGTGAGGGGTCTGGAGAACAAGTCTTAGGAGGAGTGGCTGAGGGAGCTGGGACTATTTAGCCTAGCGAAGAGGTGGCTCAGGGGCGACCTTACTGCACTCCACAGGTATCTTAAAGGAGGCCATAGCGAGGTGGCGGTTGGTCTATTCTCCAACATTCCTGGTGACAGGACGAGGGGGAATGGGCTAAAATTGCGCCAGGGGAGGTTTAGGTTAGATATTAGGAAAAGCTTCTTTACTGAAAGGGTTGTTAGTCACTGGAATAGGCTGCCTAGGGAAGTGGTTGAGTCACCATCCCTGGAGGTCTTTAAAAGACGTTTAGATGTAGAGCTTAGGGATATGGTTTAGTGGAAGACTTGTTAGCATTAGGTCAGAGGTTGGACTCGGTGATCTTGGAGGTCTCTTCCAACCTAGACTATTCTGTGATTCTGTGATCCATGTAGTCCTTAACACCACATGAGGAAGTTTTGCACATGGGAACACCACAATATTTTTTTAAGCCACATGTCAGTTGAATTCATACCCTCCATTTAATGCTATGAAGACACAATTCCAGTAGGCAGACCCCACATCATTATAGTAGTTTGAATTGAAGCAGACACAAAATAATACCCTGTCTTAGGTGTCTTTGGACTCCTCATCAGAGTGCAGAAGAGATATGGAGCCAAGTGCAGTATAACATAAAGCCAATATGGCTATGCTGCTTATCCTGGAAGTCCTTGATGTTGCTGTTGGTAACAGCAAAGATCTAGGTGAGGTGGCTGGAGCGCTTCATTCATAGTGCGTATTGCAGGTTTGGAACATTTACATTACAAGCTCTTAAACCTTTCAGTTCTCCAAGCATAGTTTATTTAGCGTCTAGTTTCCTTGTCAAATATTTTTAAGAAAAAGTTAATTGGGTACTGTAAAGTAATGAAGAAGACAAGTTAGAGACAGAGTTACTGAGTTACTATTTGATAAATGGAGTGCAAGCAAACTATTTTTATTCCTGAAGAGCCAGATGTTCGGTGTTTCATCTGTGAATTAATAAAATGGGCTATGTTTATAGATGCTGGAGCTGTATCTTGCAAAGACACGATTTTGAAATAATATCCCGGAGTCCTGAGAAATCAGTGGAATGCAGTGGGCCCTCTATAGTGCTGTAGCTACAAGGCTTGATGCAGTCCTTGGACAGACAGGTGGGGGAATAGAAAAGAAAAGGTTTTTCTTCTGTGTTTAGTTTATGTGCTTGTGTTTTAGTAAAAACTATGACAAATTGGAGAGGGCTCAAAGATCTAGGAGAAATTTTGAGACCAAAAAGTCCTGACATGGAGATACACACGGTGCTTGATTCTGTAGGTTGTCAAGCTGCATAAAGAATTGTGGACTCAGTCTTTAAGGAGCCATTAAAGAAGAAAAATCGCATGTTTTAGTGTTTTTAATCCTAGCATACGGTTATACAATATTAATCATGGGATTCCTTCTGGCTAGATACAAACACCTGTATCTGAGCAGATTGACTAGATTTCCTTTATAGTCAATTGAGAGAAATAAACCAAGTTATTCAGAGAAGAATTATACAGACAAGTGTGTAATTTATCTCTTCCTAAGGCAGATGTTTAAGAGGAGTCAAATGAACCATGGTGTAGAAGTGCCTGTTTTTGCACCTTGCCAGGACGATGGGTGTAGGTAGGTTAGGTGAGGAGTCCTTCTCACAGGATCCAACTTGACATTTAAGCTAGATGAATTCAGACTAGAAATAAGGTATAGATTTTTAACAACATAACTAAGTGCTGAAATAACATAACCAATGATTGTGACACATTGTCCATGACTGGAAATCTTAAAATCAAGTTGAGATGTTTCTGTAAAAGCTATGCTCCAGTTCAACCACAACTATGGGATCTAGAAACCTGATTCAAGAAACGTTGCGTGGGCAGTGTGATGCAGCAAAGTTAGATTAGCCCTAAGGCTAAACCCTAGGAGCTGCAGCCCTAAGCCCTAAGGCTCTAGCCAAAAGAGCTATGATTCACACTTCACAAATTACAGTTAACTCTCCAGTGCTTCACTAGCCCTATAGAAATTCAAATCTACTTTGAGTACAGGTTAGTAGCTTGCCTAGTTTGAATTCCTAATGGACAGGTGCATAGTTTCAGAAGAGGTAATTTCAAAATTTGTAATAACTTGATTTTCTAAATATAGCAATTTCGCTTCAGTTACAATTGCCAATACCTTTTCATTATTTTTGTGTTACACAACATCATCTGATATTTTTTCTAAAATACATTATAACTAGGTAACATGTTTTTGAGAAGAAGCCATTGATATTTGATTTTAGATTTTTTAATTATTAGTTATTAGAACAGATAAACCTGTTATTTCAAACCCTTAGATTATCAGTCATCTTTTCTGTATACAGTATCTCTATACATTCTTATAAATACTCATATTGCTTATATACTGTGAATAAAATGAGCTAAATACACTACTTTAATTAGAGTAGTGGAAATAACAAGTTATTTCCATTCTTTGAATGTTTTTGGCAAATTTCCATTGTGTCAACATAATTAAGATATATTAATATTAATCGGGTAAGTACTGTAACTTTACATAGTGGAAAAATAAAATAAAAAGGACCATGAGAACATTTTTCAATATCAGTTTCAATTTTAATACTTTATATTGTTGTGAAAAGTTATAAAAATGTGTTATTATTTTATTACCCCATTAAGAAAACAACGCAGCAACAGATGCTTGTTACCCTGATTTTCTCAGTCTGTTTATGGGGATGTTTTATCAAAATGGGTCTTTTAAATGTTATAAAGATGTAATACTCTCCTAAATTAGGTCATAAATGCCTAATGTGGAAAACTAATACATTTTATTATTTTTCAAGTATGGGTTTATGTATATTAAAATATGCAGCTGTTACGAAGTCTGGAGTGTGTATAACAGAAACATATTGCATTACAAGATGTTAGTGTCTCTCTGAGTATGTACATTCTTTATGCATATACCCACACAAGTTTTTGGCATGTGGAAGAGACTACATTAACATTGTGGTTCAGTATTATTTTCTAATATCATGGATCATTTTTTATGAATGCATGTACATGCTGGATATACAGAGTATGTACATGTATTTTTACTCTGTATTTCCCCAAATCTTTCCTGCAGCCATATACCCAAATTGAACAGGTAGATTTAAAATGTGTATATAAGTAACATTAACCTCGAACATCAGCATTTGTGTTCTGTGTTTCTGAAAAATGGCAGATGTTACTATACTACGAGATGATCACCTAGTTTAAACCTCATTCAGTCCTCCATACCAACCAGGTGGAATGGAATTTGCAGTGGACTGGAGGGATTGTTGCAGGTAGCAATAATCCTTAAGAAATGTGAAATGAATCTTCTTCTTTAAGAAATGGTACAATTGGAAGGATTTTCAAATTTCTCCATTTGAGGTAAATGGACCAGAAGTCAAAGGTGTAATTCCCAAAGTTCCTACTTCATGTGTCCATTGATAAAAGCCTGTCATGGTCACAAAAACAATGTGCACCAAATTTTGTGGCAGTTATGGGAGTACACAAAATTAAAAGGAGGGCTGTTACCCCCTATACATGCATCCAGTCTCTTATTATTTAGTGTATCTGGAAAAAATAATTCTATATGTAGAATTATTTTGTTATAGAGGGGAAATAGGAATGCATAAGTTTGTGACATTTTATTCTAATTATTGCAGCCTTTTTTGTCCTCTTATACTACTTTGTTAAAAATCAGCAGCCATACAAGAATCTCCATGCTTTGTCATGTTTAGGCCTTTGTGTGTGTTGAGCACCAATACACGTTTCCAAAACTGTCCTTCAAACACTTCCTTATTTCCACATTTACAAAAACCTTGTCAGTAATTAGGGTGTCAGTGTACTGATATCAGTCATACCAGTGCATGTTTTTTTTCTTTGCATATCCATCTCTTTTTTTTCTTTTTTTTCACTTTTACCCTTACATGCAGATAACAATCAGTCTCAGGAAGAAGTTTTATTTTAATATTCCTCTTGTACTTTGGACATTAGGTTCATGGGCTGTGTGAGTGGAACTCCTCAGCACTGCAGCATTAAAATAAATACTGATGAATGTCATAAAGTAATAATTTAAATGAAGATAAATTAGTAGTTACTTTTAATAAAAGCAATGTGAAATCTCAACGTTGAAGCAGGAAAACCAAGTTAATGTCTAATATTTGTAGCTTAATCTTTGTGTTGTTTTACTAATATCAAAATAAGAAAACAAAGATCTTGACCCTGATGTGAAGGAAAACTCTTTTTGCTCTAGTTATAGGCTTACTGTACGCTATTTCGTATAACACTGAGTAGATGGAATCATTGCAGATCTTATCATTGCAGACTTCTGTCCATATGTACTTGCTTTTAACCTCCCTTTTAAAGGTTCCTGTTTGTAAGAAATGTTGAACCCTGGAACCTGATTTCCTTCATATCCAGAGGAATTTTCCATTTGGTGCACTGCAAGTTTGGATCTGCATATGAAACCCTTCTTTCTTCAAATCCTTGAGCATTTGGGTTTAAGTTTTAATTTGGGTTACATATGAATCATACTGTTCGATTAACTTCTAAGTCTAAAGTTTCCACAAGTTCAGAGATACCTGGCCCAGGGTTTTCCTTCTCACCTAATTCTCATGATGGTAAATTTCCATCTGCTTTTTTTTTGATATGTTTTTTCATGAGGATTGGAAGGCCTGCTGCCTTTTCTTACTGAACTGGAAATACTGATCCTATTGTGCTGAGGCTGACTTATTTGTTTAGGCCAGAGATGCCTGGTTGTTATGGCATGGTACTGTGCTCCGGGTGGATTATATTAAGGCTTTCAACCTATCTTGGATTCCACTGTTGCATGTGCTGTGGGATATTTCTACAGGGAAGCAGCCGAAAAAGGAGCTTTCCAGGAAAGGCCCTTGAGGGTCCTGGTGGACACCAAGTTGACCATGTGCCAGCAAAGTTGCCCTGATGGCAACAGCGTCCTGGGGTGCAAAAGGCAGAGCATTGCCAACAAGGAGAGGGAGGTGATCCTACCCATCTGCTCAGCCCTGGTGAGACCCATCTGGAGTGCTATGTCCACTTCTGGGCTCTCCAGTACAAGAGAGACATGGGCATACAGGAGCAAGGACAGTGAAGGGACTCAGAGATAATTAAGGACTTGGAGGAGAAAGAGGAAAGGCTGAGACAGCTGGGATTGTACCACCTGGAGAAGAGAGGACTCAGAGGGATTTTATCAAAGACTATAAATAGCTAATAGGGGTGAGAGAAGAATGCAGATCCAGGCTCTTTTCAGTGGTTCTCAGTGAAGAAGAGGCAATGGGCACAGAGAGAGATACAGGAGGTTCCACTCAAACATAAGAAGCAATCAATATCTCATCCATGGAAGTGCTCAAGGCCAGGTTGGATGGGGCTTTGAGCAACCTGATGTGGTGGGAGGTGTCCCTGCCAATGGCAGGGGGCTGGTACTGGGTGGGCTTTAAGGTCCCTGCCAACCCAACCCATTCTATGTCTATATTTAAAACAACAACAGCAACAAAAAACTTTTTCCCCTTGAAGGCAGTTGAACACTGGCACAAGTTGCCCAGTGAGGTTCTAGAGTCTCCATATGTGGAGATACTCCAAACCCAGCTGGACACAGCCCCAGGCAGCCCACTATAGGTGACCTTGCCTTGAGCAGAATGTTGCAATAGACAGTCTCTAGAGGTGCCTTCCAGCCTCAAGTGATTCTGTGAATTGCAGTGTTGTTTAGATCATGCTTAGGGACTGCATGCATTTAAGTTTTCCATCTTTTCATCATTCTCTGCATTCATTTGATCTACATTAATCTACATACTTGTATCCAAGAGTGTGGAAGCTCAGTTTTTTTGAACTCTGGCTAGGCCTGGTTTCAAAAGGCTTTCTAGATGTACCTGTTATAGTTAGATAATGTTGTAACACTTTTCGTAGAATCATCATAGAAACATTAGGGTTGGAAAAGCCCCCAAGATCATCCGGTCCAACCATCCCCCTGCCACCAATGTCACCCACTAAACCATGTCCCTAAGCACCACGCCCAACCTTTCCTTGAACACCCCCAGGGACGGTGACTCCACCACCTCCCTGGGCAACCCGTCCCAATGCCTGACTGCTCTTTCTGAGAAGAAATGTCTCTAATTTCCAACCTAAATCTTGCCTCCTTCCTAACCATGTTAAGAACTGCAAATGAAGCCTGCATGCTGTATAGTTTTAATCAACCTAATTGATTACAGTAGCAGTGCTGCCAACCACCAACGTGTTGATAGGACTTCACCAGAAACTCAGCTAGTCTGTCATTGTCTGGTCTCACAATGTAGTTAGGCTGATCCTCCCCTTTCAGAACTGTTAAGTTTTTATGAAATCTTAAATTCAAGCCACTGTGCAAAATGCTCAATTTGTTGCCATTTGCTGCTTTTCCAGTTTTGCAAATGAATGACTCACTGTAGTCTTCTGGACCTAATTCACATTAATGAAATAGATTCTATACAGACAGCATAAAGTATAACAGCTTTGCTACCAGGGATTCACGGTCAACAAAGAGTTTAGTCAGTCCTTCTGCCAGGAGTTTGTGCTTCAGAAAAGATCAGAGGTGAACGTTTACAAAATTGAAAATTTCAGACATGTTTTCCTGAGTGAGTTTCAGAAGAGGCTGTTGTTCCTGGTGGCTGGATATGCCTGTTGCTTCATTACAACCTGATAACGTATCTTATGGCCTGCTCCTTGTTGAGGCGCATTTCTTAATTTAGCCCTGAGTTAAAATGTTCATAACAAAGTGAAACGGGACTTGGTAAACAGTTATTTTATGGCTTCAAGGTTGTTTCTGAGATATCTTTTATGGATGAAATATTTCAGAACCAATTTGGTTATCTGCTTGTCAGTTCTTCCTAAACACATCTAAGACACATTAACACTTAGTTGTACACTTTTCTAGGCCTGAGCTTTGTTAGTGGATTATATCTTTTTTTGTCTGCCTTCCCCAGAAAAGTGAGCAGAATAGTAATAATTCAAGTTTTTATCCAAAACTTATTTTTCAATTTCTCTGCTTCCTATAGCCCAGTTAATTTTGGTGCTCCAAATACTAGTAATACTAGTGCTAGGACTGTCAGAGAATGCTGAAAATAGCATTTTCTGAACTATAAGGTGTGATGCTGATCCTGAGAAGGCAGATGGCTCATCCAGAAACACATCCTAAAACTGGACCAGGCTGCAGGGCCACCCACATCCTCTTCTTGCTCAACAGGGACCCAGATGGCTGCAGCTGAACCAGTTTGCTCATGTTGTAGGAGGGTACTGCTGAAGATAATTTAAACATTAAATACATTTCCAAAAACAAGAATATTTGGGGGATGCAAAGTGTTGTAGGATGCACGTACATAACAGAGGGTGAGGGCTGGTGACTCAACTTGAATATACTATTTTGTGGTCTAAGAAAACCACAACAGTTCTCTGTGTTCATGTTATACCCTCAGATTTTATAAATGTCATGTTTTTGTCATCCTACTCCTGGAAGAAAGGTGCATACGTTTCTGAACTGTATCCTTTCCAATCTGTGTGTGTGAGTTCAGGACAGTTATACTTTGAAAACTGAGTTTGTCCTGTTTGTAAAAAGAGGACTGTGCACTCTTGTTTCACACTGAGAAATTTCTCTCTTCAAGCTGCAGGAAGTTGGAGGGGTTGCTTGTGTGACAAGTCATTCTGTTTCAGAATATTGTTTATTCAAGTTTGCAGTCCTTGAAAAAAAAAGGAACAACGGCTTCAGGAGTTTCAATTAGAGGTATGATTTGCATGACAATTGGCTTAATAATTAAGGGAAGCTCCTAATAATTTATCATTTGATGAAAATGTTCATGATTAGGTACTCTTTTTTTTTTTCAGAAAGTTCAACTTTATGCAGCTTACATGAATGAAATTACATATACGATCAGATAAATTGTGTCATTTTATACGGTTAAAATAAAGATGTTCAGATTTTTCAAACAGTAAGTTTGGAATTTATCTTACCAAATATAGGAGAAGACACTTGGAGGGATGCATCCCCTTGTAAACAGCATATTTCTCTGCCCTGGCTATAAACAGAGATGGAATTGACTAGATCAGATTGAGTCACATCTGTGGTCTAAAATGACAAAAGTTAATTGAGATGAATGCACCTTAAGTAATCAGAAAAGATTTTCAGATATCTTACTTTTAATTCATGCAGAAGGAGTGTTGCATTAGAAAGCTCTGTAGTGAATTTATGGTAGAATTGTTAGATGGAATACAAAAATTATGATTGATTAAACCTAAAATATTAAGATTTCATGCCATTTTATATTCAGACTATTATTTTCAGATTATTGTTGCATATCTCAGTACTCATTAGTCACCATAAAAGTGTTTTTTGATATCCTTATCCCTCTGATTTTCTTACTGGTTTTATAATCACATTTTATTATTTATGTAAATATATTTTCTTTCCATTCTCCATGAATGACTTATGCAAACACAGATTAAAATATGAAAGGTAAGAGAAGAGCTGGAACTTACTATATCAAAAATATTCTCAGCTTTATTAAAAGAAGTAAAAGAAGTAATGAGATAATTTGTCTTTTGCTTACGGATATGAGATCTGAGATCTCACTTACAACAATACTTAGTAAAAATATGTTAAGACAGAAGGTGAGCATTCTTTATTTTTTAAATTTTTTACTATGAGGGCGGTAAAGCCCTGGCACAGGCTGCCCCAAGAAGCTGTGGGTGCCCCATCCTTGGCAGTGCCCAAAGCCAGGCTGGTGGGGCTCGGGGTAGCCTGGGCTGGTGGGAGGTGTCCCTGCCATGGCAGGGGGCTGGAAATAGAGTATCCTTAAGCGTCCCTTCCAACCCAAGCTATTCTGTGATTCTATGATTCTGTTGGGTTTTTCTATTTTATGTTAATAATAAGCATTTTAAAACTACATATCTGGAATATTTTATGTTTCTAAATACAACATATTAATTTTTAAAGCTTTTAAAATTATTTTAAAATTTACTTTGAAATTATTTAACAGCAGATGCACTATGCCATTATTGCATCCTATTCCTTTAAAGAAGTTTTATGTCAAGAACTATATAGAAAAAGAACTGTACTTTAAATGTATGCTTAATAGCATTCAGATTCAGTGTTAGAAATAAACAGATATTTGCTTGCAAAGGAAATATCCAAATATAGAAAAACATGCATCAAGTAACTGGTGGATTTGAAAATTCATAATCATGTTGGAGATTTCTGTCATTTTTATTATGTCTGTTAAAAAGTTGCCCAAAGGCTCCTCATGGGAATTTGAAACTTCATTAAACTAAGCAGTGTGTGAATGTGAGTTTCATTTTAGATGTGTGAAGTGAATTAAAATGCAAAAGTTTGTAGTTGGATCTGTCAAGAACAGTGATGGAGATGTAGAATTAGACAGAGATGATGGAAGAGCAGTCCAAAGGCAGATGTAAGCACTGTTGGTACATGTCATCACCTCAAGCTGGCACAACATTTAGCTAAAGATAATACAGAAGATAAGTGGATGAAGGCTGAATTCCTGTTGGTTTCAGAGAAAAGGACCGAAGAAGTAGGTCTCTGAAAGGAAGATCCTAAAGGGGTGAGAAGTGGAAGGTGAGGAGAGGATAAAGTCATGACTGCTATAGGAGTTTTTTGAGGATACACAACTGACCCATATCAAAAGAATAAGCCAGAACAAATAGGCTGTGAGTGCACCCATGACTTTCATAGTAAAGGCACCCTTACGTCTCTTGGTGAAGGTGCCTGAGAGCTGTAGAGGTGGCTGCTGTGCAACTGGAAGGAATTTCTGATAAAATTGAACCTGCAGGTTTGCTGCTAATGGGCTGTACTGACATGAACGAGGCTTACTAAATACACAGGCATAACTGTTCTTATTTATATGCATAATATAAATTACACATTGTATAATAGCTGTAAGACAATCCAGAGCATTTCCGGGGGATTATTGCACATCTCGGGTAGTTTAAGTCATCCAACCTTTTGGCTTCATGCCTTAAAACACTACCAGAGACATGTTATAATCGTCCAGAAATGCACTGCCTGTTGCAAATTACAGTTTAAGCTGTGTTACACGTACACCCAAAGTATACGATTTAACCAGGCAATGTGATGTGCATGTTAAAAAAATAAATTAAAAATAAATAAATAAATTAAATAAGTGTTTAGCATGCTTTCCACAAGCTGAAGTGAGAATTTCCCTGCCCATCCAGAATCGCTCCAGAAAGTTCTTGCTAGTTGTGGTTTGCCATTTGTTTCTCTGTTTAATTATCTCATTATCATAATCTTTGACCTTTCACTGTTTTCCCTTCTCTTTGGCTGCTTTTTTTCATGATTCTGCCATATCTGACTGGCTTGTTTGGGTTCTGTGTGGGATCCCTGAAGAATCCTGTATGTTTCCAGGCATTCAAGTGTGGGATATAATTATAGCAATGACGTGTTGAGGATGTCAAAAACAGTGTTTGAGACCAAACAGAGAAAATTGAAGTAAGAATATATAATAACTAAAACTCTAGCACAATCACTACTTTATTTCTCAAAGTTACACTTCGCGGGAAGAGGATTTCCCATAGTGGATCTATACCTGACCTAAGTGTTCATGTAAATGTCAGTCTTAAACTTAGTGAAAGGATTGTCATCATTTTGTTGTCTTCTTTTACATGAGAGACTAAACAGGAGATCCTTATTTACCTTACCTTCTCTTTGCCTTTTCTGCTGTTCCTCCACTCTCTAAAGCCTGCTGTCCTGGGCTGTTCTCTCTCATCCTGAGCAGATTTCTCAGCCTGATGCTTTTATTGATCCTGTCTTTATCAGCCCTAGGATAGCTTGCTGAATAAAGCAAAGCATTTCCAACAAGAAAGGGTTAAGATGAGGGCAGCCACGCACACCTTATGTTGTTTCCTTTTCCCAGCCTACTTGTCTTTGTCAGATAGAATCACAAGCAAAAAGCAAATTACAATGTTTTCAGATATTAGCTGTAATATTATGTCTTCTTCCTTGTGGGCAATTTAGCTAAAAATGGCAGACTGCCCATTCTAATGCACAAGGACACTGCTTTTCTGGGAGGCTGTGTCAGATAAAACAGTTGGGTTTGCTGAAAGTGAAGGCTTTTTTTTCTCCTCCTTAGTGGAACAAGAGCTTATCAGCACATAAACACAGCCTGGATGGCAACACAGATACCTGTTTTGCCTCATATTCTGCTTCCTCAACAGAGCTTATTTCTCATGTGGATATTAAAATAATAGCTTTCAAGTTAGAAAGTATGCTCGCTTGTGCTGCAGTTATTAAATACTCAATTAGGACACTTTTCCAGCTATCTGGGCTGAGGTTTTCAGAGGAGCCTAGGGAGCTGACTGCATGAAGCAATGTCTGTACCAGTAGATTAATTGTGTCTGTGCTCTCTGACACTGAGGCTAACAAGCACGGAGTGGCCCACGTCCATGTTATCCCATTTTCTTTTCCTCCACAATGTCTCTAAACCACCTACTAAGAATGGTTTCTGTCCCCTGTGTACCCCTGAGCTGTGTCCGGGCATTGGGGCACAGTGTTTGGCCTAGGCCAAAAGCGTTCCTGGGGCTAGTCGGACAATTCAAGGGACAATTTCTAGGGTCTGGGAATATTCCCTGCCACTGCTTTAGCTTAAGGTCAAGTCCTGAGCATTGTGTCCGAAAGCTGAGATCTTAAACTTGGGCCTTCAGAGCAGCCAAACCCTCAGTCTTAACGGATCAAGCCACATGCTGTTTGATCTGGGAAAAAGGTCCCTTCCACACAGCATCCCTGTGTGGTCAACTGTGGTTTGAAATTAAATAACTCTTAAGCATTAATTAAAGTGCTGATAATACTGTCGTCTTCAAGAACTGCACAGCTGTCATGTTAGATCCCCTTCACCAGCATGCAGTATCTGATGAATCATTTTATAGGATGCTTATTAATAAGAGTAGATTAAGATATTAAGAAGATGATAGTCTCTGTAGGGTCCAGCCTTATATAAGGTTGCCCTGTCTCATTGCATGCTCCAGCTATCACTAATGCCTAGCTCAGGATTGTGAAAACTGCAGACATTGGTGATGATGCTGTCAGCAGGATGCTGTGAGCAAGGAGGACACAAACAAATCCTGCAAGACAAGAATGTCTTTTATCATCTTTAATGCCATTAGTGAGGAAGATTGATATCAAGCCTTGCTTTAAGATCCCCTGAGAAAACACTGTGTAGCTATAACTGCTGTCTTGGCATACACTGGTGTGCTCAGTATGTTTGCTATATGTCCCTGATAGTCAGAGACCTGCTCCAAAGTTTCTGTTGGGTTTTGGTTCAGGCACTGGATAGCTGTTATGTGGACTGGTAACATTTTCACACAGTCCTCCTGTGTTCTGTCTGCATCTAATGAAGTCATAGTGCTTGGTGTATGACATCAAAGTCTGGTGCCATAAGAATAAGCATAATCTAGCAAACAATGATCACGTTGTGTAAGTAAGCAGGGAAAAGAGAAGGCAAGTTATAAAGCTGAACCTTTTTTTTTTTTTTTATTTACACAGCAATGTTTTAATAACCAGCAGATTTTTGGAAAAGGGCTGGAAAAATAGTTAAAAGATAACTGTACTTAGGTTTCAAGTACTGCTGGGATTTTTTAACAAGTACTGAAGTTCATTTCTAGATATTAAAATAAAAAATACTCTTGAATCGCAGGCAGGATCCTAAGAGAGCTGTTGCCATGCCCAGTCGATGCTTGTGGAGATATTTTCCTTTTTTCCCCAATCTTTCTATGGTACTATTAATGCTAACCTCCTTAGCTGCACACTTGGAGCAGCCTGGTGCGATAGCTTTACTACAAAGGGCTTCTGTATATTTCAGGAGCCAGGATATAGCACTCTTCTGACAGAAAATGCCCTGTAATGAAGGTGAAGCTTAGACATTATTTATTCCAAATACAGAATCTTTCCATCTGCGAGTTTATAGAGGCCGAGAAATTGTTGAATTTGGAGATTTGCAAATACAAATTACAAGCTTGACTCTGAAAATATTCCCTTCTGGAAAACAAGCCCTATTCCCTCTTGTGGGCATTATCCTCACGCAGCGCTAGATCGGTACAGAAGGCATTTTTAACGTGGATAGCTCTGCTAATAAAGACACGGCACCACCCTCTTCTGGAACGAAGCAACTAAAACATTTTGATTCCACACTTGGGTACCTCGAGAGAACAGACTGTCACTTGTGTTGAATTACGTGGAATATTTTTGTGTCTCTCACCAGGTACACTTTTTGGGCTGCAGCAGGTTAAAGTTAGAGCTGTGCAAACTTTTGAGAAGCCTAAATCCAAATTAAGCCTGGCATGCTTCCAGAAATGGCTGGAGCTGGCAAATTTAAATCATTTTCAAGTCAGAGCTGTTTTTTTCCTGGGTTTTATGTCATCACTTATGAGTTAAAACTGAGGAAAAACCCGGTTGTAACTGATTTAACTTCTTTTTGCCTCCTGCCTTGGTCTAGAGCCTTTTTTTTCCGTATGTGTGCCGTGTTTGTTAAGAACTAACCACTGATGGGATTATACAATGTGTTGAGTCTGCGGAATTGCCTATCTAATAAAACGTGGGATTTTAGAGCTCTGATTTTGAACGTTAATAGAACATCAGTTGCTAAAGTATCTAGAAGGAAGTGGTTCTTTAAACATTTTCAAAGAAATAAGTGATCTTTTTGTTTCATGTTTTTATGCAATCCAGGCATTAAATGACAATTTTAAAATTGACTGGCATCACCAGCACATTAGGAGGTGTTATTCTTTTGGCTTAAGATTGGTAATAAATTAAAATTTTCTTAGCATTTATGTTTTCTGAATTACTCCTCTGGCAGGGGGATAATTTATATGCATAATGAGCTTACTGACAAAATCACTCTTAAGCCTAAAATCAGAAAACATCACATGGGTGCCTAACTTTACAGGCATGGATGGTTGTTACGGACTGATCTGAGAGGCTGTGGAGAAGAGGGTCTTGATCGTATAATGGGCATCTGAGGAAGTCGTTTACTTCAGTAAAGAGCAGGTGCCTGGTTAGGACCTGACCTTTGCAAGAGCTGTCCAAACATTTACTCACTCTCACAACACCCTCATGAAGTAGAGAATAAATATTATCTCAGTTTTATGGAACAAGAAGGGGAACACTAAGAGAGTTGGGATTAAAACTCAGGAATCTGTGGCATGCAGTTGCTTGCATTAGGCCACAGTGTTTGGGCTGTCAATAATCATGTGCTTTATAAATGGGACAAAACCTTTAAAATACCAATTAGCTTAAAAAGGCAGGAGTTCAGTTCTCTTTGCTTAAAGCAGGGGTGAAGCCATTCCACATCACAACAGCTAAACTTGGTGAATTCATTCCACATTCATCTTAAAGTAAGGATTGCTCTTGAAGATAGCAGTATATTGAGCCCTTCTTCTGGAGGGAGGGAAGCTCAGAAAAAAGGAGTGGTATTTGCCTTTGATATAGCTTCCCATCCTGCAGGTGTCCAGTATGCCATTTCTGGAGTTGAATCGTAATTCGGCAGTTACCCTGGTAGGCTTGCTAGCTGGAAGGGGTGATATCCCCATGGGCTTGCAGCAGTTCTAAAAAACTAGCAAAGACACTGTAATGTTAAGAAACATTACATTTGATATGGAAAATGAGAAGAAATAATATTTTGCAAATTTACATTGTGGTGAAGTTTATTTGAGGTGGAAGAAAGGAATGATCCCTTTTGTTCCTAGCTAATGCTGTTATGGTCTGTGCTACATACACAGATATATGTGTATGTATGCTTATATATAACTCTCTTCAGCTTTATGATAATATATGCCAAATATCTTTCCCATTTAAAACTAAATTTCATTTAAACATCTGTATAAATAAAAGTCTCCTATAGCTTTTCTGTGGACTCTGTTGACATGCCTAGCTGTTAAATGATCATTAAATTAGCCTTAAATTACCAAAGCACATCGTTAGGGAAGCAATACTGTACATGTAATTATCTTGGTGAAGGGTTCTATCGTGTTTGCATACAAAGAGTTTACGGTTGTTTTATGCAGAATAAAATTCATAAAGCATTTGTCTGATTCATAGCAAGTCCTTGTGATACTTTCTGTCACCCATTAGTTGAAACAAGGCTGGAAAGTTCTGTAGGAATGACAAAGGCTACCATCAGCGTCTGTTCCAAACTGCAGTGGAACTGAAATGATACAGGACAAGAGGGCAAATGTTGAGAACTGGAAAAACAGAAAAACAGAGCAGCATGAAATGTCAAACCACATTTTTAAGGCGCTTTTTACTATATTTCCATAAATGCATGAGGGAATTATGTTGCAAATACTTGAAACTGTTTATTTTCATTTTTGGCTTGATTTTCTAGCATTGAAAAAACCATGTCTAATGATCTTGAGCATTCTTAAAGAAAAAAAATTATATTTTACATAATGGTTTGCATGTGTGAGTTCCCTCTGGCAGGAGCACTATAATTAGCCTGTCGTCTCTCAGAGAAGAGACTATCTGTCTTAAAGATGCAACAGTGAGTCTTGGCTGCTAGAGCTAGGAGCAGAACATTGTGATTTTGTTAAAAGATAAACATTATCCCTTTTCACTTATTCATCTTTCTCCTCTTCCTGCTTCTTTGGCTCAAAGCTGGCCTGGAGAAGCAAGGACAGCTGAGTACAAAGTTTTCTTCCTTCCTCATTCAGCAAACCATGGCGAAAGATCTTGGCTTCTTGACATCAATAACTTTGCTTCAACTCAACTTGGAACTGTTTGGGCAGCCTTTCAAAAATAAAAAGGTACAATAAAAGGGGACTGAACTTCCTGTTTTACTCATAAAGTAGCAGATTCAGCTAAGGCACACTTTCCTTTGGGATCATCCATATACTGCCCAGGAGAGTCAAGGATGTGGAATATTATTTCTTTGCACAACTTTATTGTAGCTATTAAAAGACAATCAGCTAGACTAGGGTGGTGGCAGACAGTGTTGTGTGTTTCAGTCTTCTGTGGTCTTGTTACTAAAGGAGAGTAATTTTGGTAGAAAGGCTTTGCTGCTTTTGGGTAGCCATGTGTGTCCTTGATCAGAGGAGGGGGAAGGAGAGAAGGGAAACTTAAAACCACCACGGAGTCAGAAAAATGTAACTGGTTTGAGCTGGCATAGCGTCGCTGGTGTGTGTTAACTCTTGGTATTACGGTGCTTGAGGTTTCGTTTCTAGCATCAACAGAGAAAGCTGTAATACAGGAGATGATCACATGTGGCATCTTTCCAGGCCCAGCTGGTTACATTAGCAGGGACTGTGAGAAGGTGAGGTGGTGAGGTTTCCAGTGGGGATAGGAGTATATTAGGTTTCATTCTGAAGACTGTCATATACGTGTGCCAGTCCATCACAGAATGTGTTGATATGTTGCTGAAAACTAACTGCAGGGGCAAGGATGTTTCTCCATGGATAATGATATATGGACCAGGTTCCCTAAAGGTACCCGTTGGCAGATTCGTTGACTTGTGCCATATACACTTATTCTTGAGATTGCTTTGTTATCCCTTGGCTTGGTGCTGTCCTTCTGCCCCTTGTCTGTGTTGTGTAATTTGTCTGAACGGTATAATTTTCTTTTCTTATCCCTTACAACCTTTCCTTCTCCACCCCTCTGCTTTCTTGATACATTCCTTTGCCAAATAGTCAGAGATTTTCTCAATTCTGAGTTCCTATGTAAGCTATAATTTTATTCTATTATGAGTGAGCACTGCTACTGCAGGTCTGGAACTGATTACTGTTTGCATATATCCAGCATCACCAGCCAAAGAGTTAAAGACCAAAGCAACTTCTCGGAACCTACAAAGGTTTTGAAAATCACCTTGTTATTCTTTTCAGATTCCCCCTTTTGCTGGGAATTTGTTTTTCTTTCAGTGGTATCTGGAATTCAAAGCCAAGTATATCTTTTGAAAGGTTCTTGTACATATTGTTTACCCTTCTCAACAGTCCCAAACCTAAAATCTCATTTTGAATTATCACCTCTTTCTAATCATGGACATCCCAAAAGTTTATTGATCAGATTATCATGCACTCTGTCTGCTTTTATGTGAATTGTATTTCAAAACTCTGGATTCCTGGACTTTTGCTATGAGGCTAAGAGTGTGTTCAGTGTTGGTACTTGGCCCTGACTGGAGCAAATATTTTCTGCTATTTTTATTCAGAATAATTTGCTACTTTAGTTCTTCATCCCAGAGAGGAGAAATCTCAAAAATAAAAAATAAATCAATCCCTTTAAAAGCTGGAATTAGTAGATGGAGAAAGAAGAGATTTATTTATTTTTTTTCAATTAGAAGAAAACATTAAAGAGAAGTTTGTGCTCTTCTGAAATTCCATGCTGAAATTTCTAGTTTCTCCCGTTGTAAATGGGGATACTTCTGAAGAAATGGGATAATTAGGATTTGTGACCTAGAAGAGGTTGTACTGGACAAGCTCTGGCAATGACTACTTACAGGAAGGGTGCGAACCATGGTGAACTGAGACTGAAATAGTTCTTACTTTTGCTGTGTCATCTATTCCCTACAGAGCTCTGTAATAAATCTTGGTTTGCAATGAAACTCCCTTGCATTGACCTTTACACTCTCAAGGAAGTTTCCTCAACAAAAGTTTTAAAAATATATGTTTTGAATTGACTGTTGGTCTAGCATCTTCTTGCTGCTCTTTGCTCATTTCTTGGTAGTTTTTGACTCACACAGAAACATTTATTTCTGAGAATGGCACTGCTAGCTTGGAAAAGTTGGGAGCCACAAAAAAATAAAATAAAAATAAAGCTTTCTTAAGTGGTCTTGTTTGGAATTACATATCTCATTTCAAGTCTTCTGTAGCATAAAATGCCTAACTGACCTATATCTTTGGACTGGGTAATTGGATGAATTCTTCTTCTTCTTCTTCTTCTGAAGATGAATTCCTATTCCTCCGCCCTTGGGCAGTGGGCACTGGACATCACTGACATGAAGCAGTAAATGATGGCCCCTGTCCTCATGGGCTCCAAAATGTTGTGGAATTCCTGAACCGTGAATGTCCTTCAGTAATTTATTAGGTCAGATTTGTTGTCTTTACTCCACTTTGGTGTCTCTCCTGATCTTTTCCAGGCACTTCCCCTAGCTGCCATTTGTTTCTGAGTTGGTCTTCTCAGGATAGACCAGGTGAATTAATCAGCAGTATCTGTTATTTGCTAGATATAAGGATATCACTGAAAAAAAGGAATTCTTTAGTGGCCATGCTACCTTTTGATAACTGCCATTGTTCTTCAGATTAATAGCCATCTATTCTTCAACTAGATTCCTTCCTCCAATTACTGTTCGACTGAAATTATTTGTTAAAACCTCCTTTCTCTCTCTCTCTCTCTCCTCTGCTGCTGCTGCTGGCAGAAGGCTCTTTAAAGGCAGAGGGAATTAGGCTGTGCCTGCTTTTGCAAGAAGTACAAACAGAAGCAGATGTGTCAAAAACAAATGCGTAGCGCTGACCCGAAATCCACACTAAGAGCATTTCCATGGGTTGTGCTTTCACTCTAGCACTAGGTCTAGTCTGGCCCCACTGACTGAATGCCTGTTAGTGGTTGGAGTACAACTTTTGATTTGATTTTACCCAAAAGGAGTCCAGTTACTGTGCTCTGAATTCATGCCACAGTGCAAACCAATGTGCAGTAAGTGGGGCTGAATGGGAGATTTGTTTCAATACCACACCTCTGATCCAAGCTAAAATGCTTTTTTAGATGCATCCTTTTGTACCTGACTCGGCCATGGCACCAAATCCAGAAATGGGCTTACCTGGCTCAGCTGGTGCTTAAATATTTCAGTGCCTGTAGCCAAAATGTTTCTTAACATCCTGATTGGACTTGTTTTTTTCACATTAATGCTGCTATTATCGTAGAGACAGTCGTAATTGCTGTTCTTATAACTTGTGTTTATGTAGAAAGGTAATACTGGAGAAATTCAAGTTAGAAATAAGGCACAAGGAAATTAACAGTGGAACAAACTACGAAGTGAAGTTCTGCATTGTCTAGTTCATGATGACTCCAAATGAGGGTCAAATGAATTTCTGGAAAATACGCTTTTGTTAAACTGGTTACTGGCCCAAAATAGGGGCAACTGGCTGAAATTCTGTGGTCTGTGGTACACAGGAGGTCAGACAAGATGAGCTAATTTTTCCTTCTGGCTTCAAACTGTATGAATGCGAGCAATCTCCCTGATTACAGGACACTTCTGGCCATTGAAAAGTGCAGGATCAAGCTGTCATTTACCAGTAAAGAACAGTGCTATTCTGCCATCAAATTAATTTCTTAATTTTAGGATATCACATAACAGCATTGTTGTATCCTGGTTTATGATGCAAAGAAGGGCTATATATAAGCAAGGGAAAACAAGGTGGGGGGGGGGAAAGGGGGACCTATTGCATGATTTAGATTAGGGCAGCTATGTATTGGAAACAGCCTTTGATATTGCTTATCACAATTCAAATTCAAAATCAGAGCTGAAACAGGACTTTGTTTTAGAATTTCAGTGCCAGGAAGGTTAACGGGTTATTGACAGCTTTAGGAATGAAATGTCAGGGAGGAAATTAGAGCAAACATGCATCGTGAGCCAGCACACAGCATGGCTGGTTTTAATAGACACGGCAGATCTTCTGTAGTAACGCCTCCATTAATAGTGCAGTTATCACTGGTTCCAGATGGTGCGATCATAAACACAGAGAGCTTTTTCAGGGCCCTATAATTTATCCTGATCTCTTCCTCCTCTGGATTCACCCAGAAGGAAGGCAAGTGGTACCACAGCCCACCCCAACTGTTTTCTTTCTTTTTTTTTTTTTTCTTTTTTTTTTCTTTTTTTTTTTTTTTTCCAGGAAGTGTGGGGTGGGGGCAGGATTACATGTGGGGGCCCATGGAGCCCACCAACAGAGACTGCTCTGAGTCTTTCTTGACTGAGAAAGAACATCCTCTGCCTTTCCACTGTGTGCCCACTTCACTGCTTCAGTTGTACTGGGCTAATCCATTCCTACCTTCTGATACAGAAGGTAGGTTGCAGTTCCTCTGCACCCATTTTAGACTGTCAATCTGGCTCATTCCCTTTTTTTTTTCCTTTTTTATTTTATTTTTTTAAATCAACATTTCACTAACCAAGTGCACTTTTTTTTTTCAATGTTTCACTCAACTGCTGAAAAATCACCATTACAGATTAAAAGTTGAAAAAATGAGGAAATGAGAGATGTTTTTAATTCATTCTTGACAAAGAATATTCCTTGAAAAACTGATAAATTGCTTTAGTATTCACAGTATGAGTCTGAACACATTTGAGAAATAGAAAAGTAAGGGGTGGCTCCTAGAGAAGAAAACTCCATCAAAAATACCTTTTTCTCTTACTATCCACTACTATAAAGATGCAGGACTGTGAAAATGCATGTTGCAAAATATACTGAACTGATATTATGTTCTTTCCAAAAATCTCAGATCTTAATGCTTCTAGGAAATAGGAGATACAGATAGCCTTTTTTAAAAATTTCCTCACTGTAATCAAATTAAGAAATTTTACACATCTCGGTTTAGATCATTCTGTTAACCAAACAAGAAATGTGCAGAAAAAAAAAAAAAAAAAAGAAAAAAAAAAAGGAAAAAAAAAAATAAGAAAAAAGGTATCTACTTTTGGGTTTTAATCATGAAAAAAGGAACAATGTACATTACAAGTGTATTTTTTTGTTTTGTTTTGCCACGTCTGTCTTACACGTTTTGGAGGAAGGAGTGGGAAAAGAAAGAAAAATCCAACTTCTACTAAGCTGTGTGGTTTTAAACTGTTTGGGTATTTCCAAAAGTCAACTCTGGTGCCTTAAACCTTGCTTTCATCAAGAAGCTGATAATTCAAAATAGCTAACTAAATTTTGGTTATTGTAGCAGCAGGTCTCCTCATATCTTGCTTTCTGGTATTTGTAACTAAACAGACATAATTTATAGAACATTTTATTTCAGTTATTTTGACTTTGCCTTTCACCTCATTGACCTAGAAAATCTAGAGTACTTTAATAACCAATGTCCTTGTTAGAAACTTATTATGTGGCTCTTTTTTTGGAAAGAAAAGTTGAGTATGTGGCATAGTGTGAGGAATTTTGATGTAATTTGTTTAGAGAGGCTGCAGCTCGGCCAGCCTTTTCTGAACAGGCTACGTGGTAACTGAGAAATTGGAAGTCTCAGGGCTGGACTGGGTAATGGACAATAGATGCTTTCACTTCTGTTGCCTGTTTGAATCCAATCTGTCAAAAATTGAAAATTGTTCCCTTTTAATACTGGGCAAGTAGCCTGTGAGTAATTAGTTGGTTGACTCTGCCTGGTGTCTGATTAAAATTTGCCCACAAGACAGAAACACCACCCCGCTTGGCACCCTGGCCAGTTGTTTCAAAAGCCAAAACTGAATCAGCAACCGGCTTTGCTACATTCTCTTCAAGATCAGGACCGAGATGTTTCATTGTGCAGTGTGGACAGGCTCATATTTTGTTGCCCTGAGTTTTGTTCTCTGTGAATGCAACACCTGTCATAAGCACTATATGAAACATAGCAAAAAAGATTTATTTCCTTGAGGATGGATGAATGCTACCCCCTACAGAAGGCCAGGATCAATGGTTCACCCTATCGCCCCATCGACAGAGCCCCTTCAGGAGGAAATTCCACCCAAAACACTCTGCCTCACAATACATCTACATTTACTATGAGCTATGTGAGACATAGTCATACATTTTCAGTTGACTCATGCCCAGCTAAAGACAAAGGGAAGAGAAATATTGCTAAGTGACACCGATTTTTCAGGAAAAATAGAAGCTTGCTAGAAATGATGGCTTTCAAGTTCAGCTGGTGTCAGAACCAGGCTAAGCTAAAGGCCACCATGTCTGGGGCAAAAGCCCCAGGTTTTCACAAGGGGAAATTTTCCACAAATGTGAGGTATTTTTGATCAATTTCTTCAATGGACTACACATAAACACACTTCCCTTTGACATGAGTGTGGCATGTGCTTTTTTTTTTTTCCATCTCCCTCTTGCTTTCTTTTCCTTAAGCAAACTTAATCATCACAGCCAAAAAAAAAAAAAAAAAAAAAAAAAAAAAAAGAAAACCCCATGCTTCATTTATATTTAATATCCAAGATTGAACTTAAGCTTGTGGGAAGTATGAAACTCCCTCAAGCTTTTGAGGGCTCTATGCATGGGATGTGAATAGCTGGCTTCTCCAAATTGGTGTTTATGATCCTCCTGCTCCTATACACAAACACTGAATTTCTCTTGCATGCTCCATGAACCCTTTGGTACTGTCAAAATACTTCCTCTGTCCTACAGCTATCATAAGCAATAGCTCCAATTTTCTATAGTTTCTAGAATGACTGCTAATAGAGTTACACAGCCAAAAGCTAGTCGGGAGAGAATGAAGTAAGTTTTGGATTAAATTTTGTCAAGACAGAGAGCCCTTCACTTGTTTGCAGAGAACATGATGTTAGTAAGTGACAAGGACCTGCAGAAATAAAGTTGGAAAGAAAAACAGTAATGAGAGGGATGCAAAAGTGAACAAGAGTGATGTCTTACGGAAAGGTGGGACAGTGGGCTGGGGAGGAAGGGACAGATAAGCTGAACTGAGGTGCAAAGACAGAGATAAACAGAAGGAAATATTTAATTAAAGTGAAAGAGAAGAGAGTTGGTAATAAAGAATTTGAAAAAATGCTGTCATGAGGAACAGAGAAATATATGAAAGGAGAATATATGAAATATATATATAGAATATATATATGCTCATATAGAATATATGAACAGAGGAACATACGAAAGAAGAAATGGAAATATTTCAGGTTATTTAGAAATATATTGTAGATTTTAATAAATTAGTCAATAATGGTGCATTGTTTTGTTTTGTTTTGTTTTGTTTTTTTAAAGAAGGAATAAAAAGAAAATAAAAAATAAGCAGATATCATTTAAGGTTTATTTCTGAGTCTTCTTAAAGTTTTAGCTACATAGCTCCTAGCGAAATGACTGGGACTGACATAATATCACTAGTTGGAGTTCAAAATCTCAATGTTAGGGTTTACTTTATAGAAATGTTAGAGATTACATTATTATTATACAATAATATATGATAATTATACAACTGTAGGGCAAAATCTAAAAACTAATATATGTTACAAGTATTGGCTAGCATGAAGAGCTGTAATGGTCCAGTTGCACATTTCGTATCAATTACCGTAGACTAGTTCCATGTGTTGGATAAAGCCAGAAGTGCAGGGAAATAGGCAAAAAGAATTTTTTACTCACATTCCTTCTGTGTTTTGGTTCTTTTTGATTCTCAAGCTTATTACTTTTGAGAAGAGATAATTACATATTTTTGGAAAGGGTCGTTTGAGATGAGGAAATGCCTCCGTTACAAACTGAACTTGGGGAAGTCACACCTGCCTTCAACACTTGAGTGTTAGATTAGCTCCCTTCCCATTTAGGTGTCCAAAAAGTATTCAGATTTATAAAAGGACAAAACATACCTAGTGCACCTCATAAACTTTTTTGAACCAGACTGTAAGCATGAAAAAATGTTGCTTTGGAGCTCTAAGATATTTTGAAGATTCTGTTCCCATTACAGGAATGAAACATATGAAAATACATCTCTGCTCTCTTAAACGTACAACTGTACATCTGTGTCCATTTTCATTATAGCTGTTATGTAGGGATGGAAGCAACACAAAATATGGGGCCAGCAGATTACTTCTTCACCAAGGGCTCTGTTATATGGGTATACTTGTGATGCTGTGTATGTACCAATGTCGAATAGGTCTAGCCACATTGGGGTGCCTAATATTCCCCTGCTCTTAAAACCATGATCTTGTGAGAAAGAGAATTTTCCATCCCACCCAAAAGGATTTGAGGGAGCTGTTGAATGTACCAGCTGATGCAATGTAATAATCTTCAGTGATCTCTGCTAATTTAATATATTTTTTCCACTTTTTCACCTGAGCATCAGAAGACTAGTTTGGCTTCTCTTGACCTCTTACTAAAATATTTGTGCAGCATGCTGGTAAAATGAGAAGCTGAAGAGTCAAAGTCTTTACCATAAACAGGCTACAACGGTGCATATTCCTGCACTGTACAATGAAAATCAGCTTGTTCGTTCACAGAACGTGCTGATGGAGGCTTCTGTGGAATATCATTTACAGCCATGTTGTCTTTGTAGATGCCTTCTACGATGTGAGAACACTGATGAGTGGAGGGGGAGGGGGTCAACCTTCCGCTTTCCAGATGGAAAACATCTGTAACTGGCAATACATCTCCCTCAAAAGAAATGTGTTGCTGTTTCATGGTTTCTTCAAAGTGTTACAAAGACAAAAGGTATCAACTGGAATTTTTACCAGTGTTGACTGTATCAGCTTGAATTTTCAGCAGTGCTGAATGCCCCAGCCCCTAGAGCCGTTTACTGTAATACCAAAGTAGTCTTTTAAACAAGACAGGCAATAATGCTTTACACTGTCTCACACAAAAAGAATGTAACATCAACGGGAAAAGTACAGAGTAGTCAAAATGCTCCAAAAATAAAACAAAAGAAACAATATTATGTCCTTTTGTTGTGGCCCCTTAACTCCAGTTCTCTGAGAGCAGTGCTGATTGACGTTGGTGATGCAACCTAAAAATTAATGTCAATTACCTAAAACAACATGCACATAAGTGATGTTAAGGGTCTGATTTCAGTCCACAAAAGCCAGGAAATTCAGTGATACTGGAGGGCTGAGGACCTGGGTTTGACATTCTCATCTTACCAACAGCCAGTCTGCTGGAGAAGGAAGCAGAAACAAAGAAAAAGGGAACTACACCGTTACAGTAAATAATTTGACTGAGACAGTACACTCGCTCTTTGCTGAAGTCTGGATCCACTGGATGCTATCACCTTTTAAGACCAAGAATGCAATATGTTCTAGTTTTGGTGCTCAATAACTCCCCTACCACCTTTCTGCTTTTTTTTTTTTTTTTTTTTTTTTTTAAATATAATTTCTTATTACTTTAGTAACAATAGCTTTTAATGAGACCTAACTAACTCTTCATTCATAGTAATTGTTTACAGTTTTTGTATATCCAGCAATGAGAAGCGGGGATATTGCTGTCAGCATGATTAGTGCATATTATGTATGTGATGTAATAATTCCGCATCCGAACAGGATCGACCTTGTGCTCTTTGATAAATGAACATGCAGTAATCGAGCTGTTCTGGTGTCAGCATGCACACAAATCAAAATGTTCTTGCATCAAAGAGTACTTATGAAAAAACTTTCATACAGGATTTAAATATTCTTCAATGTTATTAGAAAAATATGGGCTGTGATATCATGAAAAGCCCTTGATGGAGATACAAGCCAATAATCCACCTCCTTATTCTTAAGTCTATATTTAATGATTGAACAGTGGCAATCAGCCAGAAGAATCTTAGCCTGACCACTGTTTCCAGGCGAGTATCGGTTTAGTAGATGCTCCGTAGACTAGTCAATCAGAAATGAATGAAAGAGAATTTTAGTCAATTCTAGGAAGGACATTTTAGAATTCTAAGCAACTGCCCAGTTTCTCCAGGATGTCTCCAGATCTTTTTGCCAAGATCTTAGGCAGGTACAGAGCAGACAGACAAAAGGACATTTGGAAAGTTTATAGGTAACTTGAGCCATTCTTTAGAAAGACTCAAAGTCCATCTTCTGTCAAGGAGCTTTTCCAATATATGAAGATGTGTATACTGTAATTTTGCATGTATAATTTAAAAAAAAAAAGTCTTGGCTGTCCTTGGGACCCCAAGTTTCTTGGCACCTCCTTGCAGCTTATATCTTGCCACCTCTTTGAAGGTACAAGGACTCTTCTACGCTGGCTGCCCTGTGCAGCAACCTGTGGGGCTTTGCGCCATCTTGGCATGCTGGCCAATATTCTGTTCATGGTCTGTAGAACTCCATGGAAGTACATGAAGAAGTCTGTCTGTCCTGCAGGCAGCCACTGTTAGGAATTGCCTTGGGGAGACCCAGGACCGCTCACCTCCACGGCAAGGGTTGGGAGCAGCAGGACCAGTCACTGCAGCTTGGAAAGCTCCAGGCCTGCGGCATGGGTGGTGGTTGGAGGAGACTCCTCTGTTTACGTGTCCCCACTTGCTCATTTACAAAAGAAGCCACCCACAGTCGAGCTCTTAATATGCTCGGCATGTTTCAGTGCTGAGATCCTAATTGCATGCTGTCAGAAGATAGTGAGCAGGGCCGCTATCACACAGACCACGTCCGTGATCTGTTATTATTCACAGATGACCAGATCATTCCTGTTACCGACTGTTTCCTTCCCGTATTCATTTTGCATATACCCGGTAAATCTGTTCTTCATACTACTTTCCTTTCCACATCCTCATGCTTAGATCTTGTTTGATGGGATAAATGTGTCATTGCTTTGACACTGCTGGCAAAGTCCAATACTGAAATGAGTTGCTATTTAGGGGAGGAGGATCTTCCTGTGATTATCACCAATTACAAGTAAAGTGTTAACTGCCCAAAGGAATTAACTGCTCTGCTTTATATTTTTTACAGGCACGTTGCATTTTTTGCACAAGCAGTAGGACAGTTGCATATCATTAAAGAATAAGCTTTAATTTCCTAAATTATAAATGCTTCCTGTCATCAAAAATGAACTAATTGTATCAATATATGCCTGGATTAAAGTTCAAATGGAGCTTTGTTTGAAGGATAAGTGTGTTCAGCTTTCATACACCATTTTTTAAATTTGCATTTGATCCTGGTATGTACAAGTTCAGGAGGGACTAGAAAGCATATTTTGATTTGGGGCTATTTCTAATATGAGTGCCATAAAACCTGGTAGTGTGTAATAATTTATTCTGCTGATAAAGTCTTGTTTTAACTGGGTAAACTGCCTTGGCACTTGATTTTTTTTCTCCAGCATGCTGCAGAAATACATATGAAAGATCAATTGGATGTCACTCTAAAGCGTAATCCTAGGTAATTTATTCAGTTTTACCTGAGAGAAAGCTCCAAATATATTCTCTTCTGTTTTTAATCAGTCCAAGTACAATTGATTCAACTTTTGCCTGGATAAAGAGTGAGTAAAAACTGAGCAAGAGCCTCAAGATTTGGCTCTTATTCATTAACCTCAGGGCAGACTTCATTTTGTATGATTTTTAAGCTATTAAAATGTTGGTTGGCTTCCATTTGAGCTCGAATTCCTAATATCACCAAATAATTATGTGTAGATGATGAAATGAAAAAACAGGCTTGTAGTCTCTGAACGCACATTTCAGTCTGGGTGGCTGAAATGGCTCATAACATTCAATGCATGAAAATGGGGTGGATTGAATAAATTAGCAGAATCACAAAAGGAAACCACTATAGGAAATAGTTTTACACGTGTAATCACTGAAATACTCTAGTGAATGTGTCAATCTGTACTAAATAAATATATTTGTTTATAGACATGCTCTGTATTAGCTTCCACTCTTTCACAGCACTTTGCCAAACAAAATCCCACTAGAAGTAGGATGTTCGCACCCGAGTAGGAGTTTCTTGGATAAATATTTTTTCTATATTGAGACCAAAACCACTTCTACAAATTTCAGACTTTGATTGAAATAGTATATTTCTTTTTTTTTTTTTTTTTTCCCTCCCCATCTCCTCCACTGGCAACCACTGATGCATTACCTTAATTCCTCTTACCTCCCACCGCTCCGGTGAGCAGGAGCCGGCTGCGGACAGAGTGCATCAGTCAGTCGATGCGCGGGGCTGGGAGGGCCCGCACCCAAACACCACCACCCGTGAAGGACCTCAGAGCCTGAGAAAATTCCTCTGTTTACAGACTTTCTGCCCTGCGTTGTTGGTTGGGTACTCATTTCCCTGCAAAGATGTTTTGCTGAATAAAAAGGAAGAGTACAGATGGTGTGCCCTCTGAAGTGAGCATTCACAGAATATTTTCAGGGGTGGGGGAAGAGAAGTATGCTGCAAAAGGCCATTAAATGCTCTTTTTCGGTGCAACAATTTCAACATTTTCAATATAGGTGAAATATATCATTTTTTTTCCCCAAATAACTTATTGAAACACTCACTCCTCCTATCCAGTACCTGCCAAGTTCAGCATCCATTTCTGTACATCTGGTATTTTGGCCACTACAACGGGAAACGCAACGTAATGCAAATAATAATTATTGAATAGCGTGCAGCATGTTCAAAATACCATGTATTAGCTCCATAATCAATCCATCCTCAAAGCTGTTCTAAGTGAGCGTTAGTATTTCTGTTTCAAAGACAGGGGAAGTTGAAGCACAGCAACATTAAGTGGTTTGTCTGAGGCCACACAGCAAGTAAGTGTCAGAGCTGGGAGCAGAGCCCAGCCCTGGCTCCTGTCCTTGTGCTCAGACGACTGTACCACACCATGTTGTTTCCAAATAAATTCGCTAAAAATCATATGTTGAGTTCATGAGTGGTGGTGACATGTAGGGGCAATTTAACCCTGTCACTACCTACCAATAAATAAATAAATAAATAAATTGACCATCTTCCTCAGCAAAGGGAAACCTAACAAGGTCAAGAAAAGCAATCCTTGGAGAGGGTGAGCCATCCAGGCTATTTTGTGCTCATTATGCTGTATTGCAATTTGAAATAATTTTTATTTATTATTAGTGGTAAATTTTCACATGGGAGTGCAGTGACTAAGGATCTGCAGTGTTCCCTGAGTCATAAACCAGAGGTTTCAGTATCTGACCAAAACTAAAGTCTTTTCCACATATGTCTCAAGGCTTCTAGCTTTAATTCCATTCTCAGACAGAGCAAAATTGCCCATGCATATTATTGCCACCCTACAGTTGAAGCAGCAAATTGAGACACGTCAGAAGAGGAGACATTAGTCTTTGGGCAACTCAAAGCGTTTTGACCAATGTGACGTAAGGTGATAAAATTATTAATGAACTAATTATGTTGCTCATGATACTCAGGAACCATGACCTTTCCATTAAGGTGAGGAATTTCCACATTTCCTTTATAACCAGGTCCAACAGGTTGTATCCATCGAGGTCTGCTGTGTGCTTTGCCACTGGACTGTCATGGAAAGATGGTTGTGGGCCATTAGACCCAAGCCTATTCAAACCTGCTCCTCAGGAGAAGGCAGCCTTGCTCCGTTGGTTCAGGAGATAGGATTCAGGAGCCCAGCTCCAGGTTTTGCAGTCCACAGGAAGGAATTCCTCACCCTGACGCTGAACTAAACAGCAGTTAAGTCTCAGTGAAGACTCAGAAAAGGAAATTCTTCCAGCACGCTAGGCAGCGTCTTCTGTTCTCTAACAATTAAAAAGGGTTTCTTGGTCTCAGACAAATACAGCCTATTAAAGTTGGTGGCAGTGATGGGAAGAGCTTTGCAAAAATATGTTTGTTTTGCAAAGCTGGCTGCCAAGTATTGTTTTATGGTTCCATTTTTTCCTTCTTTCCCCACTGTTTACAATACCCTCTGAGAAACTTAAAATGATCTTTCTCTCCCTACCAATTTTGTTCTTTTTTTCTTTTGGCAGACATTGGTACCCCACTCCCACACCCCAGTTCTTGCTGCAACAGAAGCCATAATCCTTTTGCCTTGTTTTTCTTTCTTATAATATCAGCCCAGCCCTGCGAACAGCCTTTGCTAGTTTACTGTGGCATCACAAATTTGGCAAAAAGAGCTGAAGGGTAATAAAAGCCCTAAATTTTGTTCTCCTTCCACTGGCTGTATTGTACAGAGGTGTCTGAGAAATACATTTGGGTCCTGTTTTTCAGCTCCGGTGTTTCCACCAGCCTCGGGAATGCCATTATTCCCAATAGCAGAGAGCAACAAAGAAAAAGTTGGGTATTTCAGATTTAGACTATGTTCTTTAACAGGCTTGGATGATATATCCTGGATATATCCCATTCCTGGATTCAACAACACCGTTTTATGTGATTACTGAAAATATTTATGCCATTGGCAGATAAAAAGTAATCTGAAGCCCAGAACTGACAAAGCTGAAAAGCATTTTGTCACAAACCATTGAGAGGTGGTTTACTGGGGCAGTGCTTTTATCAGTGCTTGGTGTATGTGTTCACCTACGTAGTCTGCTGGTGATCTCTGACCCCTTCCAGGAAGACACCCGGTACTCATGGCACAGAAGTCACTGCTATAACAGGGGACAGACTGGATGGGTGAAGACTCAGAGAACAAACCTGGGCAATTAAGTCATTTTATTTGTGTTACTTACACCTAACTGTGGTTCCTCGGGGCTAGCTTAATCACAGCTGGGGTTGTGCTTCCAGGATGACCTTTGCTGTATGGGTAAATGGATGCTGGAGCTTTCAGCATAGCTGTCTGGCCCCGTCCTGAATGAAATCTGTGCGATTTCATGAGTACAGAAGGGGAGATCATTTGGTGCATTGTCCAAATTCATAATTAACTAAACCTGGGTGTTTACCCATATTTGGGATTTGTTATTCACATTATATACCTAAAAAGTTCCCTCACTCTCTGAGTAATATCAGACATCTGTGCTTTGGCTGCTGATTAAAGATGGGTTTGTAGAGCTGGAGCCTCCAATGCTATTGTTTTAAATTGGAGAGAGAATTATCCATTATATTTCTTTTGTAACTTGTATATAATTTTAATAAGGAGAGTTTATATTCACACAAATTTATTTAGACCTAAACAGAAGCAGCTAATTCTAAACAACATGCAGATTTTCTTTTTTAAACAATATTGCTTATACTTGGCCTCCTAAACTAATTATTATTTTAATCTGTAAATAAGCTGGCACTTCTTTGCATGTGGTTTGTCTATGCAGGCTGGGAAAATTAGAAGAGTAACCTTCTAATCACAGGGTTTTTAATGTAGATTTTTTTTATGTACAAAGAGCTATGAATGTGCCCAGAATGACTTGCTTGATATTATGGTGGGCTAATGAAATTTCAAAGTTAACATTCCACAAATAAAATGGAAAGAAAACACAGGGAGAAAGGGAGCAGATTGAAAATTAGAGAATCTTTGTGTTTTATGGGTTCCAGGTTATTTGGAATGGAATGAAAGTTAATGCTACATCCTTTTTTCCATTCTGCCAGCCAGTGTCTGATCCAAGAATGTCTCTTATTTAAAGGGCAGGGCTCCCTCCACTGTTCTTAAATAAAGGCTTTCACTGTCTGAGATCTAATCCTCCCTGATTTTCACAGTAATACTGTAAGACTGCATGAAGAAAATTATTTAATGAAAAAAAGTTTTGCATATGATTCCCCTATCATAAGCCCGTCTAAGTCATATGGTTCGATTTACATTTATGCAAATATCAGAGAATAGAGTAAAATTACCAAAGGAGGAAAGGACCGTGGCATGTCACAAACATGATGTGCCTATTTGTATTTATGTTTGCTAATGAAGTTCAGCCAGGACTTGCTCTTTGATTTTGATGTCTCTGTCTGCCATTCCACTTCATGCACTGTAATTAAACCACTTGCCCACACACATACACAAGGACAGCAAGAGACAGAGACTTTGTTTTAAAAATGCTGTTTGTAACTTGCTTATAGAGGACCTGTAATGCGGAATTTATCATCTTTAAATGATAAAACAACATATTATGTGGTGGTACAAAATTCTGTTTCACCTTTAATGCAAGCAGAACAGCAGAATTAAACTAGTGGAGGATTTGGCCCAATAAACCTTAGTGTCTGAGATGTCCACTGGAGATGTTTTACCCTACGCTTTCCAAAACGTATCCCAAAAAAGAAGTTAACTCTTATCAGCCCACTCAAAAGTCACAGCTGTTTCTTCCTCTTGCCAAAATTATTCTTTATCATCATGCTACAGCTGGGAAGTTATGCACAACTATAAATTGTTAACTGGAAACCATTTCTAGCTAAGGTGCCTGTTCAGAAATCTTAGTCTTCTAATCTGGTATGTTCCAAAGTGGAGGAGTACTCAGATCTTTGGGTTTGGCTGGTGCTTTTTTCTGTAAATCACAGCTTCAATATGTCTGTGTTAAAAACCATGTGATTTTCTGCCCTATAAATTGGCCCTATAAGCTCTTCACAAAAGTGTTTCTTTTCATGTGACCTACTTTGGGAACAGGAGTTGTGCTGTTCTCTTCACGGAGCAGTCCTTTCTTGTCCATCATAGCATCCTATCTCATGCTACCACTGCAGGGGAGACATGGGACTGAAAAAGAGAGCAGAAAATGGATGACTTTTCATGAAATTTGAGAAGTTTCTTGGCCAAGGCCTTTTGTTCCAAATTGCCTTCTTAAGTTGTTAGTTTTGCCTTCTTCCACCAAACCAAGGACAAAGTCTGATCTTGCTTTTAGATGGCTCACAGAAGTGAGCAAACCTCATCTTTTCTGATGCATTGCCATTCTTTTCAGACTGTTAAAAAATGATTAAATAATAGTAACATTGCCGGAGAAGCTTTCCATATCAGAATCCAATGTACTATGATAACCTAAAGGCACAACATTTTCAAGGTAGGCTTCCTAGAGCAGTAGGCAGACAGATGATGTCTGGTATAATGCAGTGCAGAGATGTAGCTGACATGAGTTTGGGATTGCTGTTTTACTTGCAAATGGGAAAAACATAAGTTCTTCAGAATGCCTTAAAATGAAGAAAATGCATCCAAATGCCTAGATGGGCTGGGGTCAGGGCCAGGAAGTGGAGCGCTCAGCAGCAAAATCTTCATGCCTTTCCCCAAAACAGGGGCATGTGGCAAGAGCGGACTGGGCAAAATTAAGGTCATATTGCTGCTTTCTTTTTGGTCCAGCCTGTTTAGGTTCTGGTTGTGGGTTGCAGCAATCTGGTTTGCTTTTAACAAGGTCAGAAAAGAGGATGCAAAATCTCGCCATATGATAGCAAGAAACCAGAAGATTTTCTGTGAAAGCTAAATGGGCTAAATAAGGTTACATCAACTTTTCACAGCATGGGATCTGTTCTGGGAAGGTGGACGGTGTAATTTATGCCAAGCTAGGTGATTTCCCACATCTAAAAGGTGGTCCCTTGACCACCCGCATGCAGTGGGTGCGGTAACAGGCTGAGGGACCTTCAGCCGTGGCAAAGAGTCAGCCCACAGCAGGAAATGTCAAAGCACATGCTGGTAGACTGCACATTTTGAGAGAGAGCACACATGAAAAAAATGTGGATGCAGTAAATTCTTTTCCAAACTGGGCTCCAGAAGGGATGGTGGGCTTATGTTATCTCCTGACGTTGGGCCGTAGCAGCTATATGCCAGCCAAATGGATACAGGTATGGCCTGCCATTTTATTTCCGCATCAAGAGGCTGCACCATCCTCTGCGTGTAATTCTGAGCCAAACAGTCCTTCTTTTTTTAAACAAGGATACTGCCAGAGTGTCAGAGAGCACCCAAAAGTCTCATCCAACTGAGCCCTTTCCATTATATCAAACCACAGTTAGTAAATGTCATACATGTACACTCTCTTGTGACGGCCCGTACACATACAAGGTTTATAAAAAACCCCATGCTGTTTCTCTTCACAATTCTTGGCATGCAAACATAAGTCTTTTAGTATCATGAATTCAGCTGTATATATCTTAAAGATAAATGGCGCAACTCAGAATGAGGGGGTAACTGTAAAATAGTTTTGCTATGCATAAAAGTATTTTGGAGGTTAAGCTTTATTATCTAGCAGTGTATCAAAATAAGAAAGTGTTATCTTGTTATGGAATGGGATGAATCAAACTCCCTCCCGTGAAATACTGATTTCCAAAACAGTTGCCTCTAAGCTGAGGTTGAAGGTAAAAATTGTTTTGGGGGTAAAATGCTTCAATTTGTGTCCAAATTCCTTAATAAAATATGCATATATCAGAATCACTTTCTCTGGCTTGGGATGGAGAAGTGTGTTGTTTTCATTATTGCTGAAGTTCAAAAGGGCTTAAGGAATTTTGTTGGCCCCTTCCAACAAAACTGAACTTCGGGCAGGGATTAAAGCAAAGGAAATTTCAGCCCAAGGGCAAATGTTTCTGAAAGTTTAAAGTATGTGAAACAGGGAGTTAAGTAGGAAATAGTTTTCAACCCTAACTATAGCCACTCTAGCTATAATATATTGCTAAATATAGACTGGGGGGTGTGCCCGGCTTTCTGAAGGTGTTATCCTTCCTCCTCTGAAGCTTGCTTCTAAAATGACCTTTTCAGGGATATAACTAACCGTATAATATTGCCCATGTTGGAAAATGTTAAACTGCATTATTTCCCAGGTAAGCCCAGCCAAGCCCAACTTTGCTTTAGCGACCAAAATTCCCTTCATAAAATTCAACCTTTTCATCTTTCATGTGAATCCAACTTTATACTTGGGTTCATTTATCTCCCAGCAAACTACACAATAACCCTGAATATTTAATTTATGTGCTAAAGGTTGACACTTGGGTTATAAACCTCTGTAAAAATACTGGGGTCAAGGAGCTAAAAACATAACTTTTGCATTGACTTCAAAATGCCAGCCCTAATGGTTTGGGCAAGCTGCAGATCCAAACTCCCTTGGACTTGCTGCTTGTGGTTGTGGGAATATATTGGATCCTTTCAAAATTATTGGCTAGTCTGTTTTTGTGCATTTCATGTTTGGGTATGGAGTTTTTGGATTTATTTTCTTTGTTTGTGGTGATACTGTCATGTCTGATGACTGCCTATATATCCCAGAACTAATATTCCACTCTTTGACTCTAATACCATATGCTGCTCAATCTGTATGTTGAAGTATGGTGTTAATGTAAGGGATGCTGTAATGAACATCTTGTACGTATTTCCTTTTGCATATTCAGTGTCTGTAAATGTCTCTCTGAATACATGCTTGCTGTTTTTGAAACTATTTCCTTACAATTCAGTACAAATACTATTTATACACAAAGTTGTTCAAGGTTATCCTTTTCCTCTGTCTTTATGATACTCTTCTAGTCTGAGAGAGGAGAATTTGATCTCCCTGAAATTAATTAGGAAATTGCTAAAATAACTAAAAATGGTAGTTATATGTGGCACTTCCTAAATGCATGAACCCTAAGAGGTACAAAATACATCTGACAAAGCTCTAGCTGTACTTGAATAGATGACTGTATTTTCATTTTCAAAACTGGATGACTGCTGAAGGTGAACTAAATAAAGCAAAAGTATTTGAGCTCGTTTACTTTTTGAAGATATCATTAATATCTACAAAAATAAAAAATAAATAAACAAAGAATATCCCCTTAAAATATAGGATTTCCAGTGTGCCCAAGTTAAAAAGGCATAGCTTCCTATATTGATTCTGAAAGAGATGTTAAAAATGCATTAAAGATATTTTAGTGAGGCAGGGTCACAGGATCTTTTAAAATTCTTTTCTCAGATGCTGTTTAACTCTTGTGTTTCTCTGTCATTGGAGATGTTCAATCCCAGCTTACAATATGTGAGATATCAAATTATTTTGTGCTGACCAGAATGTCTTTAAAATGAATTTGGTTTGGGGAGTAGGGATTATACCAGTGTCTGTTTACATAGGTGCAGACTTAGACTGTAAGCTAGGTTTGGAAAACTGTAATGATTCAGTAATTTATAGACTATTAGGATAGTTAGGTTAGAAGTGATTCCTGAGCATAGTGAATAGAGAACACATGCTTATAAAGGACAAACAGATTCAGCATAATAGTGTGTTTTTGGCCTCATCTATTTTTCAGGCAATTAACAAAATAGGATGTTACATTTCTGCATATCTCTCACTCTCCTGAAATAGAGTCACTAACCACTTGTTAACCACACTGATTTTTTAATAGACAACGTGGTTGCTTATAGCTTCCCCACCAGAAATGTTCAGATTAAGCACACTATTAGATTGCAGCCAGAATAGTCTACAAAACAGGAAGAAAGCCTTGCCTTTCTCTCTGCCTTCTTCCCTTGTTTAAGTTGACGTGATAATTCATTACAGATTTTCTCTTTCTTTGACAGAGTGCCTACCGCAGAAACGGGATGACTTTTCTCGCCTGCTAATATGGATGTGGCTGCAGCAACAGGAAAGATAGTGTTATATTAAGGTGATTTTCTTTTCCCCTCCACGGAAGGAAAAAAATACAAGCTCCTATGTCTCCGTGTACCAGTGAGTGGGCTGGTTTGTTGTGACTATCTGCTGGCCGACTCTGTCTCTTTTTCCAGCCCCCTCAATCGTTATTCTTGTTTACTAGCTGGAACATTTAGCTAATTAATGGCAGGATGTTTGGGATAGCGTGTAGGTGGACAAGAATACGGATCACACAAGTTTGAAGTTTGCAGGGGACTTGCTGCTGTCAGCCCCTTTCAAAAATGCGCTGTCATTTTTATTTAATTGTTTGGAAGTCTGTGTTTTAGTTGAGATGTTGTTTTGTGAAGCAGGATGGGGCAGAAAGAGGCCAAAGATGTTCTAGGTTATATAGGTTTTCCTCATCATTTTTACAAAAAGGAAAAAATGTACTTTTTTTCTCTGATTTCCCTTGAGTCATTTTTAGATAACATTCAGACAGTATAACACAGTTTAGTCCAGTAAGGGGATTTTTAATAAGAGCGATACCAAACTCAAATCCAAATGTTTTCAGAGAAAAGTCCATGTAGCCTTATTTTTTTTACACACCCCAACATAGCAAAGTTGTCAGCCCCAAATCCTCAATACTGCTATCTCTCTCCCTGTTGCATTCCTCCCCAAAGGCCCGAGCTGTTGCTCTCTGAAGTCAAGGGAAGTCTGCAGCGATTTGTCACGGAATCTGGCCCCTATTCAGGAAATGTATCCTGGAGTATACAGGATACAGCCTGACCAGCCATGTCCATCTCAGTGATCCTGGAAAAAGGCTTAATGTTACGTGATGGTCAGGCACTGGCTGCAGGAGGCAGATGTTGTCTCTGTTGCTGACAAAGGCAGCGTTAATGTTGGATTCAGCTAAATGGGCTTTTTACTGCCTTTTTATATTTCAGTTCACTTTGTTTTCAGATTTGTTTTTTGAATCTCAGTCCCTCCTTCGATGGTTCTTTCCATCCCCTGCTCCTCCAGCCTCTGCTGTCCTCACAAACATATTCATTTCTTCCCATAAAATCTGTACAAATATAGAGCTAACCACGATGATGCTGAACCAGAGAAAAGGGCTTATGCTTCAGCCCATCACCAGGATCTGCAGTCATGTACTGCCTGTGTCCCTAGGGCAGCCCATGGGTCTGCTTTAGCTGCTTGTAGCACAGGCTTGAAATCTAACTTAAACCTCAAATTAAGACAGAGCACTCAAGGGATCAAGAGGAGATCAGCAAAATATTACTTTTATGTAGTGCAGCCGTCCTCCTTCTTTGTGCTGAGTATGTGAGGTCTTAACTTTTACTCCCACTGCATGGTATTGTGGTCATTTGTAAGTGGTTTTCTTGCCCTGCTTTCCTGGACCTGCTTGTGAAAGCTTTAGAAGTATCTATATTTTAAATAAACAGAAAAATGCGTCTTCTCTTTGCAACCAAAATATCCTAAATGTGAACTTTGTACATCAGATGTTACTGCCATTTGTCAATTGCTTTTTTTCTTTTACCTGCTCACACTTCTGTTTTCTGGAATTAATCTATGTGCAAAGGACTAAAAGTAATGTGTACACTGCCATATATTAAATGGAGGGAGCTTTCTGATGTTCCATCTGTGCTTGTTGAAATATATGATTAAACTTTTCTTTTTATCATCATTCTTATTTTTGTTGGCGTCCTTAATCATGGAAAATTATACGCTTGCTGTAAACATCCAGACTTTTTTAAAGGACACCAGTATTTATTGTATTTGGTTTCGATCTGCAGGCATATAGACAGAAGAGACCATTTCAGGCACTGGGTAATGGAATCAAAATTCCTTCCGTAGCTGTATCTCTCCCAGATTTTACATTTTAAAATATGCATAAGCAGGGAAAATACTGGCACTTATTTTTTACTGGTCTACTTGAAATCACAGAGAATGAAGACTCAACATACATTTCTCTCGGAAATATGACAGATCATGTTTTTGTTGGTCTGCCGTGTGTTTGTCTATCTTGAACAGCCTGACAGGCAATTATTTATAAAATCTGGGTTTGCCCAGTAAACCCATATAATAACCTTTCACTTCTCTACATAAGCCATGAACTGAATTGAGAGTAAAACAAGGTAGGTTATGTCTCCCTACTTGAACCAGCCAAGTTATTCTTATATTGGGAAGGAATAGCTTTTTCTCAGAGTTGCTTTTCTTTCTGCTTAAAGTTCAAATTAGAGCACTCGGACCCATGCTGGGTGCGGTGTGTCTGAACCCCACTTTCTGTGCTGCAGAAGCAGAGATGGGTGTTCAGGCTGGCACCATACATTTTCTCTTAAGCTTTTTTCTTTACTTTGCGTATAAAAATTAGTCTGAGGTGGTGGTAATGGCTGTGCCTGAATGGCTTTGTCCTTGTGTAATTTCAGCTTGCAAATAATTTTGATTGTTGATGCAGGTTTGTAATTGCTGCATCAGGTGGTGCCAATGGCTTGCCATGTTATCGGTTACTGGTGGGGGAAACAGGACCAATTCCAGCAGGAATGAGACTGCAAGAGTTTGGCTTACAGTTCAGTGTCTACCTGGCTGTGGGGTTCTATTACCTTATTTTCCACTTTCTTCACCCATTGATTTGCAAACAAGGGGTACTAATTCTGCTGGAGGTCGCCAGTGGTGCGGGTACTGAAGCATGACCCAGATTTTGAGCTGGGGTTCATCTCATTTACCATACTCCCTGACCCATCCTTCCTCAGGCTGCAGGCTGCATTCTGAGCAAATACAGCCCTTTAGGAGGATCTTGCCATTGTCTTGAAATGGGGAGAAGCTGGCAGGGCCCCATATTTCCCCAGAGATGCTCAGGACCTTACCGAATTCTGCCTCCCTCTGTTTTCAGAGGCCACTTCTCTTTGTCAAGGAAAGATCTTGATGGGGAAAAAAAAAAAAAAGCAGTTCCTGACACTTCTTGAATTTAGATGAACCTTAGCGTTGTACTAACATTCGGCCATCGGCCGTGTGCAGATCTCGTAAAATATTTTATAGCTTCCTGTCTAGCTTATACAGAATGTTTCATAGAACATAAACACTTCCACTAATAATTTAAGAATAAATAGATAGTGACATTTGTCACAAGTCTAACCACTAGTTGAAACTTACACTGTTACAGGTTGTTTTTTTATATTATTATTATTTGCCTAAAAGTGAATCATCTTGTCCAAGGTTCAGCTTTTTATACCTCCACAATAGATCTATGCGGAGCAGCAGTACAGCCAGGGAAACGCGGTGGCATGCATTAAATCCAGGGCTTTATTCGGAGGGCATGGAGCCAGCGCAAAGCAACAGAGCCATCCCTGAAGGAATTGAATGTAAATTTGATGGTTTAAATAAGGCCAGATGCCTTACAAAATTATTTTGAAAGCTGTATCTTCTAATGTAGCTCTTTTCTTCCCCCCCCCCTTCCCCCCCGCTTAAGATAATGATGTTGCCTTTAAAAATAATAAGAAAAAAACAGTTCTTGTCTATTGTGGGGAGACTACAATCAGATACTTTAGCTTCCATAAATCACTGAAATGTTGGCAACTGAAACGAACTTTTAAAAGGCAGATGACTGCAAATTTGAAGGAAACCTTCATACTTTATTGTTAAAAGCCTTTTAACTGTCTAGAGAGCACTCTGAGACACTACATTAATAGCCATTCTCAGTAATCAAGCTCCACTATACTTATATACTACTTTTCCTAAACAAGATAGATTAGTAGTGGAATAGAATTGGTAAGATAAATAGAGAAAAATCAAGAACTAAAATTATAATAATACAGTTTCATTTTACATTTTATAACTCTCTTCTATATTTGTGATTGATAATTCATCTTAATTCCTATCAGACAGAAATATTGGCACAAGAGTCTTACACAAATATCCATGTCTTTCTGGAGTAGTCTTCATCCAGATGCTTTGCAGATTTTCTTACTGATTCTGTGAAGATGTAAGCTGTCAATCTTTGGAACTACCACGACTTTGATTGCTGTAATATATTGCTGTAAAGCCCCGCAATGTAATATTGCTGTAATGCCCCACAATCTTCCATGTATTTATGCCTGCACTACCGCTTGGAAATAGTAGCGTGCTGTTATCTCCATCTCCTCTGAGGCATGAAACGGCTAAATGACTGGACCTGCTTTGAGAAACCTGGGGTGGTTCAGAAAACCTAGGATGGTTCAAAAAACCTGGGATGGTTCAGAAAACCTGGATTTTCCAAACCTCTGCTGATGCTCACAGCTCTGAATCATCTTTCCCCTCCAGTGAAAGTGATACATATGTCAGAAAGCATGTGAGGACATGCAGGTTAGGACATAAAGTGGCAAAAAATGGTGTGCAAGTGGACCTACAAGAGGAATTTGGGGTGGAAGAACACATTCAGTCCATTTGGACCCAATTCAGGACTCCACACTTAAAATCCTTCCTTCCAAAATGTGCCACAGCCACCTAATGGCCTAGTGCAAAAACATAAACATCATATTTCCACCAAAACATGGACTATGGACACTTTACCTTCATACAATGATGCATTTCTGCATCAGGAATCATTGTGAGGAAGGTGCTCATTTAAAAATCCTACCTGAGCATCGCCAGGGTGCTCTTGCTCCCTCACCAGCCTCCCTTTGCTTCATGCATAAGAGCTTCAAGAAATAATAGGAGAAACACAATTAGGAAATGTGAATGCCCTCTTTTAACTTGGGCAGCAGTTGTGGTGGGTGTTCACACAGATAAAGCAGAGCATTACATTTTAATAAATGAACTGGATCTGAATGTAGTAAAGCACAGCTGAAGTGTGGTGGCTGATCTACACCTGGAAGGAAAGAAGGTGTGAGGTACCTGAAGCCATAGCAGGATCCAGATAGGCAGAGTCAATAAAGCAAGTTGGCTCAAACCGGTTCTATTTAACTCTCATTTCCATAACTATTTAATTAATCTTAAAGAAAAAAAGAAAAAAAAAAAAAAAAAAAAAAAAAAAACTATTGCATTTCTTGTACTTCTTGTACTGACATGATTTCTTCAGATCTGCAAATGAAATGGCAGCAACTGTGTGTCAAGCCTAGGCGAAAACAAATCTGCAACATCGCTGCAGAAGGAGAAAGACGACTTTTGTAGGAGCAAGGTTCCAGGTGAGCTTCTTTTCCTGAACTCCTTTGCTCAGATCTCTGGGCATCTGCTGTGTGTGTACAAATTGTGCAGCAGCTTCAAGTAAATCATTTCAATAAATTAGATGTGATCTGTTCACTGTTCTCCTTGTTACCTCTGCCTTGCTTTAATATTAATAGAATTGATGTTCCTCTTTTGGAACGTTAGCAACATTTTGCTAGTCCTAAATTTTCACCGTTGAAGAGAATTTGGTGTAGACAGAACAGAAATTCAAGCAATTTTATTATTTAGGGGTGCTTTTAGCACCTGGGAAAGGTGTCTTTGAAAGTCAACTTCTCCACAGAAGGTGCTGCTCTTACTCTTTTATACTTTGGGATGGTGGCAAAATTGATATATGGCATCTGTAGGTCTTGAGCTTGTACAACTAGGAGTTGAGGTCATCCTGGAGGTCTCACTCAAACTCATGTGCATCCCATTTGTCTCCTCGCCGTGCAAATTATGCACAAGCCCAAGAGGAAAATCATGACAGATTCTTCCACTGGAAGATCAAGAACTGCAATGCTGTATATTCCAAGGCACAGTAAACTGAAATAACCTTGGTCTGACTGGACTCAGCCAAACACCACTTTAGATTTTTTTATTTTTTTTTTTTCCTTATTGACAGTTGCTTAATGATTATTTATGCACTTCGGTCCTCATGTCTTTGGCAGTGAAATAGTTAAGAATAACGTGTGGTCAGGTTTCAGAGTCAGTAGGGGAGCAAACAGCTGTCTGTCTTTCTGCAGCTGTTGTTTCTGAGCAGTGGGTTAAGAACCTACCACATTTTAAGGGTATTTGGGAGCAGTCAAGTCGGTTACTTTATTCATGGCACCCCAGTAGGTGTAGCTGTCTAAGCTAATCTGCATTGCTCACCAGAGGTGTCCAGAAGAGGTGTGTGATTATTGTGTGTACTATGGATCACCCAGAAAATGGCCAAAACTTCAGCCACGTTTGGGTTGATGGGAGAAGAATGAAGATTATTCCATCAGGACTCTGGAATTTCAGTATCTTTTAGTCTCTGTGCTCCAATTAAACCTCTTTGGGCAGGTGTCTGTGAAGCAGAGGACTGTATCCGGATGTGTTTGGATGGGTTTGGGAATCAAACATACATTGCTGTCAAACACGAGAAGTTGCTTGGCTTGGCTATTGACTATGGTAGGAGGTGTAGCCCTGTTTGCAAGTTACAGTCTTCCCAAATGTTACGGTAATGAAAAAAAAAAAAAAAAAAAAAAAGGAATAAGGAGCCAAACTTTTGAATTTTTTGGCCAAAGTCCAAACCTTCCCAGTTTTTGCCATTGCAAGTTTTTATGCTTATTTATTTATTTATTTATTTATTTATTAATGGTGTTGAAGTTGGGCTTCTGGATGATGCTCAATTCATTTTTATTTTGTTGAGGCTTGTTTTATTTGCTCTTTGGTATGTATTTATGGTGCATGCTCTGAAAGGATTTTGCATCTTAGTGGGTTTCTTTGGTGGTCCTACAGGCAGTGCAAAATTAATGCAGTACTTAAAGAGAATGTTATTAAAACTTTATTCATAGGTGAGCAGGAGAGGCATAGAAAATGTGTTCATTTATATGCTTATACATTAAATATATATGAATATATACATATATATACATGTTTTTTCAAGAAGGCTGAATTCCAAAACCAGCTCTGGTTTTACCAGTCTAAAACCAAACTTGACCCTGTTTTGGTATATATCTTTCTGCAGTAAAAGTAGATTTATCCTTGTAAGGATAAATATTTTTACTTTATTAAAGTAATTTGATTGTAAATTTTAATTTCTTTTCTGCCTTTGTTACTCATTTTTCTCTTGCACAATGTTTAGTGTAACAATGTTGGACCTTTAAGAGATCGTGAAGCCACACAACATTTTAGAAAAATCATTTCTGACCTGTATGAAAAGGGCAGTTTTGAATCTGCAAGTATGTTTTATTTATTTATTTTTTAAAGTCCAATAAAATGTTACTTCAGAGGGAGAGATCCCATAGGGCTGGGAATAAGTCCCCAGTTTATTCACTGAGGGCAACAGAAGGTATTTTTATAACACTTGAATGTTGAAGGATGTTGTCAGAGTTGAACACTGCAGAGATACCTCGCTGCTCACGGAAATTGTGTTTGAAATTTTCTTATACTTTATTATACATGAGTTGTACTCTTGGCTGCCATTTCCTTCCTTCAGACTCCCAAAGGTGAGTGGATTGTGCCCTCTGGGGGCTCTCTACTGCTTCAACTTAGATTTAAGTGTTGGGTTTTCTCTTTCTTTTTCTTTCTTTTTCTTTCTTTCTCTTTCTTGCTTTCTTGCTTGCTTGCTTTCTCTCTTTTTCTTTCTTTCTCTCTCTTTTTCTTTCTCTCTTTCTCTCTCTTTCTCCCTTTCTCTCCTTTCTCTCCTTCTCTCTCTCTTTCTTTCATGTAAAATATCACATTGGTTTCCCCTCCCTCCTTGTGTCTTATGAAGGAAGAAATTTATGGCCTTTTTACATCAGGAAGTCTAGCTTTTCCTGACGTTTTATTGCTTTGAATATTTGAAACATTTCAATCCCAGACAATAAATATTACATGATTATTGTTTTCATATGGATAGGCTATTTCCCCCTGTTTTTCCTATCCAACATTTTACTAGCAAGTGACACCCAACAATTTATGGATACTAAAAACATTACTATTAAACTTTCCAAAGGAAGGTCAGAGATAGTCCCTCAATTTCACAGAATCACAGAATCACAGAATCACAGAACTGTAGAGGTTGGAAGGGACCTTGAAAGATCATCAGGTCCAACCCCCCTGCAAAGCAGGTTCCTCAGAGCAGGCTGCCCAGGTAGGCGTCCAGATGGGCCCTGAATATCTCCAGAGAAGGAGATTCTACAACCTCTCTAGGCAGCCTATTCCAATGCTCTGTCACCCTCACTCTGAAGAAGTTCTTACACATGTTGGTGTGGAACTTCCTGTGCTCTATCTTGCAGCCATTGCCCTTTGTCCTATCCCCACACACCACTGAGAAGAGGTTAGCTACATCCTTCTGTCTCCCACCCCCCAGATATTTACACATTGATAAGATCCCTTCTCAGTCTTCTCTTCTCCAGGCTGAACAGACCCAGGTCTCTCAGCCTTTCTTCATAGGAAAGATGCTCCAGGCCCTGTATCATCGTTGTGGACCTC
>CM021767.1:113686097-113703602 GCA_011076525.1 Nettapus auritus
TCTCCAGTGCTGTCAGCTTTGCTGGGCTTTATGCTTAGACCCAGATGAGGACCCGACATTTCCTGATGGGGCTTAGCAAATGGCAAATTTATTCTTTTTGGAAAATCCTTGACAGCTCATCTTCCAAATGCTGAAAGCAGAGGGTCAGGAACTCTGGGTCAGCATCAGCTAAGTTACAGTATCTGACACCATGCTATGAGATGACCAGAGACTGGAGCATGTCTCTTGCAAAGACGGGTTGAGGGATCTGGGGGTGTTGGGCCTGGAGAGGAGAAGGCTCTGGGGAGACCTCCCAGTGGCCTGCCTGGGCCTGAGGGGCTGCAGGAGAGCTGGGGAGGTACTCTTTGTCGGGGGGTGTAGTGATAGGGCAAGGGGGGGCTTTAAACTAAAAGAAGGTAGGTTTAGATTAGATATTAGGAAAAAAATCTTTACTCAGAGGGTGGCGAGGCCCTGGTGCAGGCTGCCCGGAGGAGCTGTGGGTGCCCCATCCCTGGCAGTGCCCAAGGCCAGGCTGGATGGGGCTGGGGGCAGCCTGGGCTGGTGAGAGGTGTCCCTGCCCATGGCAGGGGGTTCAAACTCAATGATCTTTAAGGTCCCGTCCAACCCAAACCATTCTCTGAGGTGTTCCAGTACTTCATACCTGGTGCCAACACAGTTCTGATATAATTCCTTACTCCAGATCAGGTTTGAGATGGCCTTGGGGAAAGCACAATGAAAAGACTCAGGGTTTCACATGACTCAATCTTGTACACTTGGCTTAACAGCTATATTTTTTCCATTTGCCCATGTTTTTCCATTGCACAACCACAATCTTGCCCCAGTCTTGCCTATAGCAGTTCAGAGGCTTTTAGGCATCTTGAGGGAGGGGTATCTATCTCTGCATGCTATGTATGGTGCACTGAGCTGCCAACAGCCTATAACCATGAGATTTGGATGTCCAAAGCCCTGCCAGGAGCACATCAGGCTTCAGAACATCATTCAAGTGCACACAGAAAGCTTATTGCGGTTTCCCACCTTAAGCAGGGCCAGGGGCCATTAGACCTGTTTTTCCTAGCAGGAGTTTATCCAGCCTGTGTTTAAAGACCCCCAAGGATGCAGATTTCCCTGTCTTGAATCTAGTGATGTTCTTGACCCTCATAAATTTTTTCTTTATCTGCTTTGAATTTTTATTTGCAGCAAAGTAAACACACCCCTTTTCATTACTGGTAAGGACAGATCATACGAGTGTACTTTGTAACAGTCTTTTCCGTGCTCAGGGGCTGTTATCCCATCAAGACTCTCTCTTTCGGCTAATAAATGTAACTTGATCAATCTGTCCTCCCAAGTCGTGTTTTCTGGATTTCCAGCACCTCTTCCTGTTTTGACAATGAACCATTGATAACTGTTCTCTGGGCACATATATCTAAATCCTTGTCCCCTGCCTCCAGCAGTTTTATCTAGACCCATGTTTCCCTCACCTGATTAGGAAAGTGAATGTGAGACAGTGTCAGAAGCCTGCAAGTGCCGGTGATGAATCTATTGCTTTTTCCTTCACTATAAACCTTGTTACCTGTCACAGAGATCCCACGGCAAGAGTTCAAATGGCTATCAAAAGTCTACACTCTGTCTATGCAAGAGCAGAGAAAGAATCAGTTAAACGAGGGGATTATTTGACCTGTTGGTGAACCGGGCAAGAGAAGGATGAAGGTACCGGAGTCCTTGTGAGGGGCACCGTGACCCACAGCTAGATAGGCATCACAAGCAGGAAGCGAGTAAAAAAAAAAACCTCCAAAATCCTAAGCTTACCAGGTAGTGTGTTCATACCGCTACTGCTGGTTCTGTGACCGGTTGGTGAATGCCAGTAAGGAACAGTTTCATCCCTTGCTGTTATAATTTGCAGCATGAATTAGGTGTTATCATCACCCTGATAATCAGATATTTTCCCTGACTTAGTTCAGCAGGTGAAATGGAATGAATAGCCTTTACAGTGAAGTTCAATTAATTTCTAGTGATTATCTGATGCTTTTTTTTGTTTGTTTGTTTGTTTTAATTTTATCACTTTGCTGTTGTTGTTGTTGTTTTTGTTTAGTTTTGGTTTTTGGCTTTGAGTCTATTGTTACTACATGCACAGTGTTTCCATGGAATCCTCCTACTGGTCTGGATAAGAGATTCACCAGTTTAATTTCCAGGTTTTAATTTCCTGCATCCTATTCCTCATGAGGCCTTGACTGAAAGGAGCTTCATCCCACAGAGAACACACAGGATTGGGAATCAGGACTCATGGACTTCTTCACTTACAGGTCTTCCTCCATCTTCACCAGTATTGCCATCATCTCTGCGTTCCTCAGTGACCCCATCTCAAAAAATAATAACAACTTGCTTGGTTCATCCCCAGATCTCAAGACAGTTTTCTGAGGAAGAAGTCATCATCCCAATTTTATAGATGGAGAAACTGAGGCCCGGCAAAGGGGAACTGCTGTCATTAACTTCCTGCAAGGGCCCATGCCCTTGGCCTCACAGCCCCTTGCTCAGGGGCTGGTCCACCAGACCAGACAAGTGCTGGAGTGGAAATAAATATTCTCCTGATGACTGTGGTCTCTGTGGTCAGAGCTGAGGGTCGAAATGTTCGCACAAGGCCTGCACACAGAAACCACAGAATCCCCCACAGCTCCACTGCACTTTATTAAAAGTCACTGCTTCTGTGAAAAATGGGTTTTATAAGAGTTAGGTGCCTTAATTATAAAGTCATGTGCGTTTGAATGACTTCTTCCCTGCTAACTGTTTGTGACAGCCTACAAATGTGAAAAGTATTACCAAGCCTATTTTTAACGTGGCTTTGGAGAGGCTGCAGTTCTGGAAAACCAAATCCTACAGGATACTAATGAGAAAGACCAGTGATTCTTTAAATATGGTTAGTGTTGTCTGAGTTTAGCAGTGATGCCATTGCTATCCAAAAGACGGGAAGTAGAGGAGTCGTTTGGTAGCAATTGTGTTAAACAAGCAATAGGAGCAAGTGATGTGCAGGGCTGGGGCTTAATTTTTGCCTTACATGTGGCTGAATAACCGATGTGTGGATATAAAAATATAATAAAATAATAATTAAAACAAAAACTCTTTTCAGATAGGTGTTCATGGCCCATTTCATCAATGTACTGCTCTTACATGTGTTTTCTGCAAAGCTGCTACCTCCCAAGAAGCATCTTCCATCCCCTTTCTTTACTAGATGAACTACCTTCTAATGGGGCAAACAAAATAGCATGGGGTTCTGTGGCTTGCTGAACTGGGTTCTTAATAGGTCCTCTTTGTTTGTTATGGCAGACTTGGGGCCCAAAATCTCGCTTGTCTCACTAACTCTCATCTGTAGGCTGCGCAGGGCAAGAGGAAAGCACACAAGATCTCTCTACCAGTCTTATTGCTGCACTCAGTACCAAATGTTGCAGCCCCTCTTATAACAAGGCTAGACACTAGGAAAGGAGAGCAGGCCAAAAGCAACATCAATGTTAAAGCAGTAAGTGTCAAACTTGGTTTGAAAGGAAATGAAAATGGTGAAAAGGAAATACTGCAAATAGGAGGAAGGAGTGACAGAAAAATGCTGTTCTTTTTCAGTTTAAAGACAAAGAAAAATGGCGGGGAAGACATATCCTCAGATGACATACCTGTGGATAAAAGATTTATTGTGGGTTAGGTTTATGACTGGTGGACACTGTGATGGGAATCTCCAATCAAACATATAACTCCAGTTTTAGCATTGACACTGTGATTCTTCCTCCATCCATGACTTCTCACATGATTAAAAAGACTTTAATTTTAAGGTCTTTAAAAACAGTTATTTGTGCCTGGATAAATAATGTTAATGATTAGTGACAGTATAAAATTTACACCTTATTTTTAGCCAGCATTTTTTACCCTTATTTCTCCCACATTTAATTATATTGATTTTGAATGATGAGTTATCATCTCCCCCTTCCCCAGTATCATAAATATTCTTCCCTTTTAACCAGCAACTAAGTTTCTTTTTAAACGTTTCTTAAATAAATAGAAGACTACATATCTGTAGTCCAAGGTAGATTTTCTGAACTCAAGTTAGTTGTGAGGAACTTTTCTAATTTCATCAACTTTTTTTTTTTTAATTGTTATTTTATTATTATTATTATTATTTTTAATGTAATCACAGCAGAACTGGATGCAGATTTATAAAAGTTGTCTCACACATACCATGGGCAATGGTATTCTTTAGTTGTACTTTCTCTTTGTAGGGTTGCTTTTCATATATCTTAGCCATCACTTCGCTTTGAGAACCCCAACAGCTTTGCAGGCAGCGGTAAACGATGGTGGGGCTTATTCCTGGAGGCCATCAGCTACATCAATGCCATTAACCTGAGCATTGACATTAACAGCATGGTCACACCTAAATTGCCTGTTGGATGGGCTCTGGCCCGTACCAGCTCCCAAACTGTTATTTGCATGCACATGTATAATACGTGTTTCTATGTATGCAATTTATACTTTTGAAGGCCTCCAAAGAGACTATACAACGTTATGTCTCCTTGTCTTTTGTACCTCAGATTTAAATAGTGCTGAGGTCCAGAGCTGGCCTTCCTCTGGGGACAATTAACTTCATCTGGATTAATAAGGATGATTAACCTTAATCCGTATCTAACAATAGACCTGAAATCTGTTCTGGGATCATTATTCCAAAGGCCTGGATAATGTCTGGTAGACAGATGCCTTCCAGGTTTCCCTACTTTCTGATTAATCTGGAGCAGAGACCATAAGCACTTCCTTTGCTCCAGAGCAGGAGAGATGCAAAAATTGGGGAAAAAAAAGAAAGGCAATATCCTGTTCCTCTGCTAATTTTGTTGTTATTGTTGTTCATTTCACCCTTAGGAAAGGCATGCAGTTCTTAATACACAGTGTAGTTCTTATATGACCCTACAATGCAACATTACTCACAGATGGGTGTGTTTCTACTAGTCTAAGGAATTGCAACCTGTTCATAACAGCCCAAGGAAAGATAATCTTTGTGCAACATTTCTTGCTCTCATTTTTTACTGTTGTAGGCAAGGTTTTAGATGTTCTGGACTAAAATTACATGTTATTTAATTTTTATTTTTTATTTTTGAAGGTGAAGATTGGATCTGGTTGTTATGACATCTTAAATAGCACAATAGAAAAAAAAATAAGTTGATTGTTGTCAGGCCTTTTTCATGGGTACCATGAAAGTTCATCTGCAAAGAACTTGTTTTGAACACAGGCTGAGGATGAAGCACCTTTCAGTGCTTGAAGCAGCCATTGATACCAATCTGGCAGGGCACCACCTGCCGTCAGATGCAGCAAAAATACAAAGCTGGAATTAAATCTTAAATATCTAACCTTTGGTTAACTTTCTGTGGGAACCTCTGCCTTTTCTCTTTACTTTTTGTATTATTGTCATATATCTTTCAAAATGCCAATGGCAAATTTATCAAATCATCCACTAGTCTGCAATAAACTCTTGTGGCTCCACAGCTACGATTGCAAAGGAGTTCAAAGCTGAATTTTTATTCCTCTGCCAGATCCACTTGTGTAGACATGGCATACATCAGCTTAGCCACTGATTTTTGTTTTTTAAAAAAATCAATTAAAAATTATTGAAACTTCTTGGGAAAGTAAAAATTTGAGTTAAAAATAATGATGAATAATGGTACGGTAATGGTAACAGACTGTAAATGTATGTTGGGGGATATAAAACACCCACATTGCGGCTATAAATCTACGGAGAGTAAGTGACCTAATGAGTGCAAATTTGTGCCTAATCTATCCCGCTCATGCGGCTTGCACTGCTGCTATTTAAGCTAAATCTCTAGTTTTTATGCTAGGTCTTTCCTAGTTTATGGACAAGACACTGAGGCACATATGCACCTTCCTAGACAAACATTAAAGAGTGACAATTCAGAATGTCTCTGTGTCACTGGCAATGCCTGCCCTGCCTTTGCTCCAGCCCTGGTCCTTTGCTCCTTCATTGGAGCAGCAAACAGGTGGGATTTACACCTCTCTAACTTCTTTCCAGCCCCATTTTGACAAAGAAATGTACATATTTTGCAATTAAACCAAGGCCATAGCCATGAGGATCTGACATCTTAAGATCTAGTACTGAAGTCCACGTTCACTTAAGTGTTTTGTTATATGGCACGTGTTGGACCCAGGTTCTCACTGTACTCATACTTGTGTGAGTCAGGAATTTGTCTGACATCTTTGTCATGGCAAAATCTGCAGTCCATCTGGAGACTTGGGGACTTGGGGCAATAAGTACTTAAGGGTATATAATTGGAAAAAAATAGTGAAATTTGGAAAAAATAGATGGGAGACCATGTGTTTTTTGTTTGTTTGTTTATTGGGGGGGGGGTGGTTGTTTTGGGGGCGTTGGTTGGTTTTTTTGTTTGTTTGTTTGTTTGTTTTTGTTTGTTTGCTTGCTTTTTCCTTCTGATATATGACTGCCCTGGTCATGTATCTTTGAAGACTTTTTTACTTTTTTTTTTTTTTTTGAAACCCTAATAGATAGGAAAAGCTTTCTAGTCTAAACATGGATGAGATGGAAAAATCTGCACTGTAAAGGTGAGGCACTGACCATTACAGATGTTGGTTGACAGAAACTGAGCCCCTGATTATAAAGCTGTGTTTGTCATTGAAGGATTCCTATTCAGGCTGGCTGTGGTTCTTCACTGGAGGCACTCCTCTTCTGAGTGACTTGAGTTTGAGAGGCTGATCAATAATTTGGCAAAATAATTAAAGAATTCTTTAGAGAATGCATCTGGTTGGAGAAATCAGCAAATGTTTGGCAGCTGTGGTATTGTTATTTATGCTTCCTTAACAAATTGCCTGCCACAACCTACATCTCTTATAAGAATTAAATGCCTTCATTGTTCCCCTTGTATATCTGTTGGCCAGCTAGGATAATAATATGACGCTGAGATGTTTTGTCAAAGGAGGAGAGTCAGTCAGTCTGTGATGATCTGCAGTCCCACATTTTTTGCAGCAGGCACTGTCATGGGAAGTAGCTGCAGATAAACGTGATGAGAACGAGCACCAATGCTGAGAAGCTCACAGTCATACACAGGTAAGTTAAGTGAAGAGTTGAACAGGAACGGGAGATAAATTGGCTAGTTTCAGGTACACAGGACACCGGAAGCAGTTTGAGAAGGGCACAGTAACATTTTCTGAGTGGTAGTGTTATGTGCTATCATAGAATCAGAGAATCACTTAGGTTGGAAGAGAACTCCAAGATCATCAGGCTTGACTGTTAGCCTAGCACTGCTGAGCCTACCACTAAACCCTAAACCTAAGCAACACATCTACACAGCTTTTGAGTACCTTCAGGGATGATGACTCAACCACTTCCCTGGCAGCCTGTTCCAATGCCTCACAGTCCTTTCAGCAAATAAATTTTTCCTGATATCCAACTTAAACCTCCCCTGGCACACCTTACAGCCATTTCCTCTTGTCGTATCACTTGGTGCTTGGAAGAAAAGACTATGCCAATATAGCCTCTTTTAAGGTAATTGTAGAGCACAATAAAGTCTCCCCTGAGCCTCCTTTTCTCCAGACTAAACAACCCCAGCTCCCTCATCACTCCTCATAAGACTTGTTCTCCAGACCCTTCACCAGCTTTGCTGCCCTTCTTGGGACACACGCCAGCACCTCAATGCCCTTTCTGTATTGAGGGGCCCAAATGATCAAATACTCCCTCTAGTTCTTTATGCACCTATATTTTCCAAAGAAAGCTTTGAGAGTTTGGATGTCCTGCATTGCTCAGGTTTGGCCACATCATGATTATTCTTTAGCCACTTCTGGTTTCATATTTCAGGCCAAATGAGACCTCAACTGTACCTTCAGTGCAAAGTTCATCCCACCCAGTGTTCACACATCAGCTCCTTGCCACACACCCCACTTCCAGCCAGCGGAGAGAAATAAGTGCTTTCAGGGGGTGATTAATCCTACCTAGTTTAATTGTCGGCTTCAACATTAGATGAACTGCACCCTAAAGACACCTGTTTATTTGAACTGAGTACAAAAGGAGAGTAAATGTAGTTGTCAACATCACAACCATCTGCACTTGATCAGATGAACGCTGCCCTTTGAGCCATATTAAAACTTATTTATGGTGGGATGCATCTGACAGATGATGAATGCTTACATATAGCTGAATGTTTACAATTTCTTCATCGTCAGTGCAAATAAATAGACCTTTTTTAGAGTGCAATCTATTCCACAGAATGGTAAATATCTAAAATGTCTTAGATAAATTGTTGACTGTCAGAGGGAGCCCAGCATGACTAAGTTTAATTCTTTGGTTGATATATACACCTGTAAAGTCACATGAGACTAAATCTATCTCAGGGAAGGAGGGCAGAATTTTTGTAGTGCAGAGCACTCCACAACTCCTGCTGAGAGCAGTGGGCATTGAGCGTGCTGTATAAACACGTTGCTCATTTGCATGCATAAGGATTGATTCAGGAGTCTAACTGGGCACCCACACTGGAAAATCTTGCTTTTCAATCTATTTTTTATTTGTTTCTTGTTTGCTTGCCTAATATATTTTGGTATCAAAGTTGGAATTATATAAAAATAAAAAATAAAATAAAAAGCTGAGAAAACAAAAATTGCCATCTCTTTATTCACAAGATTATTTTAATGAAGCCAGTCCTCATGAAGGAAATGTGAAGTGGGTTTGAAGTAAATGTGTTACAAAGTAGTAGACTGCAATTGCAGATTTTTTATAATTTATAGGTGTTTCTGTTGTTGTTATTTGGTTGTTGTTTTGTTTTATTTTGTTTTCAGCCGAGAGCATTATCACTGTAGTCTTAAGTAGTGGGGGAATGAAAAGAGGAATAAAGAAAAAAGATTGGGGTGAAGAGTAGATCTTCAGCAAAGGGTCATCACCAGGTTGAGCTGTCCCACCAAGGTTTGTGAAGAGGAAGCTGGGAGTAAACCTACTCTGTAATTTGGGGTAGATTTAACCCAAACTGCAGCTGTATCTGACCGTGCTTACAGGGCAAACTTCTCCCTTTCTCTCTGGCAGATTATGCCAGCTGTTCTTAGTGCCAATTAAATGCAAGTGTTATTTCCAGTTATTTCGCCTGCGATAAACACATTATGATTTGGTCTGGTGGACTGTAGCAATCCAAGACTTTTGGGTCTGCTGTGATGAATATATATCTATATATATATATTATTATTTTTTTAAACAGATGTAGGTTAAGATCTGAGTGCACCTGGGCCAGTTTATGGTTACAGATGAACACTGTGTGAAACGGAGTGATTTCAACCTGAAACCAGGCAAAACACATTGGCTTTGGCTTGAGTTGCTCTGAGTTATGGAGTTCATAAGGAAACCAGAACTCAGAAGGGGATATGCCCACACAAACCAAAGCAAAAGGAGAGATTTGCATGAGTGCTCACAAACTGAACCTGCACAGTTGGGTGAGTTACTCCATGCCCCACCTCCCAGCAGCTTGGGCGTTCAGGATCTGGCAGTGGCTGGTGGTGCAGCAGAACTTCTCAGCTCTTTTCCTGACCATGCCCGGGAGTTTTCCCCTTTTGGTGTTTCATTCATTAGCATAAAAGAATATTTCACCTTCTCTGGAGATGGAGTATTTTTCTCTGCCCACATCTCCGCTTCTCCTCATTTTGCTTCCCTAATCTTTGTGGCACTTGACAGCTCAATTCTGGTCCCACACAGTCATGTAACAGTAAGCTGCAGAAACTCCCTTTCACTCTCTCAGCGTCGCTGGTGCCAGCACAAGACAAAGACATTTGTGTCTAAACTTTCACACAAGCCTTCTCTAGAGAACTCAAAAATAAAGCTGCTGCAGATCGATGCTAATTTAAGAAGTCCTTATATTCCACAAAATAACAAATCAAAATTTTTCTAGCAATGATTAGGCTCGCTCTGCGTAGTGCCAAAAACTCACTGCTACTACAAGTAGCAAGTATTTCTGGTTTTGTCCACAGATCTATTCATGCATAAATTTGAAGATGTTTTTCATGATTCAAGTTCACAGTGAGCCTTGCTTTTGTTTGCAGCATCTCTGTAGCAAACATTAGCTAATATATGTTTGTCAGATAATCAGATTCATTAAAAGTTATGTTTAATTGTTGTTTCCAGCCACAACAAATTAAGCAAAGACACAATATGGAATGGAGAAATTTCTTATGCTACATAAAAATCAGGATAGAATTATGATGACTACAGCTAATGGAATAATTCACCATAAAAAAAAAAAAAAAAAAAACTATGAAAAAAAAAACTTAAAAAATTTTCTTTTTTTTTTTTTTTTTTTTTTTTTTTTTTCCTGTTGAGGGAACAGCTCTGAGCTAAGTGCAGCTTCCTACACAGTACTTGCTTGGACAAATATCATTATGAACTTTTTTGCCCTCTGGCTTATTCATGAATGACGACATTTGAGCTGTGTTGGTCAAGCCAGTCACATGGTTCCATTCCTGCTCACTTCATTGAAAAATTGATGCAAATGCTTCCAGTGCAAATACCCAGGTGCATGCCTTTAAGACTCCGTTCCTCTTGACGCTCTTCCATTCAACCCTGAAATGTTCTGTGCTGGCCTGTTAAGGCCTGTAAAGTTCAATCATAGAAATGTCCAGATGGAAACTGAAGCCAATCAATTAAGAAGCTATAACAGATATTCACTTAATGAAAAAAAAATCAATCTAAACCCCAGATTTATAAATGTGTGGAAGCTGCCATATCCCATACTGGTCATACTGACGTATGCAGTGTCAGATTAATGTTCACATTTTACTCTTTACTTTAAAAAGTAAGGTGAATTACGTTCTTAATTCACTTTGTTGTGATGGGCATAATCTTACATTTCTTGCATTGTACATACATACCAGATGGACTATAATGCTGTTCTTCTTCACAAGGGAGGATTAACAGTACTGTAGCTACTTAACTGTGAAATCTGAAGTCTGATATCATCAATCATCAGTGTATTACAATGCATACTACAGACGGGCTGGTTGCCTATTATTAAGGTTGTCTGACACTTCCCATTACAAGGCTCTGTTTTCAGTTGCTCAGAGCTTTGCCAGGCCTTAACAATTTGGATTTAAATTCTTCATGCTGAGTGTCTGCCTCAGGCTGAATAATTTTAGAAAATGTCAGGCAAAATCAGAAAAATGCATAAAAATTCTGACAACCTTTATTTGAACAGCTCTTTTGCCCCCTGTACTATGCAGGAAGGGCTCGACATCTGGCAAACAGACTGACCTTTGAGTCAAGGATGAAAACGCAGTGGAAGTCTTTATGAAAACTTGCAGAATCCCAAATTTTCTAAGGTCTCCAGCTTTTTCCCAAGCTGCAAGGTGCATGGCCCAGGTGAGATTTTGATTGTATCTACACTGGATACTGCTGTTGCAGGGTCCAAAAATGTTCATTGTCATCAATGAAAAGTGAAAAAAACAAAACAAACAAACAAACAAACAAACAAAAAACAAACCAAAAAAACAAACAAACAAACAAACAAACAACAACAACAACAACAAAAAACAGTTTTTTTCAGTCATTCTCAGGCCTGTATATTGGGTTTACTTCAGCTATGATTGTTCTTTTTTCATCCATATGGCTGAAAAGAATTATTATTTGCATTATTAACCATTTGAAATGATCCATGTCTCATCCAGAGTTCTCACTTTATTCCTGCAGTAGACCTGGTTACTAAGTTATAGCTATTGCCCTCCTTTCTGTAAGCAGTCTATTAACTCCTAACAGTCAAGGCTGATGTTCCGATTTCAGCCCTGACAACACAATTCAGTTTTCTTTTTTCTTTTTTCTTTTTTTCTTTTTTCTTTTTTTTTTTTTTTCCTGATAATGAAACTCAGCAGAGTCCCCTGACGGTAACTTTATATTAGTTAGTGTAGCACTTAATATAGTGCTTAAAGTACCATATATAGAAATCGTCCTGCAGGCATTTGAAGTAAATATGGCATGAAGGACAAGAGATCATAGTGGTAAGCCACTTAAGTGGCCTTCTTATAAAATGGCATTTTTGAGTAGGAAAAAGAGTGTCACACTTCTATGGCATCCTTTTGCCACATGGAAAATTGTTGTACTCCTGGTATCCCCCTTGATTTTACAGATCTTGCAATACTGTTGAAGTACATGTGAAGTTCAATAACAAATTCAGCTCTTCTGTGTGAATCTCTGAGCTGGACAAATTGCAAGTGAAGGAAGTAAAAAGTCTCCCAGCAATTGGTTATGAAAAGGATGATGATTACAGCTGAGATCCCTCCTCTATGAGAAAATCATCCCTTGGCTGACAGCACGGCTGCATCTTGAAACATCAAACATGGTGTTTATGCAAATCTCAGTGTTCTGCTTGTTCTGCTGCAAAAGCCATTTTCGCTGTGACACAGAAGGAAATCCAGTGAGACAAGGTAATAGACATGGGAGGCTGCTAATGGAAAGATTAGGTCTCTAGGCTGTCAGACTTGTCTCTCTTAAGCACATGTTTATGCTTTAAGTTAAATAATACAGTGTGCTTATGTATGTGAATATATATATGTATATACTGTACATGTATATGAATATATGAATGATAAGATGCTGCTCTGTGCAAGAAAGTTGCATCGGAAATGGGTTTCACATTTTTATATATTACATTACATTTCATTACATATATATTACAATGTAAAAGGTTTCTCTCTTTCCCCAGAAAACACAATCTTAACATTCATGTACTTATGTTGAACAAGCCTGTACTTACCAGGGATCTTGGAGACCAAGTAGTTTTGGATGTGACTAGAATTTTCTTATCCTGCATATGGTTTCTGTGATCCCTAGATCTGGGTGAAGTATGTTCTTTTCATTGAAGTGAATGCTTCACTGCTGAACTCGGGTCCTGCTGTCAGAAGAAGCAAGTCAAGGCATTTAGTACTCCAGGTGTCCTTTTTCTTTGTTCCATAAAAGCATTTTTTAATGTATTCCTGTCACGGTACTTAAAAATACAAAACAAACTAACCAGCCAGCCAACCAGCCAAAAAGCATTGGTTATTCTACTTTTAAAAGGCTAAGGGGCCTTTTTTTTTTTTTTTTTTTTTTTTTTCCCTGCACTTTGCAAACCCTGCTATTATTTGCAGCAACTCCTACTTGATGCAACACATCTATATCTAGAGATCAGGTGTCTCCATCGGTAGGATTTTGTAGGAATAAACATTTGCTTACTGGATTGAGTCTGATTACCCTGGAACAGAAATTGGTCTGCATATTTATTTTCTACATCTACATTTTGTAGAAGATATTTTGTAGTCCTTAACAGCAATGGCATAGGAGGAAAGAAGCTGTTTTTTTCTTCAACTTCATACTCATTGTTGTCCCACTTCTTTTTTTTCTACACAAAATGAAGAGTTCATACCTCTCCAATTTATGAAGCCTTCACCTGATATGTGCCCAATCTGATGGGTATTTGTGGAAGCAATGCATATCAACAGCTTTCATAGAATCACAGAATCACAAAATGGTTTGGGTTGGAAGGGACTTTAAATCCCACCTGGTTCCAGCCCCCTGGGCAGGGACACCTCTCATCAGCCCAGGCTGCCCCCAGCCCCATCCAGCCTGGCCTTGGGCACTGCCAGGGATGGGGCACCCACAGCTCTTCAGGGCAGCCTGTGACAGGCCTCGCTGTCCTCATGACAAATTTCTCCCTAATGTCTAATCTAAGCCTCCCCACTCTAAGTTTAAAGCCCCCACACCCCCTCGCCCATCCTTGTCCTGTCCCTACCCCTGACACAGAGTCCCTCCCCAGCTCTCCTGCAGACACTCAGGCCCGGGCAGGCCACTGGGAAGTCTTCCCGGAGCCTTCTCCTCTCCAGGCCCAACAACCCCAGCTCCCTCAGCCTGGCTCCAAAGCAGAGGGGCTCCAGTCTCTGCTCCTCCCTGGGCCTCCTCTGGACTTTTTCTAATAGGTCTATGCCCTTCTCATGCCAGGGACCCCAGAACTGAATACCACAGCTCAATACCACAGGCTGAGTTTACATATCCTAATTGCATTGTATTGTTTTGGATAAGATGAGAAACACTGATGTAAGAAAACAGAAACTGAAGTATCAGGCTAAAATAACTGTATCCACTGATCTAATCCTTCACAGACCAATTTACCATATCTTTCTCTCTGTGAGCCTTTCAGATGTGATTATAGAAACTCATCAACTGTTATCTACTCTTTGGGTCAAGAATAATTCTCACATACATTATAAAAAAGCAGAAGGTGTTTAGAGCAAATCACAAAGTTCAGCAAGGCTGGGGCTGGTGTGTGCCAAATTCACCTTATTGTGTCTTGCAATCTGGAGATAAAAGAAGTGTCGTTCTCCCTTTAATTCTCCCTGTAGACCTGGGCTGGGAAGAGGTGAACTACCTGAGACCTACCATGAACTACTTGAATTACCATATTCACAGGAGACGTAATGAAAATCAGGCTGACTCTTATGAGGAGCTCATACCTGTATCTATACACGTGCATTTGTGTAAATATTTCAAAGACAGAGAAAGAGAGATAGAGAGAACTCAAAAAGATCTTTTTGTGTCTCAGGACAGTAATGGCTGAATTTACAATGAAAAAATGATTGATCTAATCATGATGTAAAATGAAATATTGACCATTCTAATAAAAAATGTTCTTAAGTCTGAGCAGGTTGCTTGGTTGCGTTCAGGTTATTGTTCTCTGTCTCACCCACAATCTAGACTGCCTTGCCTAGTTTAGAGCTACATCAGATTATAGGAAATGTGTTGTTGGCAAAATCCTACTTGGATCTCCAATGCTATTTTGTTTTTAAACAGCTTTTTGTTGCTTTCAATTCGTCTCGTTGCTGTGTTCAAATGTTAATATGGATTCTCAGATGACCAGGGAGAGAGTTGGAGACAAAAGAAAAATTCCATCAGAATTCTAAAAGAATCTGATATATAAAGAGACAATTTTCCATGGCATTTGTATTAAGTTAATTAAGTGAATTAATAGTGGTCAACACTGTGTAACTGTGTAATAGACCACTGGCTAAGAGCCTAATCAGAAAACAATTTACAGCTGAGTAATAAAGTGGAGTAATTATTGCTTTGATACTATTGTCATTACTCATGATATTACACTGAGCGGTATTTGACTTCAGAGGGGTTGCTTGTTGTGTGAGGCATGTCAGGAGTTATGTGAGCATGATAACCCCATCGGGGATCTATCAGTCAGAGCAGAGCAATGCCCAGGAGTTCTAAATGACGGCAGAGTTGGCCCACTCGAGGCCCAGCAGTGTTTTTACTAAGGGAGGTGAAGGTGGGGAGATTGGAAGAGTCCTGTTTGCCTTCATATTTGACAAGACAAATGACTCGGAATGTGCTTGGAAGTGGCGAAAGAAAGCTCTGCAGGGATTGTGGGCTCATTCTAGCTGGAAACTGAGTTTTTTAGAAAAGTGAGGGATGCAATCAAAGTCAGGGGTTGGGTTTGTTCCACTAAAATTGGGTTGCAATCCCTGCTCGCTTGAGGAACTTTATTGATGTGAGTAGTCCCATTGAGAGTATGAGTATTTATGTAGCTGAGAGAAGCTAATGAAATGAACTCAAGTGAAAAAGGGATTGTTCGCATGCCCAAGAATTGTATGACGAGGGCCGTAATCCAACCATTGTGGTTTAGTGATTTGCAAAATTACTTATTTTTGCATCTATGTCAATTTTGCTAACTCTTCACACATTCCAGTCTCTCTCCTGAAATCTACCTTGTTTGCTCTGACTGTCTGCTTCCAGGACAGTCATAGCAACATACTGACCTAATTCTTCAGGTTGTACAGCTGTGTACTCGCTGTTTTAAGAGATAAATGAACATCAGTTTCCCCATTCTCTGGTGTAAATTGACCAAAACCTCTTCAAGTCAATGAAGCAACGTGGAGCTGGCCAAACTAAAAGCCTGGGGCTAGATGCTAGCTCAAAAAAATAAAAGGTAGTCCTTGCATAGTACTTGTATAGAACATAAAACATTTTCAAGTAGGAGTGGTGATCTCGTTAATAAAAAGAACTATGTCTGGGATGAAAAGACTTTGTTGATAATGTTGACAGATGTACCACAATAGAGATTTTATGATGCCCAAGGTCATCACACTGTTTAAACTGATTTTTGTCAGAAGTGATATTTTCTGCCATTCCAGCTATTCACTTTTTATCAGGGATATATTTTTGAAGGTGTCTGTACTCTCGTTGGCTGCTGGACAGCTGTATCACAAGGATTTCCCTCTGGTATAAAACACAGAGCTCTTCTGTATCAGTATGGAATGCAGTAGCAAATCACTGTACAGTGGCCCATAAGGATACCAGCTACCCTTATAAACTTTTTATAACTTAGGAAAATAAACATGTGGTTTCAGGGCTCTGCATAGTCAGTACTGAGTTGGAGCTTGCTTTACAGAACTAAGAAAGAAAATATTGGTAGAGCTAATAAATTTCTGAGGGAATCAGCGAACAGTATTCTGAAATGTCTGAAACATTTGATATTATATGGATAACTCTGTATTTTATCTCTTGGTGCATCATCCAAGTTGAGCACTAAAGTGCAGTGTTGTCCATAACCAGATCTAGGAGTTCCTGTGGGACACCAGTCTTATGTCAAGCTATCTACAGAAAAACCTGCTAATCCAGGGGATCAGATGTGCTCTCTGCAAGGCCAGCAGATTTATCTCTCTAGCTTAGAGTAAAATAACTGGTCGTAGCAACAGCATGATGCAACCAGCTCTATGCATATATCTGGTTAATCCTTTTATTTTTGAATAACCTTTACTTATTTATCTGTTTTGAGCTGCAGCTTTTGCAAACAGATGGGCCAGCCATGCTGTGATTCTGGGAGGCCTTCCCCAAAGATACCTCCTTAACTCCCCATCTCAGATCAATTCTACAAAATGTTCCACTCCATGTCTTGGTGAGTAAACATCTTGCAAAGGGCATATTTAGATTAGGTATAAGGAAGACATTCTTTACTATGAGGGTGGCAAAGACCTGGCACAGGCTGCCCCGAGGAGCTGTGGGTGCTCCATCCCTGGCAGTGCCCAAGGCCAGGCTGGATGGGGCTGGGGGCAGCCTGGGCTGGTGAGAGGTGTCCCTGCCCATGGCAGGGGACTTTAAGGTCCCTTCCAAACCAAACCATTCTGTGATTCTATGATTCTGTGATTTTGGTTTAGGTGCAAGGCTGCTCTGTGTACGTGTATGAACTGCTGGATCTCGATGGAGCCCCTGAAGCCCTTTCATACAACAGATATCACGGTTGGTCCCAGGTCCAGTATTTTGGGCACAGTCATCTGCAAGATATTATGGATATAGGTTATTTATTTACTTCTGCTTTCTGAGGCCTCAGCCTAGGATTTCTGGTCAAAAAAAACTTTTTTTTTTTTTTTCCCCAGTAACGAAAGGAAAGGAAAGGAAAGGAAAGGAAAGGAAAGGAAAGGAAAGGAAAGGAAAGGAAAGGAAAGGAAAGGAAAGGAAAGGAAAGGAGCGGAAAGGAAAGG
>CM021767.1:113704002-113724986 GCA_011076525.1 Nettapus auritus
AGAACAGAAAAGAACAGAAAAGAAAAGAAAAGAAAAGAAAAGAAAAGAAAAGAAAAGAAAAGAAAAGAAAAGAAAAGAAAAGAAAAGAAAAGAAAAGAAAAAGAAAAGAAATCAGTTTGTACATGGGGAACTGAGGCTCAGAAGGATTAAGTGACTTGCCTGAAGTCATGCAGGAAGACCATGGCAGAGCCAGGAATAAATCACAGGAGTATGATTCCCAGTTTAGTGCCTCAACCACAAAATCACCTCTTTCTCATGTCAGAACATCCTTTGTCACCACAGTCTGAAGGTAGCAAGAAGTGGGGACAGAAGGGCTGGAGGTCACAACGGTAAGAACATTGCTCCGTTTAGGTGCATTCTCTTCCTGATAAGTCCATTAAAGATATCAGTGTTTTCACCTGAAGGTGAAAGGTTGTGCATTCTCACTCTCAGTCCCTTGGGTCTCTGTATTTCTTTTGAAAAACCAAAGCAAGAGAGTTACAAGAAAAATAACATTAATTTAAAATAATAATAATGATAATAATAATAATAAAATAACAGAACTACAGTACAACAGGGAAGTGAAATTAAATTTGGATTTGTAGCCTGCAAATGGCTGTGCGAATGCTGAAACATTAACTCTGTTGTTTAGCTCAGATAAAATTATTTCTGTGCCAGCACCTTTCTTCAGGAAGGTCTTCTGGGCTCTAATTTGGAAATTCCAAAAGACTCAAATGTATCCAGTTGTGCACTTGTAAAGAGGTGAGAGACCTGCCAATAAGTGATTTACAATATGTTTTCCCATGTTTTACATTTTGGTAATTTCATGTTGCAACTCAATACCTAATAATGTAAATTCCAGCTTCTCCAGCTAAGCCAGGAATGAACTCATGGAGGAGCGTCCCACAGGGAAGGGCATATACTACATTACATGTCTGTGTGCCAGCACCGGAGATGCAAAAACATCTCCATGGAGATTTGTCCTGCAAGGTCAGCCTACAGGACTGAAAGGGTTGGCTGAATTCCCCTCTTGCTACTGACTGACTGCAATTCCCAGAACTCAGACATCACTGAAGAGTCTGCTGAGGTGTGGCTGCTGAACCCTGGCCTCAGTGTGCCTTTGGATGAAGCTACCCATGACTTAAAATTAAGAGAAATCTAAAGGAAATTTGGAGAAAAGCTCTATTCCTTTAGAGGCTGGTCCGAGCACAGTTGCCATGTCAGGATGTTCTGGAGAGCACAGTTCCACATATGAACCATGAGATGGGATGTGAGCTGGCACCCTGAGCTGAATGTCCTAGAGCATGGATCTGTGCCAGCTTGTGCCTTGCTTCATTTCCAAGATGGAAATGACCACTCCAGCACGCCTTTCATTTTAAGATTCATAAAGTGCAAAAAATGACCATAAAATAATTTAAGGACAAGAGAAAATGTGTTGCAGTGGAAGACTTGATCTGTTAAGCTTGTGAAAAACAGAGTTGTGAGGTGGCTTGCTCATGCAGGATGAAATAGCAGCACCAAAGAGTTTCTGGTCAAATACACAAAGACATAATAAAAGTTAGCAACAAAAGCTGAACCTGGACTCAAGTTCTGTTGAAGAACAAGACCCACATTTGTAGTAGTTGAGATAGTTAATCTTTAGGAACTCCTAGCAACACAAGTGGCAGACTTTACATCTCTTTGGTCCTTTTAATCATTCTGACATTTGGATTTTTGCCTCATGACTTCCCAGGCTGTTGAGTGACGTAGTCCTCATTTGTGATGGCTGGGGAGTACAAGCTGCTGCCCTTGCACTCTAGACGAGGAGCTGCAAGACCATTACTAGCTAGCACTTGTCCATTTTGCACTTTCTAGAGCTCTCAGAGAACATTTTAGGTAGGTTAATGCTATTTATCTCTGTTCTGCAGATGACAAAACAAAGATGCCGCGTAGTAAAGTGATTCGCCCAATGCCATATTGCAAAGCAAAGAGATACACTGAAACTGACTTTTCATTTTCCACCCCTACATCCAGGAGGTTTTGGTTTAGCTATATCGCACAGCTACACAGCTTAGTATCATAGAATCACAGAATCATTAAGGTTGGAAGAGACCTTCAAGATCATCTGGTCCAACCATGACGCTACCACCAATGTCACCCTATCACCTTAGTATTTCTCATTCTTCCTCATGGAGATCCTATTGTTCTCCAGCCTTGTCACCTAGTGGATTTCCATCCCATTAATCATTACTAAAACTCATAACTTGGTAATTTATTTAAGTTTATTTATTGGAATACACCTAGTCTGTGGAATAAGAACAGCAATGCTGCCTTTCTCCCATTTTTCCTGTCTTTCCTACTTACTTGTCAAACCCTCTGGAGGAAGGATCTCCTCGTCATCAGGTATACACACTACACTTAGCTGTGGTTTCAACTGCATCCTGTGACAGGTGCTGTTTGAGGGCATTTCTATCCCAGGAGCAGAACATGAGAAGACAAATTAAACGATACCACCTTGGACTCCAGGAACTCTCTGCGGAGTTCAGTATCTGGGCAGAGCTTACTCAGCAAGGGAGTTTAAAATTGCTTTTTGGCTAAGAAAGCAAATCCTTCAGCGTCAATCGGAAAATTGTATTTTTGATTTATTTTGTTTAGATAAGGGTTAAGACGACCAATTCAGAGCCCCTTTATGCTCTGATGTGGGTGGAAGTTTGTTCAGCCACTGAGATAGACCAGTTGCTCCCTTCCCCTCCCTCACCACTTCCCCCCCCCCACCAAAGTTGCTCTGACCGCGTTTTTTCTGAAACATATGGGCCTAATTCAGGTTGAAGACTAAAAAGTTTGCATAGCGCCGGTTAAAAATTATGGCTTCTTATAATGAAATCTTTGTCGATGGAAACTTGAAATAGCAACTTGGCGTGTGACTTATGGGGAGACCGATGATGGAAATCAATTAATCATCCCATTTCCCAAAATTTTAACAGGAGGGCACACTTGAATCCGAAAGGGGCTCCAGTTTATGAGCTACTTGGACAGCTTCAAGACTTTCATTGAAAATCCCAGGAGCACGAGTGGGAACAAATATGCTAGGATTGATTTTTTTTTTTTTTTTTTTCTTCAGGAAGAACAGTAATAGAGATCTTCTGTTTAGGAACATTTGTTGTTGTTTCAGGGAGCTTTTGTTACATTAAAAGTGAGCACTTTGCAATGTGGAGGAGAAGGGTCTCAGTTTTAATGAAGGCCCCATGGGTAATTTTCCTAGGATCAGCTAATTCCTAGCATGGGATACTCAGCAGGGAGGCTCTACCTGTGCTCGTCCAGCTCGGTGGTGTGCACCACCTCTGTGGCAGGCAGCCCTAGCAGTGCCCTGCAGCTGCTTGCTGAAAAACCAAAAATAGTGCTAAAAAGCACAGGATCTCCTTCAGCAGTGTGTGAAACGTCATATGTCTGGGACTTTGGCAACGCACAGGGCAAATTTATGTGACATCCAGATCCAGACTGGAGTCCACCATGGCAGTAGCCTGGGGCTGCGATTATGCAGTTCCACATCTGCCTATTAAAAGAAACCATAGCATAATTACAGCTATACATGTAATGGATTATCTGGTTCAAAGGGTGAACTAAAGTACTGGGGGACAGGAGCACTGGTTTGGATTGGACCAAATTTTAAAATTTGGAAAAGATAGGATCGGTCTGGGACATCTTAAAATGTTCCACTTGACCCAAAATGACAGGTTTTGTTTTAACTTTTCTTTTATTTCTTGACCCATTTTATTTTTCTTTATATATCAGAACTTGGAAAACTTGATTTAAACACTTTTTTAACATTTGCCCATCTGTGCACCATAAAACAACAAAGCAAGACACCCTCCCCAGTGCTATTTTCTTTAGCATCCCATGTACATTTGGTACTTTTTATCTTGCCATAGCAAAGCAAGCAATTGCCCGTATGATTATGCTGTGATAGTTCAAACTACTGTGAACCAAACACAGTATTTTCCTTCAGAATATCCAGAATTTTTGGATCTGCAGCATAGTTCAGCCCCATCTAACTTCATTTTAAAGTGGATCAGCTGCCCTCAGGTCCCCACGTACTTGACACACACAAAGCAGATGACTGCGGCAGTCAGGAGAAGGACAAGATGAGGAACTGGATGAGCACTGGAGCGTAGGAGCCTGAGGAAATCCCACCATTTGGCACAAGGATGATTTCCTTTGTCATCCTGCTTGCTTCCTGCCAGTGGGTTGACTTTAATGAATAATGGGAGATGAATGATAATTTTGGTTTCTGCCTGGAGTGGGAACAGCTGACAAAGCATTTAATGGAAGCTGACAGTTAAGTACCCAGCCACAGCAGTAAAGTGTCAGACAAAGCATATGAAAATAAACAGCCCAAATGAAAGCTATTTCTGAGCAGATTGCTGGCACACTTTCCCAACCCCAGGCAGGTTATCTGAGATGGTAATTGCTGCCAAAAAATTCCTTCTCCTTTTTTTTTTTTTTTTTTTTTTTTTTTTTTTTTTTTTTTTACCTCAAGGGAGCTTAGAGCATATTTATGGATACGCTTAACTTCAAAATAAGCAAAATCAATACCAGAAAAAGCAGAGCTGTTTTATGGAGCTTGTACTAAGTTTGTTTGCATGTTTTAAAATCTTGGTTGCTTAATAGCAGCTCATATATAGTATCTGATTATATATATGTGTGTATTTATATATTTAAGAGGTAGAGGCTGGGGTTACCAAAAGGTTTGAAGGAAGCTACAGAGCTCGTTTGTCACTGGCTTTCCCTAAGAGCCCTAGCCAGAATGGTCTGGGGTCATGATGAACTGCTCCAAAAGGGTCAGCAGGAACTGCACAGCCAAGACTCCCATTCAGTATTTATGCACAAGAAACCTTGCCATCACGACCTGTGCTTTGACGTCTTTTTTGCCCACAGTGCACGTTAGTTCTGGTTGCGTTGCTTTCAATCTTGCAGAAAAGTTAATCAAAGCTGATGCAGGTTATTGAATGTTGCCTCGTGTTTAAAAATAGGTTCCCTGGCTTTGTGGCCAGAAGGGACTACTCTGATCATCTCCTCTGACCTCCTGCATATAACGTAAGCATGGGATAAGTGCTATTATACGAGGGTTAATGTACACAGTGCTCTCATTTATGAGCTTTCTACCCCATTTATTAGTTTAGCTGTGAAAGCAGGTGACTGAGAGTCAGCATTCCTGGTCCTATTCTTGGCCAAAATGGGTTGTAAAATGGTTATAATAATATTTCCCTATCTGTGATGCTTAACTGATTCCTGCACAGAAAAGGCAACAAGCTTGTGGCGACTTAACAGTTACTGAAAAGAATAATCCTGTTACAGAAAAAATAATAATCTAAATACCAAAATCAATCCCCTCCCCAAATCCCAGCTTAAACAAAGATTAAAAAAATATGCTTGAAATTCTGAAATCTTGGCTGCGTTAAAGCTAAACATTTTAAAACACTGGAGTATGCATTTTCCATTTCTGAGCTTGACTCTGACCCCACACTCTCCTGATCCATTGGTATGATTCATCTGTAGATACAAGGATTGCATAATTCATCACAGATCTTTACCATAGATATAATTACAGTAAATCCTTTAGCCTGAACAGCATGAAGCTTTCTTTAAGATGAACACAAGAGGTACTCATAGGTGGTGCTGCTCTAGTGTGGTATGAAAAGGCTGTAGCTATGATTTTTGTGGTGGCATTTGCAATGGAAAAAAAAAAAAAAAAAAAAAAAAGAGTACTGCCATGAAATATATAAGAAGACAGAGAAGCAGCGAGTTGTTGCACCATGCTTTTGAGGGAAGGCACTTGTGTTGATTAGTGGACTGAAAACAAGAGGTGGGAAGTGGTTTCCTGGCCATGTATGGGCCATCTGTACTTCTTCCATTTGCTTTGGAAATTAATACGGCACATGAAATTGCAGTTCTCTGGTTCACTGTAAAAGTGTTGGGGACAAATGGGTCTGTGCTATGGGCATTAGAGGAATATTAACTATGTTTCTGTGTCTATAAACTGATTTAGCAGTGTAATTTTCTAAAGTGTTTTATTGTGATTGCTTTTTGATAGGTTGGTCTTTGAAAGCTTAACTCTCTCTAAGCTATTTTTATGGGGAGTTTCCTGGAGGAGAAGGGCTACTTAATCCAGCTCTGTTTGTACTTCAGCCCTTTTAGTTCAGTCTGGATTCCCTCTGCATACAACAGAATCCTGCAGAAGTTGTGTTGGTGAAGGAAAAGGCTTGAATGGACAATAAGATCCTTTGACGTCAGTTTTGGAATATCTGAAACCCTTGAAATACATCCAGGTCTCCTGCATTGTGCCCAAAATATTGCATCTCACTAAAATCAGGTCTTCCAGGAAGACATCCTCTTTTAGTTTGACGATATTAAGTGATGGAGAATCCACCACTTCCCTTTGATAGTTTGTTCTCATGGTTAACCACAGTCACTGTTGGAAATTTGTACCTTATTTCTAATTGGAATTTCTATGGTTTTCAGTTCTTGTTGGGCCTTTCCATTTTTGACTATAAAGTCTGCTAGTATCTGGTGTTTCTTCACTCAGAGGTATTCATTCATGTGTTAGAATCATATCTCTTTCAGTCTCCTTTTTCAGTGAGCTCAACAGCTTGGGCTGTCAGAGTGGAATTCACTCCAAGTGGATTGTTTCTTAGGCGTCTAATTTTGAAGGCATCTCTGTGTTTGTCTTGGAGTTTCTTCAAAACTTCAGTCACACATATGCTGAGAAGTGCCTGTTCTGGCATGTGGCACCAGGCCAGGTTTAAGCAGTGGGACTCCTGTACACTGCTGGAAATGTCCAAAACAGTTAAACATGAGATTGGTGTCCACCTTTGGCACAGCAGTTTAGGGAGCAAAGTGCATACCTTGAAGATGGAAAACCAGGATACTAAGCTTCAGGGGACTGTCCCTAATCTCCCGTGTCCCAGGAATATCTCTGAGCATCAGGCTCAGATCATCAGGATCAGGAGTCCAAATCCAAATGTTCCTCTCTTGATTAAGTAACTAGGAGAGCAGGGTCTAGCAAAGAGCAGGCAGAGCAGACTGTGCCAAGCACATACCAACACTTCCCTGGGTTACTCTTCCAAACACCAACAATTTATGGCTTAGGTAGTCAACGTCTTTGTATTTAGTAAAGCAAATGGGATTTCTTTTCTATGAAAATTTCCAATCTCTCCTTGATGTGAAATTTCAGCATCCAGTGTATCCTGTTGGCAAGTCTCACAACTTAGCTGTGTGTCCTCTGGAAAACAAACAAACAAAAAGCCCCTCCTTTCTTTTGGTTTGCCAACTTTGATATTCTATTGTGGTTTTTTTTTGTTTGTTTGTTTTGTTTTGTTTGTTGTTGTTGTTGTTGTTTGTTTTTGTTTTTGTTTGTTGTTGTTTTGTAGAGGATTATACAATGAACCATGAAGACCAGTCAATTTCTTCTCACCACTCATTTTATACAAGTCTATCTAATCCCTTGTCAATTGCTAAGGGTTGAAGATTCCTCATATTCTCTTGTCCTTCTCACCATCATCCTCTCATTTGTTATAATCTCTCTGAGAACTGCTCATACTACTCAAGATGCAGGTGTTCCATGGATTTATATCCATGTTATAGCAGAGTTGGGTAATAATGTTTCTCTACTCCTAATAATTCCTAACATTCAATTTACTATTTTGCATAGTAGTAAGAATTCAGCAGCCATTTGAGCTGTCATATGGGGTTAATTTCTGATTTCATTTCTGAATGGCAGTGGTCAGCTCCAGGCCCATCATTTTATATGTGATGTTAGAGTGTTTTTCCCCAGAGTGCCTTTATCTGTATTCAGTTTCATCTGTTATTTTAACACCAGTCTCGGAGTGTAATAAGCTTCCTCTGCAGTTCTTCACAGACAAGTTTGTCTTTTTGGAATTACTATGTCATCAGTGAATATCACCAACTCACTATTCATTTCGTTTTCAAAATTGTTTATAAATCTATTGCTATCACAGGTCTCCATGGTGCTCATGGGTGACCCTCCTCCCAGATAAAAATACCATTATCCATACAAGAATATTTAACGATTTTCCTAAGAGTCTTGGGCTGAGAAGGGCCTCCAGTTCTCACCATGATTTTTTCGTGCTCTGCTGTTGCCTTGCCAGAGAAAAGCTAAGCAGTTGTGCCTCAAATTTCCTTCTGGATATCTGTGTTAAAAGTGGAAAACCTTGGCACCTAGCTTAAGCAGAGCCAAGTGCTTAAATTCCTGATGTCACTGATAGACCAAGGCATGAAAGGCAATCAGACTGGAGAACTCTTGGCAGGTGCTTAGTGACCTGTACCCCTTTCCATCCCAACCACACTTAAAATTGAGGCCATGAAAGAATTCACAATCACACCCTGCCCAGGAGCAAAACACCTGCAACTCCTGTAAGCAGCATCTTAACGAAGTCTTTACCTGGAGCAGGAAACAATCCCTTCTGCAAATATGGCCTGTGTTCTTTGTTCCTGAACCTGTGCTATCACATTCAGATAATTTTTGAGCATTTTCCCTGACGTGACTTGACTTATCAAAGGACCTTAGGTCACAGTCACATTGTCCTCATTAGTTAGCCCAACATAGAGCCTTAAGAATGTTATTAGTAGTGGTGCTCCAATTATTTCCAGAGATCACTGAGAGAAATGCTGAAGTGTATCAAGCCTTGGAGCTCTTCCTACAGAGCCTCAGTGGGATCCCTTCACGGAATGAGGACTCGCCATTAATGACCAGAGCAGAACTAAGCAGTTGTGCCTAACATTTCTGGTGTCATCAACTATCCAGTCCCTAAGTCTCTTTGTTTATGCTCTACTGATTTTCCATTGTGCTAATCTTAACTCAGGATTTCAGTCCTGTGCCTTCAGGAACACACATGTTCTAGCTCTGCTTTGGCATTGATTTATTTCTGCCTATTCCCATTTCTCCTCTCTACCTCTTTTCCCTTACAGGTGTTATGGTTTTCACCCAAAGTCGATATTCTCATGTCCTTCCCTGCTGCGATGACATACACGTTGATGAGGCTGGATCTTACTTGCACTCATACCCACTTGTAATGTGCAGGCTTTGTCATTTATGCCCAAATTAATAGTAGTTCATACTACTGGAAAAGAAAAAGAGGCCTTCGTGCAAATGCACATCAGCTCTTAGTGCATTTTACTTCAGGTTATATTACAGTCAAGTGAGTCAGAGACGTGGGAACTGCAAACGTGTGTCACTGGGGAGTGTTGCTAGTGACCTGCACAAGAAGCCAGAAAACTGCTATTACTTGAAATTTAAAATTAAACAAAAAAAAATCACTCTCTCTCATTTCCCTGAACTGGACCGCATGCCTCCCCGGGGGAAGATCATTGTTGAAATACGTTGACTGTAATATTTTCTGTTAATCTGAATATTCCTCTCTTGCTCTGAGCTTGGGGATGAAGGCAGAAACCTCCCCCGTCTGTTCTGGAGCGAGCTGTGCAAGCTGCAGGCACAACCCTGCTGGGTATGATGGATGGCCTAGCTGCACTGCCCTTGCTTCTGTAGGATTGCATGGGTGGGACAGGTCTGCTTGCACACTTTACACATGAAGGCTCAACCTCAAGAGAATTTGAGGACAAGTCTACACCACTGAGTAGAAAATGTGGCCCAAGGCCATGTGGTCAGTTTGGATGTGACTCTGGGGCACACACAGACAAGGGTCCTACAGTAGCGCCAAGCCCACCACCAGCAGCAAAGCTAACAGCTTACTTCTGAACTTCAGGAGGTTTCATTGATTTGGGGCAAATCATGACCTGATGAGCCAAACCAGAACCAGATCTACTGGGCTATTTCTTCTACAAGTGCCCACTGCCAAAGACTATTTCAGAAGTTTTAGTTCTGGTCTTGACCTGTAGGGTTTAAAGCATCCCTGTGAGAACATACCTTTCATTTTTCTCTCATTGTTTATTACCTAGAGTGCTCTGATGTATTTCCCTCTTCTACTTTCTCTCTCTCACCATATGTTAAAGATGTTTAGGAATGTGCCTTTTCTGCGGCATCTTTTGCTTCTGGATTCTAATGCAGTCCTGATGCATTTACCAAAAATCCCTGGAAATACAGCAGATCCAGCACAAAACTTGTTGGAAACAAGAACTCACTGGAAGCAAGTTTTACACATGTGTACAGTCTTCCTTGTCAGGGCGCAAGAGCTACATGATTAACTGGATGAGGAGGAAATTTTGCCATACCAGTGTCAGCAAAATTTTTGATTGAAGATATTTTTACACTAACAAGCCCTCCGCGTCTACTGTATTCAGAGTAAAGAAGAATAGTGGCAAGGAACAAGAATGGAAGAAGTGTGCTAATATGAAAAATCTGGAGATTTTTATCTATGGGGAAAAAAGAAATCTATGAAGGCTGTTGGAAAAATAGTGAATAATTTTGTGAACATTTTTGTTTATATGAAAGTCTTTATCTGCTTTCCACTAGTTCTGTCATTTGGCAAATGTTTTTCAGCAACTTTCTCTAGTCACATTTTCCTTTCTAAATCTCACATTTCCCTTTTATACAACTCTACCCTCTAGCTCTGAAATCTTATTCTATTATTTACCTGCTCTTCATTTTATAAAATGTTGCGCTTTCTTAAGAAATTATTCAGCTTTAGGGGAGAGAGTGAAGGTTCCTTAGCTGTGTTTCATGGGTCAACCAGAAGAGCAGTAATATCTTGTAGGGACAAAATTTTGTCACTTACTGTTGTCTCTTCTGGAGTGGTTGGTGTTTATTGTGCTCCCAACACAGGATAAATACTAACGCAAAGTAAAAAAGTAATGTAATTTCTCAGGTAAAGAAGCAATGTAATTTATACAGTAAATCCCAAACCTCGAGAATCCCAGTGTTGTTACTTAGTGTAGAACCTACACTTGTGGTGGCCATGGCTATGTTGCATGGCAGGTGAATGCGTCCTGCCAAGGCTGCTGACAACAGAGGTGCTAGGGGAGAAGGGCATCAGGGTAAAGGTCCTAAGTCCTCCTGTTTTGCCCAGCAGGGGAAAAAAAAAAAAAAAAAAAAAAAGAATGATGACAGTAAGACAGTGCATTTGCTTCACTTCTTTCTATGTACAATTTCTAGTTCAGCTGTATTCTTTCAAGGAGGTCTGTCTAGAAGACACGCCTTAGTTGAGACATGCAAGAATAAGTCCAGTTTTCTACTATGAAATAACAATGTTTTCTGTTTTGTTCTTTGTTCTCTTCCCTTGTGCTTTATTGGCCTTTTTTATAACTGTTGAGCACTGTGTTAATGTTTTCAAAGAACTATCCACAAAACCCAGGATGTCTGTTAACAGTCATAGCTAATTAAGTCTATTATAACATATGTATAATTAGGGTTATTTTTATCCCACATTCATTACTTTACATTTATCAACACTGAATTTCTTTCAGTGCCATGAGAGCTCATCAACAACGAGTATCACTCAGTGTCATGAGACCCTAATGAGATCCTATCATCTGCGAACTCTGTTGTTTCATGAGTCATTCTGTTTCCCAGATATTATGAATATGTTGATCAACATTCATCTGTATGGAACTTCATGTGACCTCCCTCTATAAAGTAAATTGACTCTTAATTCTGTATGTTCTTAGCCAGAATATTAAGTGGAAGAGATGAGATCTCAGGATTTTTTTTTGTTAGTTTGGTTGTTGTTTTTTTGTTTGTTTGTTTGGGGGGGGAGGAGTTGTTTGGTTTTCTTGAGCCTTTTGTAATCTAAATGTATTGCATTAGGCCATATTAATTTAACATAGCTTTCTTCAAAATGTTCTAAAAGGTTTGTGAATTATGATTTCCTTCTGCATATTTAGGGTCACCCTCATGAGTGGGAAATCATAAGGAGAATAAAAATATTAGAAAGATCTACATTTCTCAACATACCTCCCCTACTTTGACTAAGAATTTTTACTAAGACTTTGGGATCAGTGTCCCTTTATGAAGTAGTCTTGACTGTCAGAGGCACATCATGCTGCAGCCCGAGCCTGTTAAAATTTAAGATGTAAAAATGTAAAGTACTCATTTCTTCCTAGAGTCAAAAACTCCTCTAAAATTGTAATAAAAATAGGTAATACACTAGCATGATTCTCCAGATGAATGTTCATGCACACTGCATACAGAGAAATAAAACAAAGGGTGAGTCTTGCACATTATTTCAGAAGGATCCTCAAGTAAATGTCAGGCTGTATCCTGGCTAGACTCCCTAGTTATAAAGTGGCCTCTTGTTAACACAGCACTAAGAGTAATTAACTGCAGAAGAAAACCTAACACATGGAACAGTCATATGCCTATTTTTTTCTTTAATATGTCACAGGAACTCCTGAAGGAAAGTTTTTGTTTCGTTTTTTAATATATATATATATAAACATCTATATATATATGTGAAGTATAAACATATATTATATATATATATGAACTATATATATATACACTTCATCTCATTTTGCTTCTCTCTCTCTTTTTTTTTTTTTCCCTAGGAACTCTAGTTATGCTGTAGTCTGGTGTGGAGTGGAAAGAGACTCTGTTTTACTCAGCCCAGACTAACCCAAGTGCTGTGTTCTTCCTCTTTGCAGAAACACTAGAGGAGTTTCTATTCTCTTTTGTGCAGTCAGTGAATTCTCCATGGGAATCTCCATCTATCTGGCAGGTCACATTACAGCCCTGCTCTTGTAACTGATCTGTCCATAGGTTTCTACAGAAGAAGTGCTATTGATGAATTACTGCACATGGCGCTGAGAGTTATGTTGCAGAGTTGTTACTTCTCAGCTAGGGAGCTTTCCTGGGAACTTTCCATGATGTGTTGGACGGCTAAAGGGTTTTGGACAATATATAGCATACTGCTGCCATAATTCAATATGACCAATAAACAGGGAGAGCATAAAGGATAGAAAAGTTGAAGATCAAAGATGCCAGCAGGACATGCATATCTGTGATTAGTGATGAATTTTGCTACATTAGAGAAAGCAAACTGACTTCAAAAGATGCTAGACCTCCTGGCAATGCACAGGAATAAGCCCCCAAAGTCAGCATGTTATGACAATTGCAGTTTCCCTCAATGTGAGACAGCACCGACTGTGCTGCCAAATGCCAGCTAAACATTTTATTTTCTCTGAGACCAGATTTTCTTTCCAATGAATCCTTCCCTGTACTTTCCCTTGAGGTGCAGTTATAAGCAGAATTGTTAGCATTGCCCTAGAGTAGGTCCATATTACAGCTGGGCAGAAAATAAATTATGTTATGTTATAATATTTCACATACTTCAGTCCAGCCCCCTACCAATAGATACAAACAACCGATATTAAAAACAAAATAAAACAAAAAAACAGCACCACTACACACACACACACAAAAATAATAAAAAACCCTGAGAAACTAGAAGTAATAATTTTATGTTTTATTTGCATCAAATGAAATTTTTGATGTAATTATGAAACTTTTTATTTTGGTAATTTTCTTTTTACATGCATATATCTTACTTTACTGAGTCCAATTTTCTCAAAGCAAAACCTCTTTTTTTTTTTTTCTTTTATGACAGAACATGATATTTCAGTAATTTATTTTTTTGACATACTTTGAGTCAGGAGATTAACTGAAACCAATGTTTCTCCATAATGTTTTGGTTACTAGGAATTGTGTTTTTCTGAGGAAAAATGGTTTAAAATTTTCCAAACAACTCTATTATTTATCCTAAAATGATTCACAGTAAAGTCCTGTGGAGTCTTAAAACAAAGATGGCATCAACAGAAGGAGTTTAATATTTCCAAGAAAGGCTGGACAATGAAAGGAAGTGTAATTGTCCAGTACCATCCTTATTCAATCTATTCATATGGAGATTCATGAAAAAGGGGATATTGGAAAATACAGACACCAGCCTTTCAGCAGATGGCAGAAAGAAGAGAATGTCATCCATGGAGACAGGAGGGGTGCCAGGTTTTGGTACACTGCGGTACACTGCTTGGCTCTTCTTCCCTGGAGGTATTACCTTGAGGGTGATGAGGACTGAGGCCTGTTTATGTAAAAGGCAAATGAGGAAGGTTTGCCACCCTAATAAAATGGCTTAGGAGACCCATGAACCCAAGCTGGAGTTAAAAAAAAAAAAAAAAAAAAAAAAAAAAAAAAAAAAACTTGGCTCTGATTCCCAGCTTCCACAAACTGCAGGGATGAATGTTCGATTTTGGGCTTGGATTCAGCCAATTTAGAGAGTAATTATCCAGACATGTTCTATAATTCAGTTATGATCTGGTTTCCAAACTCTCCCCATATTAAGGTCTGAGTTTCTATTTATTTGGATTACAATTTCTACCGTTGCCGTCTTGCCTTTGCCTCTTACTATAAACATTCAAGAAACATGAAGGTACAGGGAAAAGGGTTTCTATCCAATATCTCCTTTATTCAGGACAGGAAGCATGTAAGCAGGTGACCTATTAATACAACATTTATTAATACCCTTCTCACACACAGGAACCAAAAATCACAAGGCTTCCTTTGAAGCTGGGACTCTCTCACGTGCATTGAAATGGATTTCCAGTGAAGTACAGGTGCATGCCATATGAGCAGCAGAAACCCTGGGACTGCAAGCAAGCAATTTGATGACTGCTGTGTGTTCAGTGCCCAGAGTAGATGCATGTCAAGGTGACACTTCCCTGGCTCAGAATTCCTTGTCTCGTATTGAAGAGCTGTACATAATATTACCCTTACAGTCCCCATTTTCTCTTTTTAGTGCCTGATAGATGCTGTTCCTAAACACTTTTGCAGGTGATTACTGTGGGGAATCAGTAGGCTTCTTATTCACACCTTTCTGTCCAGCCCCTCTTGACTTGCATAATTCATTAAGCCAGAGGAAACAAGGGATCTCACAAAGCCTGCTGAGGCAAACACGTTGCCCTGGCCAGCCCCGGGGGGGGGGGGGGGGGGGGGGGGGGTCGGGGTTTAATTTTAATGATCGTTGTGGGAAATGGGGGGACATCAAAGATTTGTATTCCCCTCCCATTCTTTCCCCAGTTAATTGGTGGTTGTGCCACTGAGACCTGCCCTAAGAGGACTGTTAATATGAAGTACGAGCTTTGTTGCCTGTTAATGTGCTGGTTAACAGGGATGAAGCATCAGACAGGTTCCCAGCAGGGATGCCTAAACTTCTCGCTTTTCAAGGATTATACTTTTTTCCTTCTAGCATCCATGGGGTTTGAACCCCTGTCTACAAACACCCACGTTCCCAGTGTCCCTTTCAGCAGTAGGACACTTGTAAAGGAAAACACAGATGTGAGGCCTTCAGGCCTGTCAAACTCTAACCAGTTTCTCCTCATCTCCCCAAAGCTGGTTCGTGGAGCCAAGACACCAATGAAGGTTTCTGGCTAAGTGACATGGCTGCAGCAATGCCCCTTCAAGGCATGATACCACACAGAGGAGCATTCCCAGGTGCTTTAATTTGCTTACAATACTTTTGATCCTCAGACTGGTCCCTTACATGCTCTTGGCCTCAGCTCACTAGCATCCCTCCCGACAATTTAGAGGCACAATTCGGCAACCAGCACAGCCAAGGACCATTCCCAGCTGGCGGCTTGGATCGAGCCACTCTGTTTTGGAAAGCAGGAGAGTTTAATGAATGGATGCAGGAATTTCTGTGCCAGTTGGCCTGCAGGCTAGAGTGGTCCTGGCCGTGTTTAATTTTCTAAACAGACATAGCCTCAGGTCTCCTCCTTATCTCTGCCATTGACTTCCTGGGCAATGATGGCCTGGCTATTTATCCATAAAAACTACTTTGTGAAAATGGATCATGCATGAAAGAATGGTTTCAAAGACTATTTATTATGAATATGGTTCGTTTTAACTTAACAAGTCATTCACAAACTGATCTTGGCTTCCTTAGATTGATTTAGTGTTCAGAGATATTCACCGATCATTTACAGCAAGAAACATTCAGCCTCCGGTCTGTTCGCAAATGGTTTGTTTTCTTTGCTTCCTACTTGCAGTGGGGGACCAGCCAGCTGAGAGATCTGCTTTTGTTTTCCCTCTTCTTGATTTGATGATTGAAGCTTTTCAAACAGAACTACAACGTGCTGCAAATATCCACTATGAGTTTCTAGACAAATAAACATCTGGGCTGAGGGTTATTTTGGAAGAATGGCAGTCTCAGTGCCTCCAAATGGCAAATAATAGAGTGAAGTGAGCCCAACCATTTTTTTCTGGAGTTGGAGGACTTCTGCTATCCACTCTGTTAACCTGTGTTTTTCTGTTTCTTGGCTATGCCTCGCATTTCTGAAGCACTATTAAAGACCCTGTTAGGCTGGTTAAGAACCAGTCCAGGTCCCCGATGAGAACAAGGAGACTCTTCCCATCAAGGAGGCCCATGCCTCCCTTCCTGTGGAGGCCCACATGAGGTGACTGCCAAGCCTTTCCCAGGCGGGGATAGCTCAGGAGACATGCAAGAGGCAAGCTTGCATCGCCTAAGCATAGCTTTTGGCTTCATCGTTTGCTCATCTGTGGCTTTGCCTTCACTCACTTGTTTCCTTAGATGAGTTCCTCTCCCTGCTTATTTGTGTTAGGAAAATTATCGTTCTTGTATTTCGGTCTGTGTCGCTTCCTCTGGGCCTGTTTTGTTATTACACAGAGGGATGTCTTTAATGAAATGGACGGAAGGAGGAGAACTTTGGGCTTATTTTTATCCTATACATAGGAAGTTGGCCAGAGCAGGGAAAAATAGAGCAGAAAGTCCTCAGAGCATTTTCACCTCTCAGACCTGGAGACAGCAGTCCCCACAGACCTTACTCACATGTTCCACCGCTTCACAGGGATGCTGCTGAGGAGAACTTTCTCCTCAGTTTTGCTTGTTTGTTTTTGAAAGGAAAGCTGCGTGGTGCTTCCTGCCACAGGGATGGGGCTAGCTGCCCTGCCATTGCTGCAATCCAAGTTTATTTTATTAATGTATTAAGCCTCAGACCACTGGACTAACTTAAAAAAAAATAGAAAGGGGGGAATTTTGTGTATATATATTTGTAGTGTGACAGCACCTAGAGGCTCTGATGGAACTCACAGTTACATCATGCATTTCTAAAGAGAGACGAGAGATGGCCCAAGGAGCTTCAAGAAGAGAAAGGAAGAGAAAGGCCTGGTGTACCAACGCAAGGGAGAAATACAGCAAACATTAATGGTCAGCCTGCCACCTCAGACAAGTGAAAGGAATTGGATGAAGGTGGACCACATGATTTTTGGATCATTGAGTGACCTGTTTGATGATGCTGTCACCCTAGAAATGTTGAGGAAACTGGGGTGTGTGTTTTAGGACTGTATCCTTTACCTTGCATTTACATTTTCTCTGTCCCATTTGGCAGGAACATTAAATCTCCATTTGAGAGGGACTCCAGGCCATCTTTTTGCTCACTGTTTGTCAAGCAGTGACTCCAAGGAGAAGGGCGACAGACTGGACAGGCAGCACGGGCATCGAAGCCAGCATCGCAGCTCCCTCCGCCGCTGCTGGTCCTGTAACACAGCTGGGTTGCAACACAGGATACTCCTCTCCCACGTGCTTCAAAGACAAACCAGGAGCCGCGGAACAATTACTCCCACTCACAAGACGAGGGGAAATCCTCTTCTAACGGGGGATCATCCTGTTAACATGAGGATGTCTGGCAATTTATGACTTGCTGCTTGAAGCCCTCCTCCCCCTGCCAAAGAAATGTGGAAGACAGCAAAGCTGGAGGCAGATATAAGGGAGAGCTGACATTGGCAGCACTTGAAATATAGTGGGAGAGATGGTAAAACTCTTTCTTGCTGTCCTTATTAGCATGACTTAATTAATAGTTATAATCTTATCAAACAGAGGCCGCTGTGCAGGAGGGATGTGCAGGCTGGAAACCAAAACTTTAATCAATAGATATTTTAAGACCAAAAAGCACCACTGAGCAATTTTGTCTGACTTCCTCTATAATTGGTTCCAGAGGCAGACCTTTTCAACTAAAAAGAAAAAGAAAAAAAAAAAAAAAAAAAAAAAAAAAAAGTGCATTTAATGGAAGGTGTTATTCATGCGACATTTTTTGGTAATAATTTAAGAAAGAAAATATTGACTGGTTTATTTTGTAAAATCCAACTTTGGTCTGTACTTGACTGGCTTCCATTTTTATTTTCTGCTCCAAGGTGTCTTGTTAACCCCAAAGACTACATATTCTGTAGGGCTTAGACTTCCCTCCTCTTCCTTTCAATTTTACTACTAGTGACTCCAACTTATAAAACAATACATATATATATTTATATTTATATATATATATATTCTCAACTTGGAGCAAAGAAAATGTTTCATTTTGACACTGTGGAACGCTTGCAACCTGTATTAAATACACCTCTGTGTACTAAAATACATCAAAAGATTGACAGCCTATCATCCTTTGTCTTGTCCACCTTTGAGAGTATTATTCTCCCATGTTTTAGGTTTCTTATCCAAACCTTTCACCAAACACTTTTACTAAACACAGCTTTGAAGAAGCCTTGCTTGCCAAGTCATTGTGTCCTCAAGGGAAAAGCCACCCTACTGTTAAACAGAAATGTCCTACAGACTAGAGGCAATTGCTGAGACACTGCAACTCGCACATGGCTTCAGTGCACTTACTGAGGGTGTTGCTCTGTGGAAAAATAATATGGGATAAATTTACTGCCATGGCAAAAAATATCTGTGCTATCAGTTTTTTGTTTGTTTGTTTGTTTTTAAATTCTCTGATGTTTTTATATCCCAGATATCCCATCTCAGTTTCTTTGTGTTCTTTGTGTTCTTGGCCTGGGTCTTGGAAATGGTGTCACCTCTTAATCTCTTGTCTTGACATCTTGATAACTGGTGTGGCGGCAAGACAGGATCTTCTCCCAGTCATCAAGGGAAAACAGTGCTTCAGCAGAATTCCCTGTGTCACACATAGAAGATGAATAGCAGGCCAGCTTGCATCAAGACCTGGCAATGCAGAAGGAAGAACACATTTATTCTGGGTTTTAAGTGGAGAAGAGAAATCCCATTTCAGGACTCATAGAGCAGCACAAGGCAGCCACAACCAAAAGAGATTGACCTTGTTACGGGCTGTGCAGTGTGGGGCAGCCCTGCGAGCAGAACAGATTATCCATGCTGCAAACACTCCTTTCCTACATGGAGCAACTCATTCAAACTCATTAATGGACTAGTCCATATCCAGTTACCTTACTCCATAAACGTTCATATTCTAGGTATTTCCAAAAAAGCATTTTGTCCTGTGAAAACTCAAGTTCACCCAAAATACCTTTTGAATGTAGAGAAGGTCATGGTTTTAATCCAAATGGAACCCATCAGTCTCAGAGGATTTTAGACCACAATCACTGAGATTTGAATTTGCACTGGGATGTTTAACACAGGCCATTAACGGGACAGATTTCTTGATGCTAACGGGAAAGAGAGTGACTGTGAATTATGAAGCCACATCCTTGCTTGCGGCTATAAATTTTGGATAAACCTCCTCCCCCAGTGCTCTGGATTCGCACATGCTGTCTCCTCTGGCTATTTTCCTCTCACTTGTGAAATATATTACAGTAGCCAAATTACCAGGGGATGAATGACCTCAATAAATTCTCTCATTCTGCTCTGAGAGAAGAGACCATGCTGTGGAGAACACAGTCAGAATGTATTTTTTTTTTTTTACCCTGAACTTGCAATTATTCCCATTGTGTCAATTTTATTGGCAGGTGATTTTTTTTCCCCTTTTGGTTGGCCTCAATTTGAATTTTTCCATTCTGCTTCCCATTGTAAATGCCTTTTCCAATTTTATCTTTGTACCAATGAAATGTGTATGGGTGGAGAGAATAAAGCCGGACAACTCCTCAGCTGGTGTATTTCTGCCTTGCTTCACATCTTTCATGATGGAAGTCTGCTGCTCTGTCCAGCTCAGGTCCCACGCAGCAGTGCTGTAAACAATTAACATAATCCTAATATATGTATATATATATATATTTGTAGATAATTAAGCTGGTTACACGTGGGAGAAGCACTCCCCCAAATTATTAGAGGAATGGCTGAATATCACTTTTTCTTGTTGTGTGCAACATGTGCTTACAGAGGTACTCCTTAGATCTGACACAATTCAACATTATTATTTCTGGAGATCAGCGTAAATTTCTAATACTGATACAAAATCAGCCCATCTTCATCTAAAATTTAGTAAAAGTGCTGATCCTGCCTTTCTTTTTCCTAGTAACATGGCTCAGTGGTCTAAGCAAAGAGCCTAGAGGCAACGGCAGCTGAGAGGCTCCCAAGAGCAGCAAAAGAAGTTCAAATCTCACCAGGCAAAACGTCTTAGGATCCCCAGGGAAAGCTTCAGAATGGCAGTACAGGTGGAAAACAGCTTAGAAAACCACCACCTCAAGTCCCCAAGCACTATGTTTTTTACAAAACCTTGTCAATATTAATGTTGATTCTCTTCCAACTGGGAACAAAAAGAAAAAGACTAAAGCTTCATTTCAAAATCTGTCAACATAGCTCCACCTTTCTGAGGCATCAGATACACAAATCTGGTGCTGTCTGAGGAGGTTCAATTTCCAATAAAGAGACACTTAAAAACAATAAAATTATAACTAAAACTAAGCTCAGTAATTGTGTAAGACACTCCTCATGAGGCAGCCTCATGAAATGTGAGCAGCAAATACAAGAAGTTGACGTTTTGTTTCTATGCCAGGCACATCACCACAATGCCTGGGATGGGCTCTCACCTCACCCAACTACAGCTATGTAAAATGTGGACACCTGGTCCGAACTACTCCTGTACACTTCTCCTGCAGCAGCTGGAGTAAGATTAGCACTTCTAAGTGGGGAATCATGTCAAACTATTACACCCCGCGTGGCCCAAATGCCAAAATTGTTATGTAAAAGACAACTGCCACCATGGGACCTTGGAGAGCGGAGTTGAGTGGGGTGGAGTGGGGTGGAGTGGAGTGGAGTGGAGTAGAGTAGAGTAGAGTAGAGTAGAGTAGAGTAGAGTAGAGTAGA
>CM021767.1:113724996-113777310 GCA_011076525.1 Nettapus auritus
GAGTAGAGTAGAGTAGAGTAGAGTAGAGTAGAGTAGAGTAGAGTAGAGTAGAGCTGAGCTGAGCTGAGCTGAGCTGAGCTGAGCTGAGGGGGGCTTGAGAAAGGGCTCACTGATGGATTTGATCACACTGTTGGGTACTGGGGGAGGACCAGGCAGGGAGATCAGGGTTTTGTGATGTCTGCCTTCTCCCCAGCCAGGCTTCCAAATTATCCAGCAGCCCCCAAGCCAGCTGACAAGCTTCAGTCACAGAATGAGAGCAGTCCACGGACTTAAGAAACAGTTTTACTTTTCCAGCTCAGACCAGGTAGAAGAGAATGAAAGTCTTTTGCTTTCTGCATGCTGCTTTTGTTTGAAAGCAAAGTGCATGAAAAGATCCCTTCCTAAAAACTATAGGCAAAATAATTTTACCACACAAAATTTGTTGGTGCTGCAATAATGGATAGTTTTTTGTTTGTTTGTTTTTTTCCCTTTTACATATCATGAAGATCAGATATGAAGGGAGAAATGACACAAGCCAATGGCACCACAGCCCCCACAGTGTTTTCCCTAGGATGAAGAACAAGAGAGGAAGGTATGATCCAGGACAGGAGTAACAACCCAACACTGGAGCTTCAGTGAAGCTGCATCCCATTTCTGCTTGTTTTGGAGCTGTCACTAAACAGCCCAATGGTGGTAGCTGCAAGAACTTTGCCTTCAGAAGTTCTCAGAAGGAGAAATCCACCGAGATGTCTTTACACTGGAGCAAGACACGCAGTGTTGCAGCTACTGTTGTCTATGAATATTCTTTGGTAGACTTTTAATTATTTTCGCACAATTTTCATTTCCCATCTGGTATTCTTGGTATTATTAACATTAGTTATTTCTCTGTCTTAAGAGGTAAGGTAAGCTACTCTTGCCAACATATCCAGCATCTTTAATTTTGTTCCTTCTCCCTCTGCCTCATTAACCTTGTCTACACCTATGTTATGGTTGCAAAGGTAAGGATGATATCTGTTTGAAGATATCTTCAATATTCTGTTTGAAAAGGCCAGAGGCAAATTAGGAATATAGACAGTTGTGTCTTGCCTGTATTGGTGTGGGAAAAAAAAAAAAAAAAAAAAAAAAAAAAATTTGTAGCTGATGTGCAAATCCCGTAAGAGGTGTTTCACCTTGCTTTGTTAAAAAAGAGCAGTGTTCTTGCTTTATGTTCTCTTTTATGACATCTAAAGGCTGGGAGAAAACCAAATACAACAATAATAGAAAGTTAAAGCGATTGCTTTAAAGCCAAATGCTTTCATAATGCCCTTAAAATCCCAGTGACTGTGAAGTTTGCAGGAAGAGGTAATATCTCTTCTTAGCTGATTTCAGCTGATAAAGTTGTAGGGAGGGAGAAAAAGAACTTTGGGGCATATGAGCACTTCAAATCTCTGTAGATTTTGAAATGTCATTGTTTCCTGATTTACCTCATGAAACATAAACTTTACTAAACATGGTACATTAATAACAAGGTGTGCAAATGTGCCGTTTTCAACTTGGAAACAGAGTTCCTTCTGTTCCAGACAGAGCCACCTCTTTGGACCTAAGATGACAAATAATTCAAGTTTAAACATATGTAGTTGTTTGACACTTTATGGCAAATTTGTTCCAGCTCCTGTTCTCAATGTCCCCATACAAATAAGGCCTAAGTATCAAGGCCAGCAACAAGAGAGGAGACGGTTACATACAGTCTGAGGATATGAAGCCACAATGATTTTTATGTATACATAGACACACATATATATGTATATATAAAAATTAGGAATCCTGAAACTTAAATCCATAAGCAGGAAAGTCTGCAAATAGACAGAAAAGCTAAAGGCATCTTGGAAGAAAAGTGTATTTCTGCCTGCCAGTGTGAATGCAAACTGCACATAAGTTTAGTATCTTATGCTTTTGGGGCTTGAGATTTTCAGCTGGGTAGTTTTCATATAAATAGAAGTCAGGTGTTTTTCAAAAGGCTTTTTCTTTTAATGCATCAACATATTTTTCCAACAGAAAAGGACTGGCTTTTCAACCTGAATGGAAATTTTTAATTCGATCTGAAATTTTGTTTATTTTAGGAAAAAAAGCAAAAACCAGCCATGGAAACATTCTCACTAGAAATGCTGGCTTTAGATCAAAATCCCTTCTGAGATTTTTTCAAATGAAATATTTCCCTTTAACACTTTGGTTTTTAAGAGAACCTGAAATCTTCCTTTTTTTTTTTTCTTTTTTTTTCTTTTTTTTTTTCTTTTTTTTTTTTTTTTTTCCAGTTTTTAATTAGGAAAGAAAGAAAAGACAAAAAAGCAGTAAGTAGACCCAATCTAGAAAACCTTGTGGGGGAATCTGAAAAGTAAGCTTATGTTAAAAAGATGGTATTTTCAATTAAAAGTAACTGCAGTATTTTGACCAAACAACATCTGGACATATCTTACTTCTGGCTGATGATGCTGTGTATGTGGCTCCCAGGGCTGCACCACACTAGAGATGCATGGAGAAAAGTCACACTATTGATAAAAACCGACCATGAGCTGTTTGCTTTCTACCTCCCCATATGTTGGGCTCATTAATGGAACATCAAATCCACAAATGTGGACTTAAAGTCAGGGAATACATGCCTAACTTCTGATATGAGCATCCGACTACTGTTTGGGGCCTGTGTTTGAAAAGCAGGGCTGTGTCCTGAGGGCTGTAAATCCATTCTTTTTTTCGATGGAAAACAAATCTCAGTGGGTTTCTTTCTTTTTTTTTTTTCTCCCCACAAAAGAGTCTTGTATTCTGTGCTGTGAGCCTGCATTGCAACAGGGGAAGCTGAAAATCCAGCTGAAGGCTTGAAAGATTTCCACTGTCATTGCTAGAGCTCTGCAGAGTCAGAGCCCCTCAGTGCCAAGAACAAACACATCGTCACCACCACATAATGCAAACACGATGCCTGTGTAATCTGCTGCGGGACACTGGGAATCTGCCTCCTGGGAGGACAGGCAAGCAGGGAAAGCCCTGGAAATATTTTTTGGTGACTAAAACCATGCTTTATTGCAAAGTGTGCAAAGGGCTGTCTCTCCTTTCCAGGCTGACTTCCCACCTGTGGTGCATTGCTGATTTAATAAGGGCTGAAAGGGATTATCAAGTTGTGAACTTGTTTGCATCCTACCGGGTTGTAATGAATGAAGGGTTTTGTTCAGTTCAGCCTAACTGAATGCTTCTTGAAAAGATCAGAGTTGGAGAAAGGCTGTAAGCGACCAGCGTTTTTTGGTACATGGTTAATACTCGAGCATTACATGATGACATGGTGGGTGCATACTAACTCTCTGTTAGTTTTGTAGCATGCTTCTTTCCCCTACTCATGCCCTAACACTTCCTTTAGGCTTAGAAGTCCTTGCTGTGCTTTTTCAGTCTGCTTTGGTAACTCAGCATTCAGTGATTCATTCAGTGAAAGAGAAAAACTCAATTTCTTCAACTCCTGTGATTAATGAGCAACAGAAAAGCTTGCTCTTTGCAGTGCACTTGCAGGTTTCTGTGTTCTCCTTCCCCCAACAATTCTGCCCCAGGTTGCTTCACCCTTGGGGATTTTGTATCAGTTGCAGTTGTGCTTACAAAAATAATAACAAGAAAGATGCTTATTCCCTGCCAATTCCCTGTAAGCTAGCCACCTCCCCTGCTGAGAAGGACAAAGAGTGCCACAGGCACAACAGGGTAAAAGCCTCTTAATCCATCTCATTTTCAACCCAATAAAAGAGCAGTGTAACTTCACCCAATTAACAGGAACAAAAACCACCTGTCTCTTTTGAGGCTGAGCTGTCTGAGCAACAAGAATTTATAGCTATTTTCTTCCTGGACTGGATGTTTTTAATAATTTGGTACCTGCAAGAGGAACAGGACTTGGTTCTCTCCTAGACAGTCTCCTCTTCTCTTGAAAGGTCAAACCTGCCCTATTACAGTCATCTCCTCCCAGCATTGCTGGGTTTTGCTCCCTCTCTTCATCCCAGTAGACTCCAGTTGGTCCCACTCCGCCTCATGCTTCCTGTCCACCAGTGGACTTTGTCCTGAGATACTGACCTAATTGGTGAGGTGTCCCCTTGGCCATGCTCTGCATTGATGCTCATGCTAACATAGTAATGCCTGAGCTTCCCCAGGTCGGAAGTTGCACAGTCTCAGATCTCTCTTCATCCAGGAGACCCGAACAACTGCAAGCACTTTTAGTACTTCTTTCTTGCCTGAAATTTCCTCCAAAATGTGTCATCTACTGCTCAAAAGTCTGTAGTAGCTAATAATAAAAACTTGATATCTTCCTAAACTTTCCCCTGACTTTAAGAAAATAAATGACTTCACAATCTGCTCTCTCATATTTCTGGTCCTTATCTATACATCTCCCATATCTTTTCTTGTCATAACTTTCCACAGACTCCTCCAGCAGCCATCCTATTTAGATGTTTTTATATTTCTTCTGCAGTTCCTGCCTCCAAGCATTTCTTTCTTCCTGCAGGTAATGTTTGGGAAGGGATCTCAGCACACTTAATCAAGTAGGGTGTTCAACCCATCCAGCTTTAGTTTCCTAAATCAGCCTACAGGTCTTTCCATATTGCTCATATGGTTAATGAAGAGAGATAGAAATTCCTCAAAGGGCTGAGGGACCATCTGTAAGCCAAACTCATTTTCTGAAACCTTCAGAAAGGATTGACTCTGTTCTTAGGAAGCCTAGGAAGATTTGTTAGGTTATCTGCCAAATAGAGGACCCTTAACATGGTATTGCTATATTACTAGGACATTACCTTCTCTTATTTCAGATCCGGCCTAACCACTGTGATGGTTTTACCCTGCTGGGCAGCTGAGCTCCACCATAACCACTCTCTCACTGCCTCTCCTCAAAGAAAACATGAGAGAAAATACAATGGAAAGGGCTCAAGGGTTGAGATAAGGACAGGGAAATCACTCAACAATTATCATCATGGGCAAAACAGACTCAGAATAGGGAGATTAATGTAATTTATTGCCTATCACTAGTGAACCACAGCAGTGAGAAACTGAAAGTAAACTAAAAACACCTTCCTCCCATCCACCCTCTTCCACCTCCTACCCCCGAACAGTGCAGGGGAAGAGGGGAATGGGGGCTGTGGTCAGTCCCTGATGCTTCCTCACCACTGCTCCTTCACGTTCCCTCTCTGCCCCTGCTCCACGCGGGGTCCCTCCCATGGGATGCCATCCTTGCTGAACTGAGCCTGCGGGGACTGCCCACAGGCAGCAGCTCTTCAAGAACTGCTCCCACACGGCTCCGTACCACGGAGTCCGTCCCCCAGGAGCAAACTGCTCCAGCATGGGTCCCCCACAGACAGCAGCTCCCCCCAGACCCTCCTGCTCCTGTGTGGGCTCCTCTCCACAGGCTGCAGTGTGGAGATCTGCTCCATGTGGGACCCATGGGCTGCAGGAGGACAGCCTGCTCCACCAGGGGCCTCTCCACAGGCCACAGGGGAACTTGTGCTGCCTGCCTGAAATACCTCCTGCTCTCCTGCTGCATTGACTTGGGGGCTGCAGGGCTGCTTCTCTCACATTTTCTCACTCTTCTATCTCAGCTGCTGTAGCACAGCAGGTTTTTCCCCTCCTTTCTTCAATCTGCTCTCCCAGAGGCACACCTAGCATTGCTCAGTGGCTCGGCTCTGGCCAGCAGTGGGTCCCTTTTGGAGCTGTCTGAACCTGGCTGTGATCTGACATGGAGTAGCTGCTGGGCTCTGCTCACAGAAGCCACCCCTGCAACCCCTCTGCTACCAGGCCCTTGCCAGATAAACCCAATACATTCCTATGATGGCATAAGAAAGGTGTCTGACAGTTACAGGTAGAAAAAAGAGAGTAAGTCATGAGTTCGTGGTGGGCTCTGTGTTCTCTAGTCCAGCACAGCAGTAAAACAAGACTATCTAGGCCGAAGTAGCTTAATATCATAGCATCGTAAGTTCCAGTTGGAAGAGGGCACAGAAGTCTCCTCCAAGCAGGGTCAGACATGAAGTAGGACCATAGTACTCAAGTTTTATTGTTTGAAAGGCTTGGTGTTTTAGGTGCTTCACTTGGAAAAAGGTAGAGAAGAAGGCAGCATATATGCTTCCCACTGCAAGTTCAAGCTCCTGTTGGAAATAGTGAAGGCAGAGTGGGATGGGATTATTTTCCAAGAGTGGTTCACACTGGAGTCCAGGCTCCAGTGGCTACCAACATCTGAGATAATCAGGTGGAAAAAGTCATGGTCAGGGGTGTTTTATGACTGCTGCCAGGGTTGGCCGGATGGTGCCTGTTTGCGTCCCACTCGAGGACCAGCTACACTGTGAAGTCAGAGGTAACAGCAACCAACATGAATTGACTTGGCATTTATGTGCGTGGAGAGGTCCTGCTTTAGAGTGAGCTGGTTTCTTAGCAGTTAGCCCTCCCCTCCCCCAGAATTTGTTCCTGACTCATGTTTACCAGCTGGAGAAAACATGACAAAACAGTGCAAAAAAAGATCTGCTTTGAGCATTAAACTTCACTGCTGAAAGACTAGAAACTACTGTTTGGCCTGCCAAAGCTTTAATTGTCAACTTATGTAAGAAAGGCTCTTATTTAGTCCCTGTTTGCGTTCACCAGGGGGTTCATAAAACAATTATAGGAATCTAGTGATAATCTTCTTTCAGCCTTTATTCTCCAGTCATCCCAAAATATCACAAACAGTAGATGATCGCTCATGTGTGAGGTCACTGAGCCACTCACTGGCTGTATGACTCTCTGACTTTATTATTATTAATTGTTTTTATTAGTTACTGCTACTACAGGGCATGTGAGTCATTCACCCAGTCTGCAGTCCTTAATAGCTTCATTGTATTATTCTGATCAAAGTTGGGCCTTTCTGTTTCACTTTCATATGATCTTCAAAGTCATCTTTGGATGGACTGAAAAATAAAAATCACAAAGGCAATTTTAGGCTGAAACAGAAATCGACAGCTCGGCATTTTTGATAGCTTGAAGATTAAAATCTTATGGTGTTAGACTGTCATCTTGTGAACAGTCTAAGACAGGCATGAGACAACCACAGATCCTGGCTGGAAGCAAATCACTGGGCTCTGCTCATTAGACTGGGGGGGCCCAAAGCTAGTGAATGAAAGATTTTGGTATTTCAGGTTAGCTTGAAATCATTACCCATACTGGATTATTAAATTATACACTTCAGTGCTAACTGGTTCCCCACTGAAAATCCCATCTTGTGTGCAAATGAAAGGGATAAAAAGTTTAGGACTATTTTGTATTTTTTTTTTTTTCCCTTGGCTTTAAGACTACTTGAATGCAAATTGGTTTTTATGCAATATTCCTGTTATTTTTAAGACAAACTGTTGTAGGTCATATCTTTACATAAGACACTGGCTCAGGCCTGAATCTGCAATGTTCCAGCTCTTGCAGGGAGGTGTAATGTTTCAGCCTTAGATTTTCAATGCTACATGGGTAGGAGAAAAAGGGGCCTTTTATCTATGTAGTTTGCTATTCACTTTGCTAAAGACTTAAGCATACACTGAAGGCTTGTTGAAGACCAGGATGATCTAGAGATCCTGAAGTCTCAACTGAAGCATGTGCTTAAGTATTTTATTAAATGTGGTGGTCTGCCTGTCTCTTCTGAGCTGCTGACTGTATGAAACTCATGTCACTGAGACAAAGCAGGCAGATTTAACTCCCTCACAAATTTGTACCCCAGTTCTGTAACCAGCATGGCATCAAAATGAGGAGAGGTTGAATTTCCACTTCACTGCTCTTTAAATGCAGTGTCATGACAAGTGGAGGAGAGAGGAAATCCAACAAAAGAGACTGCATGGCAGAAATATTTAATGGCATTTCTTTTTGTCCTGTGGATTGTCTGTTCTGTATATCTCTGGATTGGAATGTGAATCTCTCATGGGAGTTGAAATTGAGTGATAACAAAAATAAATTATGATTAATTAATATTTGTCAGATAAATATATGTCTAGAGGACAATATCAGGAAATTGGAACTTTTTGACAGAAGAGGGATTTAACCTGGAAAATAAAAAATGATTTTCCTATCAAGAAACTGGCTGAAACTTCCATCACTCACTGCTTCCAGGATCAGAACAATTTCCTCTACTGTGTGAGAGGAGTAATTTACACTTACTTTTTATGTAGTGGTGAGAGAATAGAGCTTAATATAGTGGAAATAAGATAAGCTGCTAAAAGCTTTTAAATAGAGACCAGCAACTTGGAATGGGGTTTTCACCACAGATGCTGAAAAACGGACCAAATTTGAAGGTATCTTTGCTAGAGATACGTAATGTACATGCATTATAATTGAACAAAGCTAATACTTCTGGCATCTAAGAAAACTGCTTTTTTCTCTCTGGTTAAGTAGTGATCAGTTTGTAAAGTTTTTGTTTGTTTGTTTGTCTTTTTCACCAAAAAAAGTATAAATGCTACTTTGTCATATTTGCATATAAGGCAAAGCTCAGTGCAAGGAGATAGGTGGTAGAGGGACATAGCATAAAACTTTGAAATAAACTTGTGCAGAAATCTTACAGAACAGGACTTTGCAGCTCTCCTCTATATTGCACATTTCTGCTTTAGGTGCCTGAAGTCCAGTTGAGTTCAGTGAGAGTTTTGCCATTTAAATCCTTCTGAGGTTTAGACACAAAGTTATCATTTTGTAGTTTAGATTAATTAGATATTTCAGTTGCCCTAGGAAATGTTTCAAATTGTCTTTGTCTTTTTTTTTTTTTTTTTTTTTCTTTTTTTCCTGATATCACCAGACATCCAATGACTTCTCCAAGTTGTAACTAGGAGACTGGGATTTCACAAGGTTGGAACAAAGGCGCTTAACAGCATCATCTTTTGGTTATGATTTGGCAGATTTAAGGACTGTGGGAAGAGGTGTTCTCTAACAGTGAGCAGAACTGCTAACTTAGCCTTTAAAAATCACAACTCAAAGATCAGTTTGGCTTTGGCCTTTGCCAAAGCTACTTTTTAACAACTGATTTTAAAACTGCAAGGATTAACTGTCTTTTTTCCTCCCTATGGGGCAACCACATTTTGACATTGCGGTTCCTAAATGACCAGCAAATAATTTCATATGCTGGAAATGAAGAAAAGGGAAGGGAAGGAACGAAAATAAAAGATGCAATCTTTTCCTCCCCCCAAGTTAATGAATTTTTTATAAATGTGTAAGCATGTCACTATTCCAAGCCACATCAAATCACTCCTAAACTCTGTATTTTAAGAACTGGAATGTGTATAATATGAACGGCTTAAGGAATAAAATGCAAAAAGATGTTGATGATGCTGGATTACCAGCCAGCTGAAGAATTAAAAGGGAGATGGAGAGAGAGTGATGAAGAGAAGAACAAAAAAAGCCTGTGTTTCACTGGCCAAGTCAACAACCGTGTTTTTTCAATTGCCCCTCATTATGGAAAACTGTACTCAGGTTGTCCTGGAATCTGAGTTCACTGTTTTTAAGGAGTCACATCAGGAAAAAAAGCAAGATGCAGAGCAGAGTGTATGACGGGGAACATCTGGACACCAAACTACTGGAGCTGCCATGTTTTGCAGAGGGATGGTTCTCAAGATGAAATGGAATGAAGTGTAACAAATACGGGATTTTGCTGGCAGCTTTAATTTATTTAAATGCATCCCTGGCTTTTGAGCAATTTATTTGTTTTGGATAATATTTAAACATGTCAAAAATCCTCTTTCCTTCCTGCCCTTCATTACACATGACAGGGAGTGGATTGCTCTGGCCATCTGTAGAGTAGGAATGAATAGAGCTACATCTGGATGGACTGGGGATCACATGAACACTCACAGCAAGCTCTCAGCAGTTAACTCAAAACCTGCCTTTCCCTGGATGGGCTGAGACGGTATCACAGTTTTTGCCAGGATTGTGTGAAATACTGCTGGAGCCTTGTAGCTAAACATGTCTAGAGCGTGTATGGGGGCCCTCCCTAAAGTTAGGCACCTCTGCCAATCCAGCATATGTCTATGAGTTCTGTTTGATAATACCATTTGGCATTTATTGTGTGACATCTTGAGCTGATGAAGCCATTCCTTTATGCTTTGCTGTAGCCCTACTGTGATTATGAAAGCTTCAAGGGAGAAGACAAAAATACATGCGGCGGTTTTTAGAAGAGGGAAGAGTTAATAAGGGGGAGGACTACCTGAAGGTCCTGAGACACAAGTCTGCACCATGCCAAGTCTGCACCATGCCTGCACAGAGTACTGGGGAAGCCCAAAACCTCACCTGGGAAGAAGCAAAGAAAGGGGTGGGCTGCTGAGGCTGTCACCACTGACCCCTCCAAAGATGAAGCCTAGCCCTGTCCCCAGGGGGCGGTGAGATGATGGCTGGGAAGCCACCACCATCCCCTGCCTGTGAACTGTTGCCAGAGGTCTTGCCCCATTGGCTCTCTGATGTATGGAGATAAGTCTCAGGGATGTTGGCCATATGTTGCTCATGGGGACCAGGAAAGATGATAGGTGGGCATTTGTGTGGGAGAAGGAGCTGCAATGGTTTTTCCCTTTGAAGTTGTTTCCATTTCAGAAGATATGCTTGGTTCCTCCTTTTATATATTAATACGTTATGGGAAAGGATAGCACCACCCAACTGCAGGAGGAAATCTCTGGGTTTGGCTTGAATTGCTTGCTACACAGTCCAGGAGGCCTTTCCTCTTCAGCATGTCAGTGTCATTTCTTGAAGTATGGAAGCACTTTTCACAATCTTTTCAAAAGTGAAAATATGCACTGCAACTACACAGCTGAAAGACAACTCCTGGGGTAGGAATGTGGAAAGAAAAGGTTAGAGTATGTTTTAACATTTTCCCATCAATCTGTTCCATCAATCTGTTCCCAACAATCTGTTCCATATTTGTTATTTCTTGTATTTTATTGTTGTTCATTTCATGTCGATCTTTCATTCAATCTCATATCATATCATTTCATTTCACTTTATTTTATTGTATTGAGCTTTTCAGTCCTTCAGCTGTAGGATTTATGGTGTGTGACTGATGGTAAGAGATGACCATATGAGACACTGACCCGTTGGCATGAACTGACCTGACCTGACTTGTGGACAGAAAAATCATCTCTTTCTCGGAGCCTGCACATGCTGCCTTGACCCAGCTGGTGAGCCTGCTTAACAAGGGGCCAATTAGTCATAAATGCTGGCTTTCATTATGTGGATATTTCTTCTTTTGAAATGAGACCCAGGCTGCCAGCTCAGAGCATTTCACCATTTCACGGGGTAATTTCATGCAGTATGGGGTGGGCAGCAGTGCTCCGTCACAGTAGCAGGGATGGCCGTACATTGGTGCTGGTGCTGGAAAGCCCTTGCTGGTGCCGTGACTCAGGATGTGCACGACCATGAGCTCATCCTTAGCTGCTTTGTGCCGTGGGAGAGGAAGCGTGTTGCTCATCATAGCTCAGGCACCACGTCCAAACATCTCCGTGAGGGTGAGAAGGGTGCACGGGGATCACGGCCAATACTCTGACAACCGCAGAGCAAGTAGCAGTGAAAAAGCCACTGATGGACAGAGAGACAAATTAAGTCAGCTAGTGCTGGCTCTGCGGCAGACAAAGGTCAGCACCTCCAACAGAACTTTTCAAAAACTGCTCAGTGCTGAGTCTCTGCTGTGCCCAAGGTGCCAAGAGGCTCTGAGCATCCCCAGGGACTTATCCTGCTGGATGGACATGCTGACTCATCTACCATGATGCTGCAGCTCTGTGCTGCTCTTATATGAGTCAGGAAACTTTCTGAATGTAGATCACACCTACAAGATTTATTGTTAGAAATAAAATAATAATAATAATTAAAAAATAAATAAATAGCCCTCTCCCCTTGCTGAGGCCAAGCTGTTGTCAGCTTAGAGAAAATGTTTTCTCTTTGTGTTTGGACAGATTAACAGATTTATTTCCCCCTCCCCATCTCTCTTGGACTAGGGTCGCAGGGATTTCCACAAAGTAGAGTTGGAGGAGCCAAGGCTTCAACACCAGCAGTTTTCAGTCAGACCATTGGAATGATCAGTAAATCGTCACTGACTGATCTCTGAGCCCGAGGATGTCTATGAGGCACAAGCAGCTCTTTTAGGTAAGCTGGAGCAAGTGAGTAAGTCCAGAAGCTCTGGAGCCAAACCCTAAAGTGGATGCAAAATCATATGGGGAGCCAGTGCTGTGATTTTTAGTACAAGGGTGATGTAATAATTGAGTACAGTTCAAGTAAGTAATCTAGTCATCTGTTCGCAATTTTGAATTATGGCTGATGCAGTCTCTGCCTGCAAGCCAGCAAAAAGTGAGAATTACAGTTATTGAGTCAAGCCAAAGGCAGGGATCAACATCTTGGCATCAGCATGGGGAAGTGATGGGGGCGGGGGGGGCACAATTCAAAATGCAACTCGCGGTCTAGCACCAGGCTGAAATGTCAGAGAAAGTTGGGACTTGAACAAAAGTCGGCAGAGGCCAGTGCGCTGGGAGGTACACAGACCTATGGCTGATCATTGACCCAAAGAAGAGGAGAGACACCAATCCCGAGCACCAGTAACCAAATCGGAATCCATACCACCCAAGACAACTACTTTGAAAACGTACTCATCTGTGGTGTTTGAATTCCACTTAAGAAAATTTAGAGTCATCCAGGGCCTGACCTTTAGCAAACCACAAAGGCAACCCATAAACCACAAGGCTGGAATCAGCAAGAGAGGACAAGTAACTCCAACATATTAACATAGACTTTCAGCTGCAGCTGGTAACCAGGGATATTACAAATGGGAGACGTCCCAGTAGCATCCATGTGAGAACTGAGAGTGTAAAGCTGGATTCGGTACAAGCTCCACTGAGATCATCGCCCAGAAGGGGGAATAACACAGCAAGATGTTTAATAATAGTAAGTGGCTGACTTGACTTCACCTCTCAGTGGAAACAAAATATTTTTAAGTGTCAGAAACCAGAAAAACATGACATGATTCATCTTAAAACAAATAGTTGCTCATGTGAATATTAGAGCAGAAGATACATGGAAAGTCCCAAGATGAAACCATCTCCGGAGTGCCATTATCTCAGGCAGAAATCACATTTTGTGACCTTAGGGCCTGGTCACCTTTAGGACTGGGGTACTAAAAGATGTATTAATAATTGGAAAATTAAATTCCCCCTCAAAATCAGTTCTAGAGTAGGTGTGCTTTTTGTTGTTCTGGTGGTGGTGTTTTGCTTGCCTTTTTTTTTTTTTTTCTTTTTGGTAAGATGAGTACCTTCCCATACAGCACATATCTGAGGATTTCTCCACTAACAACAGGACGTCTTTGGGCAGGAAACGAAACTATACCAAACAATCCATTGCAGTAATCGTCTGAATGAAGCATGCAGTCTCTGCTGAAGGTTATGTTTTTCCCACTCTGAGTTCTAAGCTGACTACAAAGAATGAGAAGATAAAACACATCTCTCTTGGAATCTTTGCATAGAAACACTATGCTTCAAAATATTTCAACTGTTTATCAAATACTGTTATGCAAACGTAAGCCCTGAGGTGGCTGTCTTTCTTCCACAAAAGAAATAATACATAGCACCTTTTGTATGGATATCTAGTGACCTCTTATTCTTGCTAAGGGGGAAGTGATTACTCAAAGCTTTAAAGTGTTTGTAATGATCTTTTGTGTTTGCTGTGGCTGCTCTGTCTGGCCCATCAGAGACTTACGTGTATCTTAAAAGTCTCACATTTAGTCAGTGGAATTATGTGGGCTTTACAGTCACATTTGTATATTTTAAGGGTATTTGGGACAATAAGTATAAGACCTGCTGTAGCACTGGGATCAGTATCTGAAGTACATACTCCTGGAAAGCACTAGGGAGGGGAGAGTAAAACCACGGTGATTTTTGTTAAGAGTAATCATTCCACAGGCACCTGTACTAACTGAACCAGGTTTCCAAAGAGTCTGAACGATATCTTATGTTGGTTGCAGTTGCACTGAGACTATCTGTGAACTAATCCTGCATTAGGCATCAGAGGATCAATAACAGTGATGTGGGATGAAGGTTTTCTGATGTGTTATAAGTCAGGAATTTAGACAGTTGACATATCTGTATCTGCTATTCTGTATTTGGCATCTTAGGCATTTAATAAAAGGTGTGCTCAAAATACGGTCTTTTCTTCTTTTGGAAAATTAAGAGGCTTTTCCTTCTCCATCTAGCCACATTTTTTATTGCTTGTTTGTTTTAAATTATCAGAATGTAATACATATGAGACCTCTAACTTGCTGTAATATTTTGTTGAAATGGTTAAAAAATAAATAAATATGCAGATTGCCAGGTAGGGAAACGCAGACAGTGACTCAGTATGATTGAGTGAGACTGTTTCCCTAAGAAAAAAATAAATAAATAAATAAAAAATAAAAATGTTTTCCTCTGAGGAAAACTGTCATCTAATTAGTTACGGCATTTTACAGCCTGGTAAGTCCAAGCCTGGAAGGTTGTTACTACAATTGCAGGTACCTGGATCCAAGCCCCGTTTCTGAGGAGCAGGCTCACACACAGTGCACTGTTGCATGTTCAGTTGTCATTATGGCATCTGAAACATGGCAGCCCTTACCACTTTTATCAATTAAATGAATTTTATCCCCTTAAGAAATCTCCAGGTCCTAATCCCTATTATGAAAACTCTGGATTTTCTCTTTATCACGCCAAACTCTTGGTCTCACTGCATTTGGCTCCTTGTCCCGGTCCTAAGGAAAACAAGCTTAAAAGAGAAAGATAATCTCTTAGGGGATGAATCTTTTCTGTTTTGACATAAACCATGAGTACCTCTGCTCAATGTCTGTTTCAAAGATTCTGTGTTAAGAATATACAAACTGAAAATACAAGGGACCATGATAAATCTGGACAGATTTTAATTGGGATTAGGGTGGAGTGGTTGTAACCTTTCCAGAAGCGTGAAAGTGGAGGCTTAAAACCCCAGCTCTGCCATTGATGTGATCTGGAACATTGTTTTACTGCTCTGGATGAAACATATCCCAGATATTTTCATCTGTCCCTTCTAAGTATTTATAAAGCATTCATTCCCACATGATCTGACTACTGTTAATGTGACTGCTGTGTATTTTGTATTTTGTTTCCTTTAAAAGCAAAGCTGTGATGCTTGCCTTTTCCTGGAGCCAGGGGCTGGAGGACAGTGGGGTAGAAGTTTTGATACATAGCTGCCAAATAAAACCTTGCTGAAATAATACCTTCAGAGAAGTCCCTTTTTTCATGTACTCTCTACCTTAACAGAAGGTAGTTTCTGAAAGAATAATGCTGTTATAACAATATTTCTCTATCAGTTGTGTGGTCCTGTTCCTCTGACCACTTTCCCTGACTATTGTCGTCTGGGATCTGGGCTGTGGGTTTGCATTATGCCTAGGAAAAAAAGGCAAATCCTTTATTCTTTACAGGCATTAGCTATTTTGGTCGATCCCACTGTTTAAATCTTGGCCCCAGCATAACTGAGTGACTTTTTCACTACTCAGCTGTATTGATAATTTTCTCGTCTTCTCTCCTGTCATTCCACTAGCAAAAAACCCTAATTTCCCCACAGCAAAATTCTCTGTCAACACGTTATGCATTGTTCTGCTTTACAGTGACCAAAAAAAAAAAAAAAAAAAAAAAAAATCAGATGCAAATCTGACTAATCTCCCCTGAAACTGAAATCAGTGAAAAAAAATCACATGGATACAATTTCAACATTGTACCAATTGGCCAACTGTGGTTTTTAACAGCTTTCAGAGCTACCCAAAGATAGAGTCGCAGTCACTAATATCACTGATATTGTTGCCTATAATAGTTGCTTTATGCTGCAGTGGACAATGAATTCCTTCTTATTCCATTGTTTTCAGAGGCACTGTGTTTGGGACATTCCAGGACTGCTGTAAATTGGTTCAATTCTTTTCCAACATGTCACTCACTAAATGTTCACGGAGCATTTCTCTAATCCTGTCCAGATGAGCTGTGGATTCCAAGAGGTTTCTATTTTTATATGAAGGCTTCTGCCTATATGCTACTGTTGGGCTCAAGTTCATTTGGAGGAATCACATTAGCAGGTATGCAGATTTATTTCTTTGCTTCTGCTGAATGTGTGCTGAAATTGCTGGGTTTTGCCAATTGCCTTTCCTGTGCGGGAGGATCAATGTCTTTCCTTTGCATTTTTCATAAACTGGAGTCCCATTCTGACAAATCAGAGCTTGATTTTTATTAGTTTTTCATAGGGGCTGCTTCCTCCTGCCACCACTTACTTCGGTGGGAATTTTTATTATTGCCTGTTCTTGAACAGGAGCAACATGGGACCTCAAATAGGAATGGACACTTTCCGTGTCCACAGGACAACACATGGAAAGAGACAGTTCCTGCTTCAGAAATCAGCATTTCAAAAGAAAAAGCAGAAATGAAATAGGAGGAAAGTAGTATGTCCTCCATAATACAGATGGACACAGAGACCTGGATTGACTGATTTACCCAATGTCACCCAGAAAGTGTTGAACAGCTTCATGCTGGACATTTTCCAAGTCACAGTCACCTGACCTCAACCTTTGTTATGTCTGTGGATATCTTTCAGATTTAAAATGAATCATGGTCCAGCAATATGAAGAATGAATTGAAATAAACTGAAATGGAAATATCAGATAATGAAGTTCATTTTTATTGACATGCTCTAATATAATACCCTGTCCTCAGTTATACACATAGCATCACTGATTTCTCCTGAAACAGAGCTGCAAAATTGCAGACAAGATTATACTTGTAATGTCAGGGGAAAAAGATGTTATGCTGTCTCAAAATAAAATATAATTGTAATAATAATAACAAACCTAATCAGCTATTTTGTCAAAAAGCTCTAATAGACTTGGTCTCTGAAACAAATATTCAGAATTTGAAACAGAGGAATGAGTGGGATCTCCTGAAGTCAGAGTCTGACCTTGGCTGTTCTGGTGAAAATCCATTGAAGTTTGGCAAATGTCTCTGAAAATCTCATTTGGGGGCTGCACAGCTATTCAGTAAAATCTTGATAGGATTGAGGCACTTGTTTTTTCCAGTGTGCCTCTGCACTGACCATAATCCATCCCAGAGCTACAGTGGAAGGCCATGATTTTCTCACCAGTTGCATCTTCTGTATAGAGTCCATTTCAGTACCACATGGAAAAGCTGAAAGTTTGTAGTTGCTATGCTTTGAATACTCATCATCCTTGTATTGTACAGAACACAGGGGAAGGAAGCAGATTTATAGTAATTCACCTTACTCTGATGGTGAAAATTGTGCCAACATAAAGAAGAGACTGGGAAGATTAAAATTAAAGATTTTCAAGTTAAAGTAGAAACAAAGAGTGAATATTTCACACTCTTTTAGACTCTTCTATGGTATCCATCACACTGGTATCCAAATGTTTCATTAACATTAAAGTACCGGTCTTTAGAATGCTCCTGTGAAAAGGGAGAAGAAACTGGGGAAAAGCAAAGCCCACCTCAAAGTGGAGCACTATTTCAGATGTCCCATAACTGGAATCTGTGCCCAGCATTTTCATGGATTAAAGGAAGCTCATTTGAATTGTATCAGGAACTTAAAATCATTTCAGTAGCTTCTTAAAGTTCAAGTATGTCATGTTTTAGGCCTAAATAATAATAATAATAATAATAATAATAATAATAATAATAATAATAATAATAATAATAATAATAAATAAAAAACTCTTATGTCCTTTTAGTGAATAAAAGAAATTTCAAAATATGCTCATTTTGTGCTCAGTACCAATCCAAGTCAAGGCTTTGGAAAAAAATTATGGTACTCTTTGCTCTTTGCTCCTTAGTTTGGAGCCTAAGGAGTAAGAATGAGAATCCTGACACGTATTGGATGTTTCACATAAATCATCAAGCCTCCTACTCACCAGCAGGAGAAGTAAAGAATGTGAAAATGAGGAAAGATGGGTGAGATCTTTCTCATTTCCCTTGTGACTTTGATGTAATCTAAAGGTGTTCCAGGCCAGGGAGGAAAGGAGATATTTTTTTCATTAAAGAAATAGTCTTAAGACATATTTTAAGACAGAATTTCTTATATGCACTGCTCTCCATTATGGTTGAAAAACCTTCTCAAGAGCTGATGTCAAGGAATAAGAATGTGAATTAACTACAAATTTTAGGAGAAAGTTTGAAGGCCAAAGACAATGTGGTAGAGAATGTGGCCCAGAAATAGGAGTCTGACAGCTAGTTCTGTTTCAGCTCTCCCAGTGCCTTGCATGGTGGGTGCCACTTTCCTTCCTTGAGATGACAGTTCTCTTTCCACTCTTTCAGGATTTTAAGCCCCATTGGGAGGGACTGTATATGCCTTTCCAGGTGGACACTGGGTTCTGAAGTTGTCTGGAACATCTCATGGGAGAGATCTAGAATTAATGGTCTGAAAACTAGTTGGAGTCACTATTCAGAGAAGAACATGCATGATGACACCTTTTAAGGTGTCTAACTTTTACAGTACACCATGGAGCCAGGGTTAGGAGTCCTGCTTCTTTTCCACCTCTTTACTTCCAGCAGCTAATTTGGAAATGGGTTCTTTTCTTTATATCTAGGAAGTGGAAGTGCAATTAACTCTATGCTTTGACCATTTTTCATGATAGAACACACGTATCCATATTATGGAACCTACAAACTAAGGATGAGTATGTGAATAATGTCTGGAAATAAATAAAGAATAAACATTGAAAAACTGCAAAAACTTTGCAAATCTGGGTAGACCTGGGCAAAACTCCAGTGCCAGAACTTTCATTTTCCAGGTGATTGGGAAGCCATATTCAGATAGAAGCTGAACTTTGTTATCAACTGCATTTAAAGCCAGTTTCTGGTTCTTTTTTTTTTTTTTTTTTTTTTTTTTTTTTTTAGTTTTTTTTTTTTTTTTTTTTTTTTTTAATTAGTATTATTATTATTAAGTACTCTGTTCTCTGCTAAGCACACATATGTCAGAGATGCCTCATGACCCCTTATCATCAGTTTTGATGCTGAAGTCAGCCCCTGCCCTGGGCATCAGTCTGGGGGTGGTGAGCAATTGTGTTGTGTATAATTTGTTTTGTATCTTCTATTATAATTTTTTTCACCTTCCTTTCCTGTCATATCAAACTGTCTTTATCTTAACTTTGAGTTTTACCTTTTCTTTTTTTTTTTTTTTTTTTTTTTTCCAAATTCTTTTCCCCATCCCATTGGATGTGAATGAACAAATGGCTGTTAAACCTCAACAGCCCCCCACCACAGAACCATATTCTGTGAATCATAGAAGTCAACTAACAAGAGAACGTTGAAAAACGTTACCAATTTTTCCTTCAACTCAAAGCAAAGTTACAAAACCAGCAGAGGTTTATTCAGACACTGAGACATTAAATATTTGTGAACAATCAGAATTATGGTGTTTTCCAAACAGTTTTAGACTAAAAAAGGTAGGCTGGGGGAAGGGTGGGAATAGAAAAACTTACAAGAATACATGTAAGCCAGTGATGTCCTTTTAGAGGATCTGGGATCCTCATCGTGAGATGAGTTTGTCCTTCTCCATCAGCAGTTTCTCTTCCTCTTTGCTTAGTTTAGGAAATGAGTCTCCAATGTCTTGCTTTCTTTTCTTTCAGAAAACAGACAATTAAATCATAAGCATGTAGCCAATGAAACAAGATGCTGACATGCAAATACAGATGAGCAAGCTGGGCCCCCATCATTAACTGTCCTACATGGTGGTCCAGTAGGACCTACTGGGTTATTTCAGCTGTGACCTGATGTACTGCTTCCTGTTAAGGCCTGGCCCTTTACACTGAAGTTTAACAGCTTATACTGCTAAACTCTTAGAAGACTCCTAGCAGGTTTTAGGCCAACTATTATTTGTCAGAACGATTCCCAAGACACAGTCAAGAGTTGACAAAGACCAAAACCACCTCTCCCAGCAAGCTGTTCTACATTTAAGCATGGGTCATCCAGACACCCAATATGAGACCAGCTTGGCCCAAACAGAAGAAGCACAGTGGTGAGATTTACAAGGCCTTTACAGCTACCCCCTTCCTTGAAGCCCATTGGTCCTCATAGCTCAAGACACTGAGTTTTCAACCAAAACCCATTCTTTTACCTGAGATGATTGCTACCTCACAATTTATAAGCTATTTCCACTTCGGTGAAAAGCAGGCTCTCAGATATACACTTTCCTCTTATATCACGGGCTCTAGTTACTGGGTGAGGAGACTATGTAAATTATTTAATTAAGTGCCTTCATAAAGATGCAGGTTTCCCTGTCATTTAGTGAAATAATGTATTATTTTATTTTTAAAATAAAAATAAAAATAAAAAATAAAATTAAAAAATGGGGCAGATGCTGAAACTGGATGCTCAGCTTCATCTTTGGAAGTAGGGTGTCTGGCTTGTCATGGACTATAGGGACTGCTTAGGGAGGACAGCCACCCGGAATAGACACCTACAGAAACTGCCTTACACTGTGTCGTGTAAATACTGCCCCAACAGTGGTTTTGGGAAAGCCAAGTTCAGCGTATCTGCATGTGAGCAGTCTGTGGTAGATCTGGTATTTCCCATGCTCACTGCATCCAAACAGGACTTCAGATATATAAGTATATAAACAATTAATTGTACATGAGCTCATTCTAGGATGGAGGGCTGGACTGCATACTGGTTGAATAGTAGCTCAGGTCTATTTTTCCAATGAAGTCTTGAACTTCTGCCAGCTCATACTACTTGAGAATCTGGCCTCTTTTATTTTGCACATTAACTTCACCTAATTGGTAGATTTTCCATGCTTAATCATTATAGATATATAAGCAAGAGTGTTTGTTTATGCTCATTTATGCAGGGAAGGAACTGTTTCAAAGAAAACATGTTTTAAGAATGGCCTGACTTCAGTCCCATATAAAATTATTGGTCTGTGTCTACTGTGTGAACTGATGGAGCACAGTGGAGGTGGGTATTCAAGAGCAGTTAGGCAGTATTTGCAGCCTGTGCATCACTGGCAGATGAGTTCAGATCTCTATAAATTTTATCTATACCCTATTTCCCCCATGTCACATCTGTCTCAGAGTGACCAGAAATGAATGTAGGTGAGAGAAAGCTTTAAGGGAAATGTTGAGATGCAGACATAAGTAACTCCTCTCCTTGAGCCAGTACCTTTGTGCGAGCTGTGTATTGCATATGTATTTCTGAGGCGGACCTGAATTCCTTTGAGCTTGGCACGTTCTGGTTAAGATGAACTCAGCATCTAAATGTTGACACGAAAGCTGACTACACCATATAGCATGGCCCCATGCCACCTCCAGCTGGCTCAAGGCCGTGCTGGCATTGGCTTTGGTTACTTGATTTAAGGCACAACTATGGAAGAGGGAAAGGCAAGGGGTGCCTGAGGCAGGTTTACCTGGCATCCCAGCTGGAGGAAATGGCCTGCGTTCTTCTGCAGAATAAGGAGAGAGGGATGAGTAGAGGGAAATTAAATAAATAAAGCAAGCCAGCAGTGTCATTAAAAAGAGGATGTATCGCGTTTACCGTGAGAGCATGTGACTCAAACATCCAGACGCGAACATTCCTGCAAAGCCCCAAACGCACACATTAAGCTGAAATTTTTTGGCTTCCCAGAATGGCTTAATTTTATGATTCCATGACTCATTAAAAAAAGCAAAGTCCCTAGACGTGCTGCATCAGGACCCAGTAAACACCAGTTGCTCCTGTGGCAGCAAGGGATGGATGAAGGGATAGAGCAAGACTCTTGGCCACTTGTGCCCCCCTTTTTTCCTTCTAGTGGTTTTGTAAATATGCTTCTCTCTCCTCCTTTCTTTTTTTAAAGATTGGAGTGGAGGGGTTAACAGAGGTCATGTTAGTTTAAAAAATTATGGTTAACCTTACAAGCTGGGTTGCCTTAGGTCATAGTGATACAATTCCCCTCCCTTCTCCTGTGTAGCGGTGGTTCACAGAAATTCCACTAAAGAAGGGAAGGATGGAGCCTGCCAAGGCTATGAGCAATGCAGAACAGACTTACCTGTTTTTATGCACAGCTTAACTAATTATTTTTTAAAAAAACAGCCAACTTGGAACAACTACCTTTTTCTTCGAGAAGGAACATTTTCCCCTTTTCCTTTTTCCCCACATCCCCCATCTCCCCTCCTCCCTCATATTTTTTTTTTTTTTTCCCTTCATTGCTTGCCTTGGCATTTGAAACAGGTTCTCGATATCTGACACCTCTTGAAAGTGTAGTTTGGCAAACAGGAACCGAGCTCAGCTCCAAAAGGGCCCTGCACAGGGCTCGATGTGAAAACACCTGGGTGTCTCTTACGCCTCTAAGACCCAGTCCCGCTTCTGCAGATATAACAGCCGCCCTCCCCCTTCCCCCAGCCCCTGATCTCCCTTCAGAATTAAAAAATAAAAATAAAAATATGGCACTGTTTTTGTAAAAAACAGGTGGTTTGAGGGCACTGTGGAAGGGGATGAAGGCCATCTCAATGACAGCACACAAAAGTCTTGTGTAGAGAGGGTTTTGATTGCAGCACGTATGTCTGCAATTCGTTTTCCCAAGCTCAGGACAAATTAAGAATCTCCCAGCAATTAGGGGGAAAAAGCTTCAATGTGCAATCAGCAGTTCTTAAAAGAATATGTGCTGGGCTTTGAGGGAGGCTAATCCTGCTGCCTGCACTGGGCTCCTCTCTGCAGTGTGCATTTTCCAAGGCCAAAATTTTGGCCTGCTTTTCAGTCACACCATATAAAATAACAAACACGCAGTCTAAGGAAAACAATTTTTAAGACACAGTGGAACCCACTTTAATGAAGAAAACTGTTAAATGCATAAAACCCCCATGTGCCAATGGATAAATGTGCTGGAAGTGTGAACTGTTAAACCAACAAAATTGTTAACACATCATACTGCTGGGGAAAAAAATAAAATAAAATATATATATATAAAAAAGGAGTGAAACAGTTTTCTAACATGCAACCCACTTTGCCTTTATTGTTCACATTCCTGCTGACATAAAGTTTCCTGATTTGTCCCCTGGGTTCAGAAATATGGCAAAAGCGGGAACATTAATTGTATTTGCCCCCTTTAAACTGCCCTCCCTGCTTTTTAGCTCACCATGGCCAAGAATAGCTCCATGGAATGGGGAGTTTGCCCTTTTTTATTCAGGGTGATGAGTGAACAAGTACATGTGGATTTTTTTTTATTTTTTTATTTTTTAAGCTGATAAAACTTTAAACTATACCTGATTTTTTTTTAGTATTTTTTTTTTTTTCTCCTGAGCTGTGTGTGTGCAGAACACTGGGACTAGTTTCTTGTTTGCTGGTTAGAAATCTCACATCCCTCCATATTCCTGGTTTTTCTTGGGGCTGATGCTGAAACACGGCTGTTCCAGTGGCCTTGCTGCTCCCTCTGAAGACCTGGAGAAAAGCCTGATCTCGTGAGAGACCCGAAAGCAACTTCTTTGATAAGCTTCCAACCTTGTGGCTGTGCTGGCATGGTGGAATCTGGATCTCTGCCTCCGTCCGAAACACGAGAAACTAAAAATCAGTCCATTTAATTTATCTTCATCCGACTTCTAAATTACATGCTGTTCACAGTTTTCATTTCCACAGGTGGTCAACATCTTTTCACCAAAATGGGATTTCCACAATAGGTGATCTTTTGTAACAAATGAAGGTTTTATCCTGAATAAATAAATAAATAAATGAAGAAGACAAAAAAGAAAATCACAGAACACTGAGCAAATAATATTTTTATCCAAAAGTTCTCCAGTTCTCCAAAACTAGAAGGGTCTGCAGAACTCTATAGGTTCAGAATTCTTGTTTTGGTATTTCCTTTATGGAGAAAACAACAACAAAAACAAAACCTCAACAAATTCTAATGAAAATTTTTAAAATATATAAGATAAGGAAAGAAAAAAAAAAAAAAAAAAAAGCATTTAAAATATTAATCTCTTTTTCACAAAATGGTTTGTTAAAATCATAGCATCTCCTGGAGCAGCATTTCAGCTATGGTTTGTGCTCATGTCTGCCCATCCCAGTGGCCTCTTAGGTGTTGCTCCGTGAGTACAGGTATGAAAGTGCATTTATGATGACTAAGCCCCAAGTGTGAGCTCTGACAATGAGGAGTTTATTCCCACAGTTCGGAATGTTCTCATTTTTCTTCACTTTTCTGTGTCCCTTGCAAAATAACATAAGGTCGTGCCTGGCTTGAGAATAGCTCCTCTTTTTCTTGGCACTTGCTGATTTTGCTTCTTAGACTGATATTTGCAAAGACATTCCTGTCCCTGAAGGCCACTAAATACATATTGCATTGCAGAGTCTCCACAGGGCAGTTTTGCATCTCCAGTCTGCTTGGATATCTTGCTCCTGAGAAGGCTTAGTGGCTGGGACATGTACTCAAGTCTACTTTAAACACCAGATAAACTTAAACCAGAGTCAAGTGTTGTTGTAATTAAGAGAAAGAAAGAAAGAAAGAAAGAAAGAAAGAAAGAAAGAAAGAAAGAAAGAAAGAAAAAGAAAGAAAGAAAGAAAGAAAGAAAGAAAGAAAGAAAGAAAGAAAAAGAAAATGTTGCAACATGCAGCAGAATATTATAAGCTTTGAAATATAACACTGGCCACTTCACTGTTATGCATTCAGGGAGTCCCTGGGGCCCTTTCTCAGCAGCTAAATGTCAGCCCAGCTGCCCCTCACCTGTAAGATGCAGTTTTCTGGAGTGCACCAAGATCTGCTTCTCCTATTCCAGTTGCAGCTGTAGATGATCAGGGTGTCAATGTGACATGACTACTTCCATACTATCCACTCTGCCACTACCAAGATGCTTTTAAAAAAATAAAAAATAAAAAATTGCTAATTAATTTCAGAAATTATCTGATTTCAGCAGTTTTTGTCGGTGCTGATGTTTATGATGCTGTAGAAAAAGTGTTGTTTCAGAGGTATTGAAGTCTGACTTTGAAGTGAGCCCTTTGGGTGAATGGGTGTTCTTGAGAGCTCTCTTTCTGCAAAGAAAGAATGTGAATATCCCACTCCCCAGTCCCAGGCTAGCTGCAGTGTCTCTCATCCAAAGTCAGCCACCAAAAAATCAATATTAGCAATATAGCTACTAGCCCCATCTCTCCTTCATCAGTGCAGGGAGAGGAAGGATTACTTATCCCCATCTTGAGGGATGAATCCTATTTTCTGCCATTGATTTATGGCCTTCTTCAAGGCTTCTGCATATAGTTTCCTAACACTGGAAAAGTTACGCTTTTTATAATTACTTGATCTGAGATAGAGTGGTTCCTTTCCATAGAGACCACCCACAACTGCTGGTTGCAGTATGAGGATAATGAGATCTTCAGTTCTCCTATTCTGTCATTTATAATGTCCTTGACTACCACAGGGACTTCAAATCAGTAGCAGTGTCATACATGCAGGTCATCTTGCTACTCTGAGTCAATGTCCTTGTTGTACAAAATGGGGACAATCATAGAAAGGTTGGGCTAGAAAGAGCATGTTGAACTGTTCCCATGCTCTGTGGTGGGGTCAGGAAATCTGGTTTATTCCTGACAGATGTCTGTATAATCTGTTCTTAAAGCCCTCCAAAGCCTTCCATAGTAAATCACTGTGAGATCTAAAGGTGAAAAATGCCGTGTAATACCTGAATATTGTTATTATTATTAACAGTGGTGTTGTTCTGAGGACAGCTTAGTAGCACAGTCCCAGATGGGACTTTAAAAAAGACACCAGAAGGAATGAGTTACACTGAGTTGCACCAGTACTTGGTGGGAGTGCTGAGCCAGCACTGCTGGTGCTCCTGCCTGCTGCTGGCTGAAGCTGAAATGAAACTCCACACCATTTGCTTGTGTTCACACTTAAAATCAGTGTGACACTGGCCATATACTTCCAGTGGTTACCATATTGCATGGTGGATTGCTCTACTAAAGCCACTGCCGTTGTTCCTTACCAATGCTCGTTATGATGAGTATTGGATATTGCGTATTTGATCCCTTTTGCAGGTGCCATGTGCACCAAGCACAGAATGACATGTTTCTCCCTTGAGAAACATGTGATTTATGATGGTCAGTTGAACTGTATATATAGCTGGGAAAGCTGACAATCGTATGTCTATCTACTCCATGGTATATGCGGGCTCTGATCCTGCACTGCTGCTGGTGGTGCCCCCAGGAAGTGGCCCTGGAGTAAAATTGTCCTCCAAGTTCCCAGCTACATTGCCTCTGTGTTCATTTAATTTCCACTGCGGCCCAGAAAAGCACACATGTGTAGATCTAGCATTAAAAGTGCCTTGGGAAGGGGATGAACTATTGGCCCTTCTGTCTTCATCTTCTGCCTACATAACCTGTTTAATCCCACAGCTTCCCTTTTCCCCTGTTCTTGATGCCACCCTCAAAAAAAAAAAAAAAAAAAAAAAAAAAAAAAAAAAAAGTTCTGTTTAGACAAATAAATGAATCTTTTCTTGGAGGCTGTGGGTAGACATCATTTCTACTAAAGGTACTATCTTTTGCACTTAAAACTTGAGGATTTTGAGAAGAGGATATTTCATTTAAATATAGTCTTGGAGAAATTTCCTTTCTAGTGAGTACATCTCACAGTCCTAAGATGGAGGTTCAGGCTCAGGTGCAGTCTCTGGCACTTGTAGGCGATATCTAACACCTCATGAAATTTGCAGAAGCAAGAGATGGTTCCTGATACATAGGTTGGATGTGCATGTCCTATTTTAGAGACTAAGAAAACTGAATGGCATGGATAGGCAATGCTCATTAGGCTCCAAACCAGAAAACAGATCAATTTAATGTTTGGATTTATACCTATATATTAAACGAAAGCTTGTACATCTCAGAATAATTTACCCAGCTTTTATTCTTACAGAATATATATATATATATATGGATTCTTACATTTCTTATCATACTAGAATAGCACAAAATACCTATAGAAAAGGAGTCCATTCCCTTTTGAATTCTCAAGGACAGAAAGAGAAAAGGCATTATATCATTTTAATGACCTTGTTCCTGACAAATTCAGTGGTAACATTCCTAAAAAAAAAAAAAAAAAAAAAAAAAAAAAAAAAAAAACACCTCTGCCTAAATTTAGCCTTGTAAATAAATGCCTAGGTAAAATTGGCATGGTACCCAGAGCTGCAGATCCAAGATCCAAGGCAGGATTGCAGCCAGGGCACAACCGTGCATTGATTGTGGCACTCAGTCAGAGTTCTCTCCCCTTGGCAGAAGGAGCATGAAACCCAGCTCAGGACTTTTGTTCATGTGAGCTATCATTTCCTTGTCATGGGGAACAGAGATCGTGTTTGTATGTATGGGTGAATAAGCTTAATCCAGTTCTGCTACTTGCATCTGTGCCAAGCAACACAGTAGCTTGTCTCTTGGTCTGTGCCTTCCACAAGACAGATTCAAACAGTTGGTAGGTTTTAGGTTGGCTGTATTTGGTACATGAGATTACAAGAGCAAAGAAACTGCTATATTTTGGTCTGCAGGAGACCAGGCATTTGGCACGAGTAAGAGAGAGGAGCCTAGATCTGCCTAAATACTCATTTCATTAGATTGACAATCTTTATAGCATCCCATATTGTGACTCTGGTACAATATCCATAGCCAAACACCAAATTACCCTCCCATGCTCAGGCTCATGTATTTGCTGTGGGTCTGTGCACTATCAGGAAGTCTCCTGGCTATCAGTATCCTTTCACTTATGGTATTATAACTGTTTTACAAAATATTTGCAGTGTGCATGCGTCATACAAACCCAATTATAGGTATGACAGAATCCTCTAAAACGATGATCAAGTGTCTTGTACCTTCACATTTCTATAGGTGAAATCATATGTTTATTAAACCTGCAATAACTACTCCCCAAGCATTCAGTCTGTATTCTCCTTGCTGTAGCTGGGGAGTGTTGTACCTCAACTTTCGAATAGGAAAAAATTTGGAGCTCAGTTTCTCCCTGGCTTAAACCTTTGTATTTTTTTGGCTGTAGATTTATGTTCCAAGAACTTGGATTTACATAAAGACATATCTATTTGCACATAATTTGCAAGAGTTCCTTTTAGCCTATAATTGTTCTAAATACAGTTATGGAGGCCACAGCATACCTAAAGTATTGCAGAATGGATTTTTAAGAGTAATTTTTTTTTTTTCAGAAGTGTGCTAAAACAGAAAGATCAGAGGGGAAGAAGAAAGAAAGACGAAAGATGGCCTTGTGGTTATAATCCTGGCCTGCAATTCAAGAAATCTGGGTTCAATTTCCAGCTCTGCCACTTACTTCCTGTGTGACCTTGGGCAAGTCGGATAATCTCTGTGTGCCTCAGTTCATGGGCATGCTAATAATGTTGCCTTTGTCTCTCGTGCTGCCTAAAGCATGAACGCACCACGTGCTTTTCTGTGCACTTAGCACGGCCAGGACCTGGTCTCAGCTCAGCCTTCTTGCTCCATTGTAATGGTAACTACATAAGTAATGCAATAACATTTTCCCTCAAGATTATGTGTTGAAAGAATGGAGTGGGTGATATGAAGGGTTTTCTCTTAGAGTCTTTTGTGAGCATGACCACAAGGGCAGGAGTTTCCGGTCTTCTAACCATTGGCATCACTGTCATGCACAGCTGAGAACCTAACAGAAGCTGTCAGATATTAGTCATATATTTTAATGACTTGCATCTCTTTAACATTTATGTCTTTAACAAGTCAGTATCTCAAGTTGTAAGAGACAAGTACAGTCTACAAACCCCCACAAAATAGTACAGAGCTATGAAATAGCTATGTGTGCTCTTGGGGCAGTTATGGCTTCATTCCTATCTCACTGAGTGCCATTAGTGTCTTTCTCTCCACCCAAGTAGGTCTCACTACTGTGAGCTCAAAATAAAATAGCCTGAGGGCTTTACTTCCCAGAATAAGCAGGTTGAAAACAATGGGGCTAAATGCTGTTGCTAGCAAGGAGTACCTTAGCCAGATGTGACTGGTTAAGTTTTGTGATGCTAAATTATGAGATTAGTGCTCTGGATTTAGATCGCTGGCTGATTAGTCTAAGAATAACTTCAGTTTCTCAGTTGCGTTTTGGTTACCTGCGTTTCTGGAATAAGTGTCAGGGATCTGGAAATAACCTTAAAATAACAAATAAAAAGCTCATTTAAAGAAAACATGTACTGTGTGTCCTGACAATCTGTCATCTGTCTAGCCTGTGTCGTTAGGAAAATCACTTTTCTTGTGAAGGAGAGGAAGGAGATTAGTCAAAGTCCTTATGTAAAGAAAAGGAGTCGAACAAAATTGAGTAGCTCCTGTGAGCTACTGTCGACATACACTGCTGCAAAATGAGGCCAAGACTGTGAAAAATGATCCGTGATTTTGGGTGTTTAGCTTGCCCCAGATTGAAAAAGATGAGATTTTTAGAGGTTGGATGTTCAACACCATGTGAAAAGCCAGACAAGATAGGCAATCAAAATAACTGTATGCGACAAAAAGGCTTGATTTACATCTTTAGCAAAAAGACTTCATTTTTGAAACAATTGCAATATTTTTAACCTCCTGTTTCTATGCTATTGATGTAGATGAATGAAAGCTTTCATCAGCTGGCTTTCTTTCTGGAGTTAGAGAGCACCCATCACTCGAGGAGGCTCAGAGAAATGGACAGTTTGACATGGGCACGAGCTTTACGAAGTTTTTGTGGTCGAGACTGGTTAGACTGCAATACAATGTAATGTAGAGAGAGCTGTGAGAGGTTTTGGGCAGCTCGTGCCCTGCAGATTGGAACTACTTTGCATCTCTGCTGACCCTGTGGTCAGCGGGGGGGGTCCACTAGGGTTTCCACAAAGAAATTTCACTTTAAATGGACACAGAGTACATCCTCACATTTCTTCTAAGCATTTGTCAGGGTCTTGTCTACCATGTTTCCTCCTCATCCAAAATATCTCCCCAAGATTTTTTATTCCAGGCAAAATATTTTGACCTTACTGAAAAGCTTTAAAAACATTTTTTGTTTGTTTGTTTTATATATAACTGTGCATCTTGTCAAAGCAGACATCTACCCCTCCAGATTATTTTAAAAGGAAATCACTGTATTTTTGTTTAAAAATATAAATTTAAACCCAAAATTTCTACCACTGAAAGTCCCCAGTATTGTTCAAGGCTTTCAGTGGTATAGCTTAAGGGTTTCAGTGGTATAGCTTAATTTCATAGCCATGCATGTTCTGGTTACTGCACAAATACAGGTGTGGCAGATATTAAATAGTTTATAGCAAAATAGATTTATGGTGGACTATAATGTCATATAAATACATATACGTTTCCATGTTGCTGTGTGAGAAAATGAGATACTTGTTTATGTTAAATAAAAAGGAAAAGACTGACATATAAAGTCCTTCCCCACCAGCCCTCTTCAGTCTTTTTCCCTTTTAATAGTCTTGTGGGGAGATAAAAGACATAAAATAAAAACAAAATTTTTCAATAGAGGATTGTTGTTTTTTAGGTTTCCAGTGTCTCATTAAATCTCAAAATTAAGAATGAAATATTTGGCTACTCTTTCATTACTCTTTCAAGGAAATTACTTTTAGGATTATTCACAAATGTCATTTTTAGTAATTTCCATGTCCAAACTTTTAGGATTATACACATGTGTAATTCTTACTAATTTCCATGTCTAAACTTTTCGCAAACTCATTACACTTTAGTCCTTTCACAGGTATGGAAAAAATATCATGCTCAGGAATTCTTCTTAATAACATTAAATTTATAACTCATGCAGTTTTGGGACTTAGAAAGTTTCTTCACCTGAGGTTTTTGTTTGTTATTCCAAATTTACTGCCAGAAACTTGACACTTACGTTAGAAACATTTGTCCAAGATGGGTTCCAGAGATTAAAGACTGGGTTTACTTGAGTAGCGTGAATTTAAGACTAAGAACTACTTTCTCTGTTATAATTCTTATTTGCAAGTCCAATTTATGCTCACGGGCATGATATATGGCAAGAGTAATTTAAAAAGAAACAGTTCATTAGCTAATATGGAAAGAAGTATGGTAGAGGAGGATTAACATTTATGTAATCTTAATTTCTGTGCTAACAGACACAAGTTTAATCTAAATTACACATTTGTCAAGTCTGATTTTACTGGTATGAAAAAGTTGTGAAATCCAGATCAATCCTTTGGTCCAGAAATTACTGATAATTGTAGCTTTGATTCAGGTAGAGGGGAAAGCAAGTAGCCATGTGGTGGTACTGGCACCACAGTAAGATATTTTGGAGTGGACACTTTCTTATTTAATGTTAGATATACATGTAGAGCTGATCTATCAACCCATAGGCTCTTCAGAAGTCAGTAGAGATGGAAGTGCATTTTTAGGAGATGATTCCTCCAGCTTGATTTAGATGTCCACTTCAGGAAGAGAATCATGTGCTAAAGACCAGAATGATTTATTCCCTTGATCAAAAGATAAATAAATAAATAAATAAATACTTCAGGTATTTTTCATCTGAGCCTTTTCAAAAAATGGCAAATTTCTGTTATTAATATTGACATGATTCTGTGTATATAAACTGTGAATAAATAGAAAACAAAAAATACAGTGGCGAGATACATATATATACATATATAGATATGTGTAGGCTGTTTATGTGTGCTAATGTATGCCTGTTCATACACAAACATGCTGAAATGAAAATGAAAGATTTATGAAATGACAGAAACCCATTGCTTTGATTGACCTGAAGTATTTAGAGGGGAGAAGGAAAAATGTTATTTCAGAGACAGATTTGCTCCCTGTGGAAATTTTGACTTTTACCTTTGTTTATAGGGGAGATGCCCAGATTCTGATGGCAAAAGCACCTTGGCTTCCACATCTTTCTGAATCCCAGTTCTGCCAGTTGCTGGGGAATCTGGTTTTAGAAGCAGCAGTTTTAAAAATGGCACTTATTTTGGTTTCACTTCACCTACAGATAGTCTCCAGCAATAATGCTCCTTTGTGTCCTCGGCTGATGCCACTCATGCCAGCAAGCACGAGTTCAGCCCCAGGAGCTGTAGGCACACAGTCAGTTATCATTATTGAGATATATATATATGTATATATATAAATTCTCCCAGAGCAAGAGTGTTTCTCCAGCTTGCCTTCAAATAGCAGCTCAAAATCCTCTCCAGCCCCAAGTAAGAAAGAGTTATGTCTGGAATATTTCACTCCAGCTTTGAGAGAACAACTCTGTGTATTCCTCAGTGTGTGAGCGCTGGATGAATGGCAACAGCAGTTCAAACTGTTTATTCCTTTCTTAGCAATAATGTTTAGGTTCATGAAAGCCTTCCAAGATATATAGAATTCCTCATGCTGAGTAAGGGCTCCTTCACTTATTGCTGCTGCTACACACTATGGACCATTCTTATTATACCTCCCTCCCCATTCATACCACTATAGTTAGGGGACTCTCAATGTTGTCATTATAAGCCCCTTATTTTTCAGGGTGTATAATTCAGCTGTAAAAAATTTGCCCTGGGCTGAAACTTGGCACATGAAGGCCAGAGAGAGGATTTTTGTGTTGATTATTTTTTTAAAGCAAGTTTTTAAAATAAAATAAAATAAAATAAAATCCGTTCAGCCATATTATGTTGTAAAAAGTGCAGGAAAAAATAGAAGTTAGTGGTTTCAGATGCTTTTTTTCAGGCCTCTCCTGTGTAACTCAAAGCCAGCTTTGTTTTTTAAACTGAAATTTTCCAGGCTATTAGTCCATAATGTGAACTTGTGCCTTTCAGGTTTCTCTTTAAACACAGGCACACACGAAAAGAAGAGCTGAACTATTTCAATTAGGAATGGAGGGCTGCTGTAATTTATTTTATGTGGACTTTTTCACAGGGATTTTAGTTTTCTTCTCCTTCTGGAAGGCACATGGGTGCACACCACCTGAATAAGTGTTGGGGTGAGCCCCTGTGCCCCTGCCTGCTGGTGTCTGTGCCCCTTTGCTGTGGGTCTGCTTGTTCTCCAGAGAGTGCTGAGCTGCATGCCCATTTGTGAATCCACAGTCTTCCCCACACTGAAAAAACGTTAAGGCAGGACTGGGCCTCCCAATGGGTGGTTTCCTAAGGACTCAAGCAGGTCTAAAATTTAGTCTGAAGGAGCTGGCACGTTTGGATATAACCTTCAGGTCTTTTGGATCCCAGTCCGTTGTCTTGGCCACAGATCCATCATCCTGCTGCTGAGGTGGGTTGGATGATATTTGATTTAAATCCTGGTTGGCAAGGCCCACGAATGTGAAGGTTTCAAGCCTGTTGACTCTTGAGGAAACTGTGGCCAGGAGTTCAGATCCTCTATTAAATCACAAGTTAAAATGCATTGGGTGGCCGTTGCCTACCCTCTAGTTTAACGGTTACAAACCACAGCATGATGGCAGCAGGGCTAGGGCAGGACTAGCAGTGGAGTAAGGCTGTGCAGAGGCAGAATTGCCTGCAAACAGGCAAAAAAACATCCCGGTACAGGACCAACATATCAAGCATTCTTAGATATTCAGTTTCCCTGGTAGTTTTTTCCTCAAGAAAATAAAAGTATCTAAGATATAGAAGACCTGATGAGAACTAGTCTTTTACTTGATTAAAACCAGAAATGAAGAATGTTCTTGCTTTCTTTCAATTTCTAGAAAATAGATGCATATCTGAAAAAAAAAAAAAAAGAAAAAAAAAAAAAAAAAAAAGGTGTTTTCTTAATTTTAATTTTTTTTTTTATTGACAAGTTTTTGTATTGATGGTATACTCCTAGCTTTTATAAATTTAGAGTAATTATTATTAGTTGAAGTATTTTGTAGAAGATCTGCATGAGAAAAAAGATCAAAATACAGTAATAAGCACCCAGTAGCCAAAGGTGAAAGTCAGAAATGGTACAACACTACTTCTCCAAGTGACACCACCAAATTTTCCTCTTGACTGCAAAGTATCTGTTGGTGGGTGAATGAGGGGATGTCCACCAGGGTAAGCAGTTTGGGATACTGTAAGGAGCAGGGGCAGGTGGCAGACACCAGAGAGCAGTCTACAAAGTTATAAATTAAAGTTATATAATAACCCCCAATTTATTTGTGCCCTTATTCTGCATATCTTTCTGCAGGGTGCAGCATTAGAATAGGGACTCACCAGCAGTGGGGCCATGAAGGGCTGATGTCTAGTAAACCCTCAGTGGGCACATGAAGGCTTGTTCACTGGGACACTATTTTAGCAAATTTCTGTTTATCTAAGGGGCAAAAGGGAGCTCACTATTGCTTTGACTGACTCCATTTGTCTAACATTAGGATTTCCCACCTTTCCAAAGAAGGCAGTCCTCTCTGCTGCTTCAGTAGCTCTGAGATCAAGATGTAAGTTGAACTATCACTTCTTTTTCCACAGCTGGGGAAACTTGGGTGACTTGCCCAGAGGCAGAAAAAGACCGAATACGAGCACTTGGTAGATAACTGATCTTTAGTTTGTGTGTATGTAGAGGGGGTGGGGAGGAATTGCTCATGGTTGCCTTTTAACATGTTGCGATCCCCCAGCCAGGCTCTGATGGCTCCCATCAAAGCTTGTGTGTTACCTCGAATTTGGGGTTTCCAAGCCAGACGTGACCATGAAGTTTCACGGGGTGGAAAGTGGTTGTTCCTAACCCTCACCTCACCTGTTGGCATGGCCTGCACGTGGGGTTTTCTATTCGTGCTGGGTGGCCACAGGATAACAAGCCTGGACACATCAGCTCCACAATTTTTCAGGGTGGAATTTTTTGACATTCCTCGAGTTTGAATTTGCGCGTTTGTATTTCTTTTAGCCAATTATTGCTGGCTCCAGGCTGGGTTTGGGGTTTTTCTTTTTTTTTTTTTTTTTTTTTTTTCCTGGTTAGTTCTGTGCTCCTACTAGGGTTTTGCAGGCAGGGAATACCACACACACAGGGGCATGGGCTCCTCCTCAAGCCCCATGTTGCAGCCACCATTCCTGCAGACAAGGAAGCCGAAATGAAGCTGCCTAGAAAGCCTGTCATCACTGCTTGCTAACCAGCTGGAAGCCGTCCCGCTGAGCAAGGGGAAGAGCCACCCCTCAAAGCGAGTGGGAGCCCAGCCCCAGCCCCAGCCCGGCCTTGCGGGTGAAGCGAGCCCGCAGGGAAGACCTGGAGGTTGTTTTTGGTGTGTGACGGCGCTAAGAACGCAAGCCATAACAGCAGCACTTTGAAAACAGAAAAGAAACCAAAGTGTCTAATATTGGGTCAAGCCAACATCTATAAATCAACGTCTGTGAATTTATAAACTGTTCGTAAATTTAAGTGCTTTTTGGAGAGCTGTTTGTTATTATGTCAGGGCTGGGAAGGGGGGTGAGGGAAAGTACTTATATTCACTCACTGTCTCCCGCTCTGGACTTGCTCTTACATTGTTGGAGCAAGCAGGAAGGAAGAGAATTTGTTTGAGCAATGGGAGGTGTTCAGGGAACGCCGCTGCTGTGCCCCAGATCATTCAGTGAAAGATGAGCAGAAAAGATGAACCAGATTGAAGCCATGTTTCTGCCTCTCAAGTTCCCCATCTGTCCTTTGGCTGCTTTAGCCCTCCACCAGCTAACACAGCTTTAATACAGCCAGGGAGAGCTGAGGCAAGGAGGGCCTCAGCCGCTACTGCCCTCTTCCCCTGTGCCTCCAGGAGGGAGTAAAGGTGCAAAATCATCTCAACAGCTCTACAGCCCCTCTCCCAAAGATGCTCCAAGAAAAGTCAGCCATCCCGATGACTTTTCCTGTAGCATGCCTCTCTTCAAGGCATGTTGTAAAGCACAGTGGTCTATGCGGAATGAGATGCGATTGTTAATGGAAACTGGTAAATAGTTTTGAGGGGGAAGAAAAAATGAAAAACTTTCTACTATTTTACTCCACCCCTTGCTGAAACTTCTTCTGAGGTTCCACTATATTTGGATAACTTTTCCTCCCACCTCTATTCATTTTTGTTCCTTTCACCACCTGCTGTTTCCACAGCCGGGATAGGGCACAGAAATGTCCTGAACGGAGTTGCCTCCGTCTGGATGGAAGCAGGAAGTATTGGAAGGCCTAAGAGGGTGTGAAAAGTTTTGGAGGTTACTTTCACAAAACAAGACATTGTTCTGGTATGGTGCTGCTCATTCAAGTATCTCAACACTTTGCACGCATGAATGAGTTAAGCCTTATAAAACACCTGTAGGGAAATGGTATCCTCCATTTTATAGGTGATGAAATGGAAGTACTGAGGGAGCTGAGGCCAGGTGTCAAACCTGAATGCTTCCAGTTAAGCTTTTAAATCCAAAACAAGGCCTTGAAATAAGCACTTGGAATCCACCAGGTCACACTGATATGAAGGGAACGGCTGTGTGCTTACCAATTTCCAAACCCAGGCTCCCTGTTGAGCAAACTATTTCTGAATACTTTGGTCTAGGCTCTTAGATCAAAGCTGTACAGGCAGTGGAGGCAAGCACTGGATCCAATACGGTTGAATGCTAACATCCAGGTGTGTGTTTGAATGCCCTCCAAACCATGTGAGCCTCTTTAGTGAAATAAAAATCCCCCTGGAAGCCCACCTTACTTCTGAACTGCATAAAAATACCCTGGGAAAAGCCATCTTCCTGGAACCCTGAATCTCGTGGCTAGGCAGACTATACATCAGTGTAGTTTCAGAAGACCAGGGGAAGTTAATGAAAACATTTTCAGAACTCTAAAAAATGGTTTTGGCACCAGTTAAGTGTCTCTGGGCAAAGATTTGAGGTTAGTTATCTACTTCACTTGAACATGAGTTGAGTTGAAGATCCTCATTTCTGTATTTCATGTCCTGAGATGACCTCCTTGATTTCTGAGATATTCCAAAGCTTAACAACTTTTCCTGCTCTTGCATGTTGCAGGTAGAACTTGCCATGGCCTGTTTGCCAGTGTTTACAATGTTTCTTCATGTTATAGTGATAGTGTGATCTGGTAAATTGGATTCATTTCTGTAGGGCATGTTGCCAGCCTCTCTAAGAAAACTAGCTGTCTCTGTATGAAGGGACTAATCCAATCCAAGGAATTAGAGGTTTTACATATTGTCATATTTATGGTGACTTTATTAGCTCTTTTGAGAGTCTGCCATACAAGACTGTATGTAATTAATCAAATGTGTGGATTAGGCACCCTATCCAAGCATGCTGCTTGCAGGCTCAGGTAGATGTTTCTCCCTTCGTGGTATACAACATTTGTGGTTCGGGTTTCAAAGTTTTAAGACATGTTTTTTCCCCCTTAAGAAGCAACACAAAGAGCAGCTCTGATCATTTTGAAGTGCCCTCAAAGAGTTTACATTTACTTCTGAAGAGGTTTGAGAGAGTCTAGTGGCACGACGTTGAAGGGAAGAGGGATTTCATGAAATACCACCTCTGCTTACTTTCATCTGTCTATAATACCACTCACTGTGAAGTCAGCAATACATTATGTATAGTAAATTTAACAGCACTTGCAGCCCTATTTTGGGTCCCAATTCCTATCCCTAGCACTCCCTGGGCAGTACACTGTTGGGTAACCCAGTGGTTTTTCTTTTCTTTGGGGTGGAGTAGCCAAGGTTATTCACACAGATATAATCTCTTCAAATTCTAAGGCATTGTGATTTCTCTCATCACTGTACCACAGTTTTCTCTCTCAAAAGCGAAGGACTGAGTGTTGAGAGATTTATTTTTATTTTTTTTTATTTTTTATTTTTGGTAGAACCTATCTTTGCAATGCTGTGATAGGGAAGACAATAGCTAAAGAATCCATACACACAATATACACTCAGAGGTCTTTGATGAAATGATACCGATGGGGACCTACCCAGTGAACTGGCTTGCCAATGTTAAATGGAGTCCAGATGAGATGAACAGGGTGGTTCACTCAGCTTGGAGCATGCTGCTTGCAGGCTCAGGCAGATGTGGTTGCTTTTGCAGAGCCATATCTTTTCTTAACCAGAAAAATAAAAAATCCACTATTCTTATTTAAAATTAAAAAGGGAAAAGGGGAAAACTGGCATGGTTATCTGACTAATGGCACTCTGAAGACAGTAGGACAATGTGTCCAATGCACTTCAAGATGCAGAAGAAAATTGCCTGCATATCTGCTAAAGGAAGGCAGCCTGCAGAGGAAAGGCATTGCTGCAGTCAGGCTAGGATTAGGCCTTCTTGATAGACTCAGAATAGGCTTTACTGCTGAGTTAACTAGTAACACATGACAGAGCTTGAATTTTCATGGAAAAGCTGCTCAGAAAATAAGTAGGAGGCAGCTCAAGGCAAAGTCAGGAAAACAGCTATTTGCAGGGAATGCCTTTTGACAGCATTGTCTGGTGAACCTATCCAAAGGACTTAAAATGAGTGAAAAAATAAATAAATAAATAAAAAAGCATCAAACTCCTGGCTCCAAAGTGCAATTCTGCGTAGTCCCATTGCTGGACACACTTGGTCCCAACTTCCGCTGGAATAAAAGGTGAGTCAAAGTAAAATGGTGTCCAGAAGTTCAGAGCAACCCAGACAGCCCTAACCACATGACAGGCCCAGAGGGAAGTTTTAAACCACCCACACAACAGCTTGCACAGCTTGCCAGAAAGTCAGATCCTTCGGCTGGGGAAAAATAGCTTGCATCTGGATTCCGTGTTTGAAGCCCGTGGTAGAGGAAGAAGAGAACGAGGAGGAGGAGTGGGAAATGTGTTCTGCACAGACCAGATTGCAGTTTGATTTGAAGCATAAAAGGAAGGAGTTTATTATTCTAATAGTAATAAGTCATTTCTCCCTGTAAGCGTAGTACAACCTTCTAGGAGTGGTAGATCCGCCAAGAACAGAATTAGGGCCATTCCTACCATGGTTTCAGTCCAGCCTGCCTTTGTTTATTTTAAAAATAAAATACAGCTCAGTGTTTATTTGAACGGGTAGAAAATAGAAAGAGAAGTTCATCAGCTCCTAATCATGTGGGATAAAAGTGAATCCTTGGCAGCTGAACCCAATATGAAGGGACTGGCTGCGGAACAAGACTTGGGTTGATGGTCAGGTACCTGCATTTTGGAAAGGTAAAATTGACTAAAAATTAAGGTATTAACTCACAAGCAAGAGGACTAAAGTGATGCTCATATCTGTGGCACTGATATAGTGTATGACCCTGAGTAAGTTGGGTCTCTCCATCCTGTTTTTGTCTATATGTTAGAGGTTGGGAGTGATGCCTGCCTTTGCAAAGTTATTGGGGACAAGTTATCCACATTGCTGGCTTTAGTTGTGACTTGGCCACAGGAGCTACATCTGGCCTGATGGAGGGGGAGGGGAAGGGGGTGGACGACTTAGTTGTTTGTGCCAATAAATTGCTAGAGTTGTCCCTGGAAAATATTTGGCCCAGGAAAAAAAAAAAAAAAAAAAAAAAAAAAAAAGTGCTGTTAGCAATTTCCAGCCATGCTCAAGGATTTAGCCCAGGCCAGGGACTGTTCTCCATAGACATTTTGGATTTGGTCACCTTGTCTGGGGGACTTGGGATGTTGAGAGCAAAGGCATGGCAACACTGCCCCACTTGGTCTCGGTGTTGGGGAATGGACCTTGGCCCTGTTCAGTTATTAGAGCCAATGTAGCCAAATTGTCCATAAAGTGGTTAGAAAGAGGCAGACTTGGGTTATTTCCTTATGGACTGAGCTGCGGGATGCCTATGGCTGTGGAGGAAGTACTTAGACTGTCCTGGAGTGCAGAGCTACAGCAAGAAGTTATCCTGAAAGTAGCCTATGCTGCTTTTTGTGCATCGGTAGTGTGTCACATAGGCTGACACACATGCAGGCTTGGTGGCACTAACAGAGCCTGTGGAGATGCAAGGGCAAAATGAGATTTTTTACCCCTTTCTCTGTACCTGTCTTGTGCTCACATAAGACAAAGCAGAGCCAGGGCTTTGGGCACCAGATGACAGTGCTGTGGGAGGAAGATGCGTGGTGGAGCAGAGGATGAGGCGTTCTGCTTGCGGCTTCGTCATCAGCTCCCTCTGACCTCAGGCAAATTACTTAACCTCATTGCTTCCATTTCCCTTGCTGCCACATGGGGATAATAATACCATCACAGGGTGGTTGTGAGCATTAATTAGCATATGTAGAGAACTTTGAAGATGAAAAGCTTTTAATGACTGCTGGGGATTATTAAAGCCGTTCACGTTCAGTAAGTGTTATTAAAAAGAAACCAAATCTGAATGCTCTGCACTGAACCTCATCAGATCCTGGGGCTTGAATACTGGTGGAAGGACGCCTATACCACACGATGTAATTCCTCGGTAAATTGCCCAGGGGCTGAATTTATCACTGGAAACCACAATCCTGAGAGCCAGCCAGGAGAACCAAACATCATCTGCTGTGACTCACTCGACATTCCCAAAGAGAAAAATAGCCATGGCATGGCTGCCTTTCGGCTGATCCATGCATGCTTTCTAGAGCTCCTGGACTCACTTGAGTGGATTGGGGGTCATCTGGGAGCTGTTTAAAGGAGGAATTTCTATTCCTCTTGGAGACAACCAAGAAGAACTCAGATGCAACTCAGATGCGAAGGTGTAGGAACCAGTCCAGGGTGGCGTAGATGAGGACAGTAGTACTGTGAACAAGTTACTTGGAGTTGCCTAGCAAGAGTAAAAACTTGTGAGAGGCCAAGAAGAAAAAAAAGCAGGCAGAGGGATTTGCACCTGTGATAATTTACACCTGTGATAATTGCCATAAACATCCATGTTGAATTACAATAAAACCTGGAATAATGGTGATTTGAGAAATGGTCATCTGTCCACCCCCAAAATCAAACACAAAAAACAGAATTAAATATAAAACTTTCTAGCTATTGTGAACTTGTTGCATAATTCAAGTATATTAAATAGAACAAGATCAGATCCTTGAAGAAAACAGAATCACAGAATCACAGAGGGTTCCTGCACCTGGGAAGGAGCAACCAGAATTATCAGTACAGGCTGGGGGATGACCTGCTGGAGAGGAGCTCTGAGGAGAAGGACCTGGGGGTCCTGGTGGATGACAGGTTGACCATGAGCCATCAGTGTGCCCTCATGGCCAAGAGGGCTAATGGGATCCTGGCGTGCATTAAAAGGAGTGTGGCCAGCAGGTCAAGGGAGGTGATCCTCCCCCTCTACTCTGCCCTGGTCAGGCCTCACCTGGAGTACTGTGTCCATTTCTGGGCTCCCCAGTACAAAAAAGACAGGAATCTCCTGGAAAGAGTCCAGCGGAGGTCCACAAAGATGATACGGAGCCTGGAGCATCTTTCCCATGAGGAAAGGCTGAGAGACCTGGGTCTGTTCAGCTTGGAGAAGAAAAGACTGAGAGGGGATCTTATCAATGTGTATAAATATCTGAGGGGTGGGAGACAGAAGGATGTAGCTAACCTCTTCTCAGTGGTTTGTGGGGATAGTACAAGGGGCAATGGCCGCAAGATAGAGCACAGGAAGTTCCACACCAACGTGCAAAAGAACTTCTTCACAGTGAGGGTGACGGAGCACTGGAACAGGCTGCCTAGAGAGGTTGTGGAATCTCCTTCTCTGGAGATATTCAAGGCCCGTCTGGATGCCTACTGGGGCAGCCTGCTCTGAGGAACCTGCTTTGCAGGGGGGTTGGACCTGATGATCTTTCAAGGTTCATTCCAACCCCTACAGTTCTGTGATTCTGTGATTCTGTTATTTCATGTAAATATGTGGTAAAATACTGAAACACAGACAAACATATGTTAATCAAATGGGAAAGAAGGAAAAAAAAAAAAAAACCATTTCAATCTTCTTATGCTTGTCTTTACAGATGAAACGGAGTATCTGAAAGGCTGTCTTTTGCTTTTGATCTAATTTTTTTCTTGGGACAACTGCTGTGCATGAGGAGTGATGCTCGTATTGTAAGGGCTTGTAGTGGGGAATGTGTAGGTTTGAGTGCTGTGGATTAGCAGTGTGATTACAGAGGTGATGCATAACTCATCCCTGCCTCAGTTTCCTCTTATACCCAAAGAATTTACAATATATCTTAGGCTTGCACTGCCCTCGACTTTCTGGTGTGCCAAGTGCTTCTGTGCAGTTTGTGGTCATTGCCAAGAAAAGCTTCTCTCTTCTGCAAGCTTAATCATTAAGGACAAGATGTTGACATCCCATAGAGACTCAAGGTAGCACCAGGATTTAATTCCACTAGGACTTTGGCCAGCAGCTTTCCTCACAGATTGTCTGTGAGAAGTTGATGACAATTTGGCCAGTTGTCATGGGTTTTCTTAATCTCAGGTGTGAAGAGATTATTATTACATGAGGCTGTGGATGCCCCATCCCTGGAAGTGTTTGTTTGGCCTCGTGGGAGGTGTCCCTGCCCATGGCAGGGGGGTTGGGATTAGATGATCTTTAAGGTCCCTTCCAACCCAAACCACTCTGTGATTCTATGTTTATTATTAACATTATTATTATCATCATAATTATTACTAACATTATTATTATTATGACTGTGGCTATTACAGCACTCTGCTAAGTCTCCTGATTAATTAACAAAATCATTTTATTGCAAAAAATAAGAGACTTAGCAGTGCTTGCAAGTGCAGTTCACAGACCTATTTCATGAAATCATTTAATTTTAAAGAGTCGCATTAATTGCCATTTATAACTAATAATAGGAATAAGTAATTATAAATATTGCATTGTTTGTTTCTTTGTTTTCCCCATCTCCTGGTTTTCATACTGGATCTCACGGCTTTTCATGTAGCTCTACAAGTTCTACAAGAGGGATTGGTACTGGCACTCACCTCACAGACAGGGATGATGAGGCACAGAGCTGCAGGACTTGCAGAGCTCACCACCAGTGCCCAGCTTGGGAGTAATGTCTATGCACAAGTAAGCTCTGGTGCTTACTCCATTTTTCTACACTTAGAGAATGCTACTAGATACCCTAGCACAAACCACCGCGTGGGAAACCATTCTGCAGTTTAATCAGCACTTCATGTTTCCAGAAGCTGTAAGTAACAAATGTACCAAGCAGACATCCCTCAAACTGAAAATTATGCCATAGTCAATCAAGAAAAGATATAATTATGTTTAATATCGTCAGGAGACATCCATACAGGGAGTCCTGGAATTCAGGTGTGTTTCTCTGCTTTGAACTGAAAATGGAGGAGGGTCACTGCTGTGCTGTTGGATGGAGATATGGTCTGTCTCTTTGGGAGGGCTTTTTCAACATCTTTGGACAAACTCAGGTGTATTCTAATGGGCATCTCTTAAATTCAGTTTGGTTCCTCAAGTGGCTTGTTCTCCATTGCTGAACTTCATTCCATCCCTCTGAAACAGACCATTTTTCCTAAGATCCAAATTACCCCTTGAAAGTGTCTCGTTTATTTGTTTGTGTGTTTGTGATGATGCAGGAAACCTTGGATTCATACCTGCATCAGAGACATCACAGTTTAATGCCATCTGAGCTGTGGGATTAATATGTTCCTTCAGTCTCCCTGGTCTCTTTCCTCGGGCATGGGCATGGATCCCACTAAAGCCAGCATCTGCATATTTATGGAAAATGGTTTAAAGACCTGTTGAGCTGTCCTCAAGTGTCTCCTTCTCCTGGTTCTCCATGTATTGGAACTCCTGCTTCTCCACGTGCTGGAACCATGCACCTTCTTAAACATGCTAGTGTCCAACTGCCCTTTGAAGCCTGTCCATGCCATGTCAGCTGCTCTTGGGGCACGGCTCCTGCTGGCATTTCATCTCACGGCATGAGTGCACTCAGCCCTGGGGACACCAGGAAACTAAGCTAGTTGCTCTGAATCTCAGTGCTCGTCCGTAGGAAGGAGGTATATTAAACTGAAGACTGTTATTTTCAGCAGCTGAGCTGCAGAGCAAGGAAAAGTGGCTAGAGAAAGTGGAGCTAGGCTGGTGTTAAAATAAATGGGCTCAATTCTGAACTCACACTGGTTTTACACTGCTGTAATGAAACTCACTTGAATGGAGTGATTTTCCTGATCTATAATGATGTTAGTGAGAATAAAAACCTAACAGACTTTAATTTAATCCCAGGCTTTGGCAAGAACATTCATCTGCCTTTAATGAACGGAGGTCCTTTTCATTAGGCTCTCAAATACCCCAGTGACGGGTGCCAGTATAAAACCCTAGATAGGCAGACGTTTATGTAATGGCAGCAGGCACTGTGCTTTAGAGCGATGGAAAAGGCATTTTAATCATGGTATTAGGCTAGATTCCACAAGACAGTATGGAAGGCATCAAGATGCGAATGCCATAACAATCTGGAGTGTGTTACCACCGCATTGATCTAATATTGTGATGTAGTAATAGTAATTTCAGGGATTTCTTGCAAAAATGCACTGAGTTAAAACGGAAAAAAAAAAAAAAAAAAAAAAAAAAAACCCCCCCCGGGGGGGGGGGGGGGGGTGAGGGGGAAGAAAGGAAAAGTTAAAGTCTGGTAACTTTAAAAGTTAAAGCTGTAAACATGGATTTGTCTTCTTCACTCCTAGCTTGAATCTCTGCCCTCTTGTTCCATGCTGTTAACCAAGAGCAATACCTGGAAATTTCCTGGAAAAGCTAGGAAGGAAGAGCTGAGCTGCCTTTTATAGTCATTCACTTATATGAAAAACTTTAAAAACTTAATTTGGGCAACGACAAAGCCGATGGAAATTGATCCCTCCTCCCCATTTCTGAGCAGCTGGAGAAATGGTGGTTGTAGAGGGCTTAATGAAAGGCACCGTCTGCACTCAGCTCTTATCTTGGGAACGTACAAGCAGCAAGTCTGCTGCAGTCAGCACTGATCTACACAGAGGTAGAAACATTTCACTAACATATATTCACTAATTTATAATGTTGATATTGCCAACAGACCTTTGAAACTTGCCTGTGTGTATACTTTGGAAGGTTTGTTCCTAGGTATGATGCCTGTACCCATAATAAATCTCATCTCCATATGTATTATGCATGTTCTGCATAATAAACCTGGTTTGCCACCTTGTTCTGGAGAGCCAGTATCATGCACTGTGCTGCCCTTGTAGGCAGCCTGAGGGAAGCCTGAGTTTGGTTTGCACATTGATCCCATTTGCCTTTGTAGCAGAGGACATCATGGCATTTTGACAAGACTGTGAATGGGTCTGCCTGATACCATTATTGCAAGGGAAGCTGGGGGAAACACAAAATGCATAAAAAAGTTGCAAAGCATGTTCATTTGCTTCTACAGAGATCCCAAAGTTGGCCATGAAGATGCCCTGCAGGACTGGAGTATCCCCAGCAGGTTAACATGGCCTTGGGCCATCCCTTGGGCTGCTTTCCTGCAGGTGTACCTAATGAGATCAAAGAGCTTTTAGAAGACAGAGCTGCTGATGAAGTAGGCAGCGTGTTGCTGTAATATTACAGGAACATTGCATTCACAGTCCAGACAGATACAGCTCAGTGAAACCTTTCCTGTGGGTAGGGTCGTGGGGCTGATTCTCTTGCCCTTCGTGTACTGATGTTGCCTAGCATGGCCATGAGGAGTTTTAATTCTGATCTAGATAGACTAATATGATGTTATGTACACATGCCAAGTTATTCACACCCTCCTCAATAACAGACCATGCACAATCCAGTGTTTAAATGCAGGGCCTTGAGTGTGCCTTTAACTTCACAACATCCATATCTTCTGTAGGTGGTTATTTTTCATTTCTGCTGTTCTTTTATGTCCTTATTACTGCACAGCTCAAGCAGAGTGGCTGAGTTAAAGTTTTTAGAAAGGTGGAGTTCTTAATTTCTTTTCAACTTGCATGGAAGAAATAGCTATTAGTGAAATAGCTATTAGTGAAAAGCAAAGGTGTTTAAGAGAGCAGAAAGACTGCTTAATTGTTTAGAGAAAGAAATCAAACTTAGGGACACAGACGACCGTCTAAGCTTGCCTTCTATGAAGTTAGTTTTAAGTAAAGTTATGCTCAGGCTAAAAATACTAAATCAAGTTTTAGTTTCTGATCATCCCTGAAGCTCAAGGCTCAGCTTTGGTTCCATTTCTTGTTTGGGCCAGTCTGATTTAGAATGTGATTGTCAACTCATTTTGAACCTGCTGGCTGAGCTGTTCAGAAAGAGCTGCAGCAAATGGAAATGGGATTACATATTTATGCACTGTAAAATGTACAGAAAGTGACAAAAAACATTTTGAATATCATATTTTAAAAACACCAAAATGGTGAAAATGAGAACAATGCTATCCCTCTCTTTCTACCCACACCCCCCCCCCCCCCCCTTTTTTTTTTTTTAAGCTGTTCAAAAGAGAATGTTTGAAATAGCTTAAGAGATACAAATACGACGTTTCTAACTATCTTGGCGCCTTGCAGGACTCTGTGAGCTCTGAAGCGATGTTGCCACCTTGTGGAACAGAAATCAAAAATGTTCATTAAAAAAAAAAAAAAAAAAAAAAAAAAAAAGCCTGTGAACTGGGAGGCAGGCAGCTCCCAGCCTGACCCATGTGCTGAGGATGTGCTGGGAAGGAGCATTCATGCCCCCATCACTCATTCTCAAAATTAACTATATCTTAACAATTAAGTGTTCCTTCTTTTTATTTCCCATCCCCTATACCCGAGGCACATTTTTTCCTGAGAGGCTGGTGCCAGTAAACCCTCCTTTTTTTTTTTTTTTTTGAAAAGGCTTCAGATTATTGCCCTGTAAAGAGCAACAGGAAGAAACAGGAAGATCACCTAGAATTTGTGGACTTTGGTTCCGCAGTCCTTGCATAAGCAAAGCCTCCATTGATATAGGGCAGACTTTTGTCTGGTTTCTTAAGCCACGCTTCTCCATGAGATGCATAAAAGAAACCTTCAAAACCTGTGGGTAAATGCCCAGCTTGTGTGGGCCAACGTTTTGGAGAACACACATTACTTGTATGCTCAGGAAATCAAAACTGGGCACAGGGAAACGATCACTTTAGCTTTCAAAAAGACTGACTGCCCGACTTGGAATTTGCAGTATTTAAATTCAGCTTGGAGCTACATGACAGAGAGATCTGACTGCATTCGGCAGTAGGATGCAAACCAGTATCACTGACCATGGCTGCCGGATCAGGCAAGCTCCCGCTGGCTGAAGAGCAAAACCCGAAATCCTGACACCTTTTCCTTCTTTCTTTTAGTAGTATTCAGGGCTAACCTGCAGAGAGGGAAATCTGAGGGAGATGCTCAGAAAAGGTTCATAGTGTGGAGGGATGACCCTTCCTATTCTGGTGAGTTTTTACTTTGCTGAGCTCCTCCATCTCCACAGGCCAAAAGAAGATTTTGTATCTACCTGGGGCCCTAGACATCCATAACTGATGATTACCAGGGCTTTATTTTATTTTATTTTATTTTATTATTACAAAAAAAAATAATAATAACTCACCTTTGTCAAAATGGAAGCGTTCATAATGTTGAATCTGTATTTATTAAAAAATGGGGTATTGGAATTTCAACATATACCCAAATGCTAGGAGTTTCCTGCACTTCATCATTTGTTTTTTCCCCTTCTAACTTACCTTGTTCTTGCTACTTTTTGAAGAGGCAAAGTAAAGTGGAATAAAAATAAAATGAAAATATATAAAAAATTTAAAATTAAAAACTAAATTAAACTAAATTAAATTAAATTAAATAGAAGAGGGAAGAATGTAGAGAAGAGAAAAAAATAAAGGAAATAACAGTAATAGCACATAAAACTTTAACTCTTCCCTACCTTTAATGTAAAAAGAAAAAAAAATATTAAAGGGGTTTTTTTTTGTTTGTTTGTTTGTTTTTTAATGAAAACTCTTCACTGTTCCGTTTCTGGTCAGCACTATTTATAAGCGATCGCTGCTGAATCGCTCAGCCTCTGGCAATGGTGGAATCCGACCCACGGTGGGTAAACAGCAACTCCCCTTGTACAATGTGAAAAACAAACTTCCATTTACAAAATATGTTTACCCCACTGTGTGCTTGGGCATGAATGCTACCTTCTTTTTTGTTTTCAGGGCTGTATTTCCCTCTGAAAAGTCCTGGAGAGCCCTACGAGTGCCAGCGCTTCCCAGTGTACGTGCTCGTACACATGCACACACAAACACGGGACACGCTTCAGCAGCTTATAAAACCAAACCCAACCCAAGGATGAAGGTCCAGGCAGCGTGGCATTCCTGCTTTGTGCATCCCTTGAATAAAGTCCAGTTCTTCCAGGAAGGGAGGCGGAAAAAGGAACATTTACTTTAGATGCTATATGATTTTTATGGGCCCCTCTTAGATCATAGAGAAGCAAATTTCTCTCCAGAACCTCCCTTGAAAGAAGCGGATTCACAAAAAGTTTGACCTGGAGAATTGTTTAATAGTAAAGATAATTTCTTGTAAGGACATATTTTATCTGGAATAGAGTCAATGCCTATAAAAATGCTATATTGAACTGACAAAATAATTCTTGGATTTTTTTTCTGCTGTATTTCTTGTAGAAAGGCAATTTCTGTTTGCAAAGGCAGATATAATTCCCAGTAACTCCAGTGCCAAAGTAATGAAGGGCACAGTAGGCAGTTTCTTGGTCAGTAGAATACATTTGTTTTATAAATCATGCTGGAGAGTGAAGAGAAATTCACAACATTTGAAGATCAGGGTAAGCCGGCCTGGAAGGAGAACTTGTGCCTTGAGCCATGTCCTCCCCAGCAGGTGCAATGGTGCAAAGGGGTCACTGTGGTTTTACCACCCTAAATCTGTGGTGTTACTGGGAGCTGCCTGAACCCCAACCTCAGCCCTGTAACTGTTAATGTCCCAGAGTCTGAGCAGTGATTGCTGAGTTTTTGTGTCTTCCCTTTCTCCCTCCCATCCCGGACGAATCCTTCCTTGGAAAACAAGACAATCCCTTTCTGAGCAAATGACTAAAACCAGTGGAGTTTGGGCTTTCAGATTTTTCCTTTGGACCAGTGAAGTGTAAGGAATTAAAAACACCACCTACCACTAGACGAGGAAAATTTCAATCATCAAAATGAAATAAAACAGAAGCTGGGCAAAGCTGTTTTTAATGAGGACCATTACAGGGAGAGGTGGTGTTTTCCTTCCCTCTGTCTATGTGTGTGTGTGCACACATCAAACCCTTTTCTATCCGGTCACAATCAGGGAGCTAAAAAATCTGTGTTTAATTGGAATGTTGTAAAAATAATCACACAGAAGACTAAACTAGCATTAAAATGCGGATTCTTGACTTGTTGCCTTGGCGTGGAACATCTTTCTATTGAACTGTTATAAACCAGTCAACTACGAGTCAAAATTTCTTCAAGAAGATGTCTTTTCTTGTTGTAGTTATTTTACTTCAGAGGGTGTTTCCTGGCTTTGCCAGAGAAAGGAGATGATGGGGAATGTTTGCTCTGTCTTAAAAGACGTCTTTGTTTTTAATTATCCTTGCTGCAGATCTTTCTGTTTCCATTTTTTCTAGCTCAGATAAAATTCTCGGCATTTCAGCATTTTTTTTTCTCCTCGCAGCTTTTTCCCATTTGAACTGTTATTTATTACTTCTTTACTACCTTTCACGCAGTTAAATGAATCTCGACGCTTAATGGTGAAAACACCCCAAAGGAATTTAATTTTATTTTAAGGGTAACATCGCCCTCATGAACAATCTAATTCCAAACAATGAGAAATTGTTCCTCCAATCCCACCTACCCTCCTCCTTCTTCCCTGACTCTTCTGTTGAGTTTCAATCCCGCTAGGGGAAAAGGGGTATTTTGTTAGTTTGAAATTGGATTTCTGTTGCCTTTTTAGTGCCTTTATAAATCCAGGAACATTAGCTGAAATGAAGTCTAGTGCAAAATATTTCCTTTCTATGGGACCTAACGCACTGAAGGGTGCCAGTAGGTGGTCACTGTTCATAGACTTTAAAATGCAGATTAAGCCCAGCTGAACTGTGCCAAACCTTTTTCAACCCCGTTGAAGTCCAAAATAAATTCACACCTCCTCATTTCTGTCCTATTAATCAATCAATTCAAGAAACTGCAGTCTGTGGTGGGTATCAGTCAGAGACTTGTCTGTTCACTTGGGCTGATGCACAGAATAAATGTTTTCATATATTTTAAAATTAATTTTATTTCCTGTGTCTATATTTTTAATTTTGTTTTCTTTTGCAAGAATGCAACTGTGACTACCTGTTGTCAGGAAGACCATAAATTTCAAAGTTAAAATAACATTATATTCCAGTATTTGTTTTTCAGGGGAAAAAAAATCAAAATAGCAATCTAAAAAAAAATAATAATAAAGAGGAAACTGTGAACCCCGTTTGGTATAAATGTACAATAATAAGATTTATTTTTCATTTGACTGTTTGAAAATTCTGTAGGTTTATGCCAACAAACATAGCTGCAGTCCTAGAATGATCATAATCCATCCCCACCAAGTACAAAGAAGGGTTTATGGAGACTTTACTTTCCAAAGTTAAATTGTTGTGTGGGACAAGGGCTGCATTAGCTAATATTAATGACCACTGATTCTTTGCACTTTCTTTCTTCAAGCTTCCAACAGCTTTGCAAAGAGCAATTAGATTATCGTCACAGGAGCCCTGTGGAAAAGAGAACGAATGTTCTCTCCATTTTGTACCCTGAAACAGAGGCACAGAAAAATTTAAGCAAAATCTGATGTTAAAGGAGTGGCAAAACAAGAAGTAATATACAGATGGCTTCTTGCTCTAACCACATAAGAAAATTCTTCCCCATAAATTTATAATAATTGCTTTCATACCAAAACATCCAGGTAGATGGCAAAGGAACACCTCATATGCTGGCGTTTCCCTTGGCATTTGCTGGTTTGCATAAGTCCATAGAGTACATAAAGGAAAGACCAGCATTGCTTTTTGTGCCTGTCAGACAACAGTCCCCTGTGCCCCTAATTTTGCAAATATAGCAAAATTCATCATCAGTCATCTCCCTCAGAAAGAAAATCACAAATGAAACAAATAAATCAAGATCAGTCCATTCAAGATGCTGCCAAAAGTGGATACATGTAATCATGTAATCATCTTTCTGTTTGTTTTTTTTTTGTTGTTTGTTTGTTTTTTTGTCAGTTCTGTTCCTAATAGTTGCTAACATGCATTTTTTTTCTGACTTCATTCAGCACAGACCTGACTTTCAGAGAACTAGCCATGATGACTCAGTTATCATTCCTAATAAACATTAACTTATACTCCATTATTGGATATAGTTCAGATCATGTTTTTCTATATGCTCCTAATATTTTGTTTATTCACACTGAAATTCCCTTGTCACTTTATTATCTGGTTGCTCTTTTTCAGGAATACATTTCAGTTTTGATGATCTCAGATATACTATTACTTGGTCAACCCTTTCCTAGATCATTTGTAAATAAATGGAACAACACAGTCTTAACACTTGCCTCAGTTGGATATCATTATTAAAGCCAGCTATTTATTTCAGTCCAGAAAGTTTTCAACTTTCAATAATTAATCAGTATCGAGATAATTTCTCTTGCACCCTGAAAGATTAGTTATTCAAAAATATTTTGCTCTGTGATTTTGCTGACAGTTTTTGAAAAGCCCAAGGACTCCAACTGGATTTCCATATTCCACATCCCCTTTTACTCCTTTAAAGAATTCTAATAAATTTATGACTCCTGGATTTCAAGAAATGTGACGCTGTCTTCCTTATTTCAAATTTATCTCTGCCTACTAATTCTAGTGTCTTACAACATACATTAAAGAGGAGTTATAATATTATCTGGTGTTCTCAAGATGATGCTTGGAGCTTTATAAAAATAAATAAATAAATAAATAAATAGCTGCAGTCTTCCTCTCACGTAGTGCAGGCCCTATTTATGTGATAACTCACATACCACAGTTAGTGGGCTTACTGTTTTGTGAGTGCATTACTAAAGATCTTGTGAGTGAATGACATCTGATCTTGGCCCTTTCTTAACTGTGAAATTTTATTGGCTTGCTCTAAAATGTCTGCTAATAACACTTCCTATTGACACAATTCTTGAGCTTGATCTGACACAGAGGAAAATTTTGTTGCAAGAACCTCTCACCTCTGCTCAAAAATATATATATATATATTTAGCTTTTCTGTTATGGTTTTATCTCGCTTAAGAATTTTTTTTCTTTGAATCAACTGTTACTTCTCTGAACTCTCCTGTTAGCTGGTTTACAAAGAAAAGTATTTGAAATTTTTTTTATTAAGGTGCTTCTAATGGTTTTGGCATGAGGTTCTTCAGTTTCTTGGCCTGCTTTATTAATGTTTCATATTTAACTTAACACAGCATATTCTTTTCTCTTTCCTTACTTTACAAAATATTTCTACCTTTTTCTAAAGAGAATAAAATTGGGGGGAAATTCAGCTTCATTGATCTGTCTCATAAACCATCATAGTGTCTCATCTTAAAGTTAAGTATGACAGCGGTACAGTGGTGCATATCTTTTCCTTTGCTTTTTTTTTTTTTTTTTTTTTTTTTTTTTT